>OU342544.1:3615000-4215000 GCA_910589475.2 Bembecia ichneumoniformis | reverse complement strand
TATTTTTTTTACAGATGTCAACACGAAAAACTGCTCCTGAGCGAGAATACAGAGAAACAAAACAAAATTCCTTGGACATTTCATTTTTTTTGTTTTTTTATTTATTAGAAAGCAAAGATTAGGATTTTCATTACTGTGTTATCACTATATAGCTAAGTCTAGTCACAAAATAAATAATAGTACTAGCCTACAGAAGTTACCCTCCTTGGATCTTGAAGAAAGCCGACATTTTAAATACCTAAACTTGTGGAGCCCGACCGCGCGCGATCTAAATTGTGCCTTGACGCCACGCGTTAGCGTATGTTATTCGTCGCGCGCTGCTTGATGGTCAATTGATAGGGCTGCTAAAGTACCAAAATAAAAAACTACCAAAATTTTTGTATTTTAATGTATTATGTAAGTAAATGATAAATTATAACTAATATAATCACAGTCGTTTTACTTTGATACAATGTCTCATATATGATTGAGTCGTGTAAATCACTAAACCACCTCCCTATCCCCGATGGTTTAGGAGATGTCCCCATCCCTTTGGGCAAAAGTCCCACTTTTGTATTGAGGGCGGCCCGATGGACCTCGGGACCGCTGGGATAGGTCACACCATTCGGGAGTTACGACGATCAGAAATTTCAAAAACGTTGTATGGAGTGTAAAAAAATGTATGAATGGGATGGGGATGGGTCCCCGTCTATGATATTCCGCAATCAGCGCCCCTCTGCGACTCATAGTTTCCGAGGGCCTCTCATCAACTCTTTACCAGGTCGGTGTACCGAGGGTCCGAGAGATGGCTTGAGCTCGCGACGTAACCCACTATCCGATAGGATACGATAGATCACCCTAGATCGACTCCTTTTGGGTGAAAAAGAAGCTCTTCCGAAAAACTGAAAAATTGTATGGAGGATGGAGGCGGGACGAAGGGATGAGTAACCCGAAAATCGGGATAGCCCTCAGGCTGAGGCCATTAGGGATGGAAATGCGCTATAGTGACGTGAGTAGGGTCGCTAGAGCCCGTTTCTTTCCTCGCTTTCTCTCTTCCTCTATCTTCTCTGGGTAAGCAGCGCACTTACATCCCTGTTCTTGTTGTGTATTTACACAAGAAGTGTATATAGTATGGCAGTGGCCGGATCCCCTTATAAGACCGCCGTGAAATAATAGCATGTGTGTTGTTTTTTGGTGAGCGAGTAAAGGATCCCTTATCCTTAATTCTACTGTTGTCGGTAGCGTTTTTGTAGCATCTGTGGCGTTGCTTGTATTAATAGCATCACTACAATCAAGTGGATCACAAAAATAATAACTAAGATGCCCTCTACAGATCACGATGTTTTGTGTTTCTAACAATACAAATATTATTTTTTCAGGGCAACAAAAGTTCAACCCAAAATGTGGTACACTGAGAATCCTAAAGTGTGCAAATGCGTAGAAGACAGGAGTGTTGTCTATGAAGAATTAGAGATGTGTCAAATGAATCTAGTTGACGGCCTATATGTACATGATCCGTAAGTTTACAAAAATCTATCACAACCTCACACAGTTTTTCCTTACACGATTTATATTAGCTGGTTATTATTAGCTTTCGATATTACATTAGCTGGTGCCGACGACTTCGTCCGCGTGGAAATAGGAGAAAACGAGTCCCGTCGTCGCGTTGCGCTGTTGCGAGATCTCTTGAATTTATTTTCTCGTGTAAGGGTTATTATAATGTCTATGAACTGCTTAAGGTAACTAACATATTTAATTTGATAATGATTATCTTTTTAAATACCACATTATATGTGATAATTTTCTTCAAAGTTAAAATGGATAACCAATTAAAAGATAAACTTTTTGGCATCGCGGACTTTTTTGTAGACTTAGAAAACCAAGTATCTTCTCAATATGTATATATGTATGTATATATTCTCAATATGTCGGGGAAAAAGTCTTTTCGCATATAGCATGTATAAACTTGTAATAAAATCTCGTTGGCTGTACTATTTGTATCTGGCTGGTTTTGATGACATTAAAAAGGTTATATTTCAAAAAAAGAAACAAATTTAGTTGACGGCCTATATGTACATGATCCGTAAGTTTACAAAATCTCCAGCAATGTTGTTTCCAGCTATTTTTATTTGTTTTTTTTTCTGTCAAAATGAGTGAATCTAATGAAGAAATTCGATACATTTTAAAATTTTATTACAAAAAAGGAAAAAAATGCAACGCAAGCCCCGAAAAAAAATTGTGACGTTTATGGACATAATGCATGAAAAGTAGCACAAAGTTGGTTTAAACGTTTTCAATCCAGGAATTTTGATGTCAAAGATGCACATCGCTCTGGTCGCCCTGTTACGGATAAAATGGACGCCATTTTTGAAAAAGTGCATTTTTCAATCAAGGACGAGTACCTGGACGAGTAGTGCGAAATTTTCCTTCGTGACGGAGTTCTTAATGGGTTAACACATAGAAGAAATGGGGGAAGGTGTTGAGAGACGTTTTTAAACGTTGTGAATACCTCATAGTTACCCGTTAGCGTGTGGATTGCTGATTCTTACCGGTTTAAACTCGACGACTTTTAGAGCGACCATTAGGCGGGGTCGCGGGAACTTCAGGCGGGCTTTGGCAGGACTACACTCCTTGTCAGAGCCTAGGTGAAAGTACGCCGGCCATCTCGAGGACATCACAAAGGGCGGTAGTCGCCCCTAAGACTACTCCGAGGTGATACTCCTCTATGGGCTCTCTTACGGCCACCCGGTTGAGGTAACGCCAGGAGCAACCATGTCTCGAGAGCACCTGCACCAGGCGGAACATGAAGGCCACTTCGTCAGCCATCCCTCTAGGCTCCTGGATGGTGCCCTACTAGGTGGTAGGAGGAACTAGAAATAATAAGTCACAGGAAAACAGTGGATGCAAACTCGTGCCACTTTCATTGTCTATGTCCAGTGAACGTCTGACGCTCGTTATTGTTTAAAAATATACGATAAAAAAGACACTAAAAAAATAATTCTAAACACAAAAAGCCATTTTTTTTTTTCAATTTCGACATTTTTAACAAAGCGTACTTACTCGTTGTTTTTTAATGTAATCAGAAAATAACACCACCACGTTTGCTGTTACGAGTAAGAGTTGCTAGAATTCATTCTCCTATTGTCTTATCCCATTATCCAGTCAAGTTAATATTGCATAAAAGTAACCCATTTTTTTTTAACGTTGGGGAATCCATGATGGATACCCGTCAGCGAAGGGGACGCTGCGGGTTATGCCGGAATCCTACCGGCTAAAACCCAACGACTTTAACTTGTCGACGAAGAAATGCGAACGGTCGACGAGCACACTGCGTTTCGCAGTCATTTGGGCAGCCCGCCTGGCGGCAGTGACCACCCCCTTACAGAAGACCACCGTGAAATAACAGCATATACGTGCTGTTGTGTTTCGGTGAGTGAGTAAGGGATGCCAGAGACCATTTCCTTATCCCCCCCTAATCCGTTATCCAATCCTACTGTAGTCGGCAGCGCACTTCAGCACCTGTAGCGTTGCTTGTGTTATAGGCGACGGTAGCCACCTACCATCAAGTGGACCGTCAGCCTGTCTGTCGACATAACATAAAAAAAAAAAAAAAAAAAAAGAGCTGTCGCGTCCAGCGCTGAATGCAGCGGTTAGCATGCAAATGATGAAACACACTTGTTCTCATTTTCGCCTGTTTGACGTTAAAGTTGAATAGAATCGATAAGCTGAACGGACTCGTATACATCTCCCAACGAAACTGCTGTATTTTATGATCAAAATCTGAATTGAGCTAAGTGTTTCTAATTTCATTGTTTAAGCAATTAATATGGTGTGTGTACTAATAATTTAGGTTCGGCGAAGATGTGTCGCCTTCATTGAGAAAATGGTATCCATCGGAGAGCCAATGGATCACCGGTACGGCTCCCATAGAGCCCCCATGCGAGTGGGAAGCGGACGACAGTCAGTCCCACTGTGAACCCCGTCAGCCCACTCCAGCTAGGGCAGACGAGCTGGAGGTTGACCGGGAGTATCAAAGGTGGGTAACTTTTTTAATGTTGAGGTCGATATACAGGCTGACTGCCCACTTGATGTTAGATGGCTACCGTTTGCTATATACCACAAGTAACGCCACCTGCAAGTGCACTGGCAATCATAGTAGGATTAAGGATAATTTTACATACCTCTGCTAGGCACGGGTCCTTAAAGTGAAGATAGATGTTGCGAGTTCTATTGTGGGTAGGTACATATTGTCATCATGAATACGGACGAGAATTTAATTTAATTGGTACAAAAATGAAATGAATGTTTGTATCAAATTGATAGGAATCTATTTTATAATATATCTACGTAAAAAATTAAAATTCCATAAGAATCCTACCAAGAATTTTTTTTTTTTCGGAAAATCCACAAAAAGTGTTGGAAATTTGGATGGTAGTAATAAAGTGGATGGCAGTTGCCAGGTCAGCTAAAGAAATATATAAATTACACTGATATAAAAATGGCAGCCTTTTTATTATATGTAGTTGGAAGAATATGAAATATTCCTCCATTATGACATGTTATGATCATAGTATAATCATCGTATTATGATCATTGTAGTCGATACAAAATATTAATCGTAGTCGATCAGAATTTGTTTTAACAATTATTCGTTATAAACATCTTTATGATTTTATTCACTGTTAGATTCATGGAAGCCATTTGGCCGGACATAACGGACAAGAAAAATAATGCTACTGAAAATTCTCGAAGCACTACGCCCGTTAAAACTGATGGCAATTTGAAAGAAGTGACGGAGATTGACAGGGAAGCAACAGAGAAAGATACGGAACGAAAGAAGAAGAAAAGGAAGATCAGCACGGACTGGAGTCAGGATTCTGAGGATGAGAAACCGGAGAAAAGGTAAACGATAATGACCGACTTCGTTGATTTTAATATTTTAATCTTAAAAAAAAAATAAGCAAAAACTAAAACTAAACAAAAATAAAATACTTCGTATAATTATGTAGGTAACTAATCCTTACATAATTTGAAGTCGCCACCCGCGTCTGTCTGTCTGTCTATATCTATATATCCTTTAAAAAGGTCCGTTTATATCTTCAGATAACGAACGTATCAGACACGTAGCGTGTCAGACAAAATATTATGATTTCATATGATATGTAAGAACTTATTCATATCTAGCGTAACGTGTCCGCTCAGAGGCCATCAGACACTCCGCGCACGGACGGCATTCTCGGAGAGAATATTTTGTCTGAGAATATTGTCTTGAACGTGTCTGAGGGTCTGTGCCTTGTCTGACTTCTCTTTTTTGTCTGATCTGGCACGTTTCTGGTACGCGTGATCTAAATAAACTATGTCTGACGGTGTCTCAGACGGTACGTGTCTGATACGTTCGTTGTCTGAAGATATAAACGGACCTTAATTCGTAAACTACGCTACGGTTTTGATGCGGAAAGAGCGTTAAACGAGGCGAGAGTTTATGTATAATTTGCAGATAAAATGCACTCGTGCGAAGCCGGGAGCAGGCCCCTAGTAGACTAATATGTAGGTAACTAATAAACTAAGCCTATAGGGCTGTTCTCTCACAACACGTTTTTTTACTTTTTTGATTTTTATACCCGTCGTAACTTCTAAGCGAAAGTATCGATTCGAATAATTTAAAGAGGGATTTACAACCTTGATTATGAAACTATTTAGTTGGATAAGGATTGTCTTTCGATACCACCCCTGGTTTGATTGACTAATTTGAACAAAAACGGTTGTTCTCGCAAAATCTTGTGGTTAGTGATGAGTACTGTATGTATCATCAATAGTTTTCGCAGCGCACGCCAAATAATTGCATTTATAGGCAAATTTTTGATATCTTGAGTTTACATTATTGAGAATTTATGTAGGTATCTCTAATTTTTTTTTAATAAAACACACCCCATGTTACTCGCCGATAATGTAGCTTTCTATAGATGAGAGAATATTACGTAGCTTTTGAGTTTATCCGAGGTTCCGATATCTACGGTTAGTTTAACACTAACCGTAGATATCGGTTAGTGTTACACTCGTATTGACCATTATACTCGTATTGACGTAGAAATAGTAAATCTGGTTTTGGAATATTAATGTACAACAAAATATATAACTTTATTGAAATTATTTATTCAAGCTCACCTTCTTTTATATTACAACGAATGACAGGGCAGGCTGACGGTTAATGTGATGGTAGCTGGTTACCGTTCTTAAGGACACAAGGGTCGATAGAGTACACTAACGTTATACTTTAAAGTCCATGTGATAAGTCCCATGGAGGGATATTGTTTCAGAGTTCGCACGAAATTAACTCATCCCAATGTACATTAAACATGGAAATTAATATATATATATATAAATATATATTCATTTTTCATGAATTTATATATCGTGAATGTATATAGTAAAAATGTATACAATAGTGACATAATAATGTATCCAACAATGAAAACATTTCGGGACATTCTAATACACTCATATTGTTGTATCTATATATAATATTTAAACACTTTTAGAAATTTGACCATAAAAAGAATTCATATTGTTAAGTGTGGGGTGAGTCAAATTGCCGTGTAAGGGCGAAAATCGTCTATTTATTGCCACAAACCAAGATGACTTCCAATAGGGCTAAACTTCTTCTTTAAATCCGTTAAACTTGCCAAAAGTCGTCCGTAATTCCGTAATAAGTCGCAGGTATAGTTCCGTAGTATCGCTTTCGAATCGCAGAATCGAACTGTCCCGCTAGCTTGCCACTTCGCCTATTTATACCCGCTGCCAATCGTCTAGATCTTTCTCGAATTTAGTACAAACAAACAACAAACAATTAGAAGTAAACAACTTTTGTAAACACGTATTGTAAACAGGTCATTGAAAATTCGCGAACGCTATTTCTGTTGTATGTGAACTCTATGTTGTGTGCATAAGGATCAATTTCCCTTGACAATAATTTTTCCAGAAATTGTAGATAGGCGAAGTCGTTTTTCTAGAAAGTTCCATAGTGAGTCATAACTAGAACGTTCCCTGGTGAGTCATAACATTACCCCCCTCTTAGTTATGATCGTCCCGATCATCATTCGTGCCGTGATATTTTGTCAAACGATCGATGTGTACGACCTTTGGTTTTCCTCTTTGTCCCTTTTTGATCCTATAGGTGATGTCGTTGATTTTTGTAACTACGTTGTAAGGTCCTTCCCATCGCGGTTGCAACTTTGGGCTCTTACCCTTTTTCCTGAGGGGATTATGAAGCCATACGAGCGTTCCTTCTTCAAAACCGTTGATGTTTGCTTTCCGATCATAACGGGTCTTCATTCTTTCACCGGTTTTGAGACTGCATTCGCGAACTAATTTGTGCACTTCATCTAACTGTTCGCGAAGATCGCTTACATAATCCGTTATAAGCTTCGGGCTATTCGGGGGAGAGCCTGTTATTGCGTCAACTGGTAGTCTTATTTCTCGTCCAAAATTCACTCTGGCAGGGGTAACACCAGTACTGTCGTGTACAGCGGAGCGATAAGACAGCAGGAAAAGAGGAATGTATTGGTCCCAATCTCTCTGATGTGAGTCGACTACTTTAGCCAGGTTATTTTCCAGTGTTTGATTAAATCTTTCAACCATTCCGTCTGACTGAGGATGAGCTGGTGTCGTACGGGTCTTATGTATTCCGAGGAGGTTGCACATCTCTTGAAAAAGGGCTGATTCGAAATTTCTTCCCTGATCGGAGTGTATTTCCAGGGGTACTCCATACCGACAGATTACTTCCTGAACTAGTTTGTTGGCAACAGTTTTAGCTTCTTGGTTGGGGGTTGCAAATACTTCAGGCCATTTGCTGAAATAGTCTTGTACTACAACTATGTATTTGTTGCCATCCTCAGTTTCCGGAAAAGGGCCGGCCACGTCAATTGCAATACGTTCCCATGGCGCTCCTACATTGTAGAGCTTCAGTTTTCCTCTACATCTTGTCTGCGGTCCCTTGACCGAAGCGCACGCGTTGCATTTACGACACCAATCTTCGACGTCTTCCCGGCAATGGATCCAGTAGAACCTCTGGCGCACTTTCAACAGCGTTTTCCTCACTCCAAGATGACCACCAGACACCCCGTCATGGATATGGCGTAGTAGAGGAGATACCTTGCTTCGAGGAACTACAACCTGTACCGTAACCTGATGTCCGTTATTAGACTCCCATTTCCTGCACAAAATTCCGTCTTCCAGGGTCAAACTATCCCATTGAGCCCAATAACTCTTTGTGACAGGACTGGAGGCTGATACGTCCACCCACTCAGGCTTAGTCCCTCTTTTCATCCAATCCAAAATCGGTCGCAAGTCGTCATCTTCCTCTTGAGCCTTTCTCATACTTTCGCCACTCCAATCGTCGTCTAATCCTTGGGTCCGGATAATTTTTACTGACTCTTGAGATTCTTGTTTTCTACAGTGTTTACAATCTTCAGGACACGGTCTTCTCGATAGAGCGTCAGCATTGCCATGCCCTTTTCCGCTTCGATGTTCTGTTACAAAATTGAATTCCTGCAATTGCTCAATCCACCGTGCTACTTGCCCTTCGGGATTTTTAAATTGGAGGAGCCACTTAAGTGCGGCATGATCCGTCCTTAGAGTGAACTCACGTCCAATAAGATATTTGTGAAAATGCTGCAAGGTCTTCACTACGGCTAACAACTCACGACGTGTAACACAGTAGTTCCTCTCTGGTCTCGATAGCGTTTTGCTGTAATATGCAATGACAACTTGTTTGTCCCCTTGCACTTGTGATAATACTCCACCAATACCCGTGTTGCTGGCGTCCGTATCCACAATGAATCTTCCATTCCGCGTTGGATAACCCAATATCGGAGACTCACATAAACGCTGTTTTAGTTCCTTGAAAGCGTTGTCACAATTAGCATCCCAAGTGAACACTTGTTTGTCTTCAGTCAGGCGATGGAGGGGTTTGGCTATACTTGAAAAATTTTTGACAAAGCGCCTGTAATATGCGCATAAACCAAGAAAGGATCTGACTTCCGTTTTATTCTTTGGTGTAGGCCAATCTTTTACAGCCTTGATCTTTTCCGGGTCTGTTTGAACTCCCTCCTTGGTGATTATGTGCCCCAGATAGCTAACTGCGTTGCTGAAGAAAGTACACTTTTTGGGACTTAGTTTTAAGTTTGCCTCACGAAGACGGTTGAACACCTTTTCAAGGTTTTGGAGATGTTCCTTGAAGTTACGACCCATAATGATTACGTCATCCAGGTATACCAAGCAAACATCTCCCAGAAGACCCACCATAACCCTGTCCATAAGGCGTTCGAACGTTGCGGGAGCATTGCACAAGCCAAATGGCATGACATTGAATTGCCAAAGTCCATTTCCGACGGCCGTAGAAAATGCTGTTTTCTCCTTATCTTCTGGACTTATTTCCACCTGCCAGTACCCACTTTTGAGATCAACGGTAGAAAACCATTCCATTCCACTGAGCATGTCTAAAGTGTCATCAATGCGCGGTAGAGGATAGCTGTCTTTCTTGGTAACGTCGTTCAGCCTTCGGTAGTCTACACAGAACCTGGTTGTGCCATCTTTCTTTTTTACCAGCACCACAGGTGACGACCAGGGACTTGTAGATGGCTCAATGATCTTGTTTTCCGCCATATCCCTTATCATATCCGCAACTTCAGCTTCTTTTGCCCAAGGGATTCGGCGAGGTCGCTGTCGTATGGGTCTTGAATCGCCGGTGTCTATTCTGTGCTTCACAAGTCCTGTTCTACCGCAATTATTGCCTACTGCGAAAATGTCCTTGAACCGCATTAAAAGATCTTGAGCTTGCCCCAACTGAACTGGCGACAAATTTCCTTTCAAAGAATCCAGTAACTGCGATACCTGGTTATCTGAGCTTGTTACTTCGTTTGGTGCGCTGCTTATACGTCTTAAATACTTCACCTCTTGACACTTTCCAATTACGCTGTTTCTTCTGAGCTGTACCTCTTCATTACTGAGATTTAAAATTCTGACTTTTCCTATTCTGTTTGTCATTAGTAAAGTTCTGGCCATTATCCAATTAGGGTGTGTCCCTTCGTCTTCCGCAATCACACATAGTCCATACTTGACGTTAGGTGGGAATTTCGTCATGACTAGATTTTCTGATCTAGGGGCTAATTTCACATCTCGCAGACAATAGAGAGTACAAGGGTTCGATCCTTCTAGGAAAACTTCTTGTTCAGGAAATTTGAGTACACCTTGGTTGACGTTCAAAACACACCGATGATTCTTTAAGAAATCCAGTCCTAATATACAGTCGTCAGTAATATTGGCAATCAGCACTTGGTTTGCGTACGTCTGACTACCAATTCCAATTGCTACGTCCGAGTCACCGAGGACAGGTACTGGCTGGCCCGTTGCTGTACGCAGCTGCCATGTTGGAGATCGTTGCTTCCATGAAATAGTTCGTTTTAAGAGCTCGGGTCTTACAATGGTACGGGATGCTCCTGTGTCTATGGTGAATCTGCACACTTTTCCATTCAGCGTACCCTCGATGATTAAACTGTTCCCGTTACAAGCTTGTCTGACAGTAATAGCAGGGGCTTCCTTTTTCCCAGCCAGCGCCCGCCCCGCGGCTCTGGCAACGTTTAGTTTAAATGTCCTTCTTCAACTTGGGTCTCCACCTCTGAGACCCTCCTTCTTTTCTTCTTTGGACAGTCCAGCCTAATATGACCTTTTTCACCACAGCCGTAGCATGTCGGACCATAGCGAGGTCTTCGCTCCTCGGCTACCAGCTCTCTGATCTTAATTGGCCTTGTGTCACGCCTTACCGCTTCTACTTCTAGCGCATGTGCCAGTGCATTTTTCAGGGTCTGATGGTGACCCAATCGCACTGCTGCACGAACTTCGCTGTCCCTTATACCGTCCACAAAGGCTTGGAGCAGGGTTATTTCTATTGCAGACGGTGTTGACACATAGGCGCGACGAACTAGTCTTTCGATCTCGTCAGCCCACTGCTGGAGTGTTTCCGCGGGCCTCTGTATGCGGTCTCGTAATTGAGCCCTATACGTGTGCTCCATGTGCTTGTCACCATACCGTGTCTCTAGAGCTTCCAAAAGGGCTTGCAGAGACCTACCTTCTGTAGGAAGTCGCTCCAGGATCAGTTGGGCGTCTCCTCTTAGAGCAAGAGTCAACGCCATGAACGCATGATCCTCGGTCCAGCCGCTGCAGTTAGAGAGGGTTTCGAACTGGTACTTGTAGGCTGTCCAGGATGATGTGCCATCAAACCGTGGCAGGTCCAATCTGCCTTGTGTAGGTACCGGTGCAGTGAGGACTGCCTCTCTCGTCATCAGTTTCTGCACTCTCTCGGCGAGCACTTGATGGCGACTGTCGGTTTGTTCGAGCCTCCCTTCCAGGCCCTCGACTTTCAGTGAGACCTCTTTAACTTCGGATTCAACCTTCTTAACCTTGTCACACATTATTTCCAGGCTTGCGTCCAATTTAGAAAGCATTAGTTGGCTAGCAGATTCCTGTCCAATGTGAGCGGCCTCCTGACTTGCTTGTAAGTTCTTTATAGCGGTCTCCTGATCACGGCGAGCGGCCTCCTGTTCACGGCGAGCGGCCTCCTGACTGGTTTGTAAGTTCTGCATGGCAGCTAGCAGTGCAGAAAGGTCCATTGATGGGTTTGATGGAGGCGCTGTTATAGGGAGCAATTCAGCATCGGAGCCTTCCTCCGGTTCCTCACGTGCCCGTTGCCTCGCAGCATCCATCTCCGCTTGTCTCCTGGTCCGTGGAGTACGAGTTCCGTCGTCCCGTGGCATTAACGGCATCCCACTTCTGACACCAGTTGTTAAGTGTGGGGTGAGTCAAATTGCCGTGTAAGGGCGAAAATCGTCTATTTATTGCCACAAACCAAGATGATTTCCAATAGGGCTAAACTTCTTCTTTAAATCCGTTAAACTTGCCAAAAGTCGTCCGTAATTCCGTAATAAGTCGCAGGTATAGTTCCGTAGTATCGCTTTCGAATCGCAGAATCGAACTGTCCCGCTAGCTTGCCACTTCGCCTATTTATACCCGCTGCCAATCGTCTAGATCTTTCTCGAATTTAGTACAAACAAACAACAAACAATTAGAAGTAAACAACTTTTGTAAACACGTATTGTAAACAGGTCATTGAAAATTCGCGAACGCTATTTCTGTTGTATGTGAACTCTATGTTGTGTGCATAAGGATCAATTTCCCTTGACAATAATTTTTCCAGAAATTGTAGATAGGCGAAGTCGTTTTTCTAGAAAGTTCCATAGTGAGTCATAACTAGAACGTTCCCTGGTGAGTCATAACAATATTATAAAATGCGTGCGATAGTAAGCATGCTTTTAACCACTCTCTTACAAATATTTTTTTTCATTCAATCTGAATCATTCGTTAATTTATATTTTTCAGTGATATACAATCGTGATATATTTATATTTTTCAGTAAAAAGATCAAATTGGAGAAAAGTAAAGAGAGAAGAAAAAAGAGAAAGCATTCAACGTCTACATCAACAATTAGTTCAATATCTGATGACGAACCAGAGAAGAAGAAGAAGAGGAAATCCAAGAAGAAGGTTGATTCTGTTCCTTTGCACTCTTGGGTTTAAATTAACGCCTATGTATAATAATGTAAGTGTTCTTTGCCATTTTCAGAGCAATAAGAAATTAAAATTGAAATTGGCGAAGAGTGCCAGAGCGAAGAAGCAGCAATTAAAGAAATTGAAGGAGAAAAAGAGAAAGAAGAAAAATAAGAGTTATACAGATGATGCAGCTGACAGTGAGTGATTTATTTGCAATTGACAAATTTTTCTTCAATTTTTTGATGATACATAAAGAAAAGAAGATTGAATTTAAATTCAAATTATTTAATTTACAAGTAACATGGGCCTATGTGAACCTGTTGTTATTGTTTTATTGTTTTGAGTATGCATCCTCTTGTACTGCCACGTCTGGCGTGCAAAATCATAACTTAAAAATACTTAATTTAATTCATAAAACAGTAAAAAAATAATTAAAATCAAATATAATTACATGTCAAAGTGTTCCCTAATATTATAAAAACATTGGCCTAATAGCCTTATGGTTAATCTTCTTTTAAATAAATTTCTTGGTAATTCCTTGAGAGCACTGGGTAACTTATTGGTCATATATTTTAATAGAATAATTAATATGAGTTACCCTTGAAAATTTCTAAGTGCACTCTTGAAATATCCAAAAAACTATGTCACCTTAGTTGAAAAAAGATTATAATGTTTCTTCACAAATATCATTTGTATCTTTCGTATATACAGAGCTGAGTGGGGGAATTTTCAAATCTTTAAATAATGATCGACATCTGTCCATAAACCATGCATCACAAACTGCACGTACACATTTGTTTTGTAATTTAAAAGCCTTATCAATTGCTGATGATTAACAAAATGCCATAGGACGTAGGAAGAATAGCCGTGGTATGCACTGTTTGGGTCGTTTTGACATAATAATTGATGGATGTAATGGCAAATGGTATCTAATATTGTAATTACAACACTTTAAACCACTAGTTTTTCTATTTCTACAAATCAAAGAATTTTAAGGAAATATCACGTGACACAACTATTTCTAAGTATACAGAGATATTGTTGTACTCTGTGACAACTAATGTGATGCTACCTATTTCAAGAACTATATTCTATCATAAATATGTACAAAGGGTAGCTAGCTTCTTTGGATACTGTCAGCCTTTTAATAGCAAAAACGAAACGATTTAATTTAGCCAAACTGAGTCAATATGCAGTCAACAATGACAGTTTTCATCTACTAGGATACCCAGATATTTTAAAGTTTTGACTATCTCGAACATAATCATGAACGAATTTAATATCCAGGTAAATATTTTTTGCCCTCATTGTTTTAAAATGAATAACTTCTGTTTTATTAGTATTAGTTAATAGATTTTTAACTCTTTAACAAGTTACAACATCAGCTAAGCTTGTGTTTAATTTACTTTCTAGTAAGCCCCCATTTTTACACTTAACGAATTGAACCATAAAGAGAGACATTTGGGGAGACCATTAGGGTATATTAAAAATAAAAAGGGCCTAAAATACTTCCTTGTTGGACGCCAATCGGTTGTATCTATAATTGCAGCTATAGGTAATTTTATTTTATTAATGGTTATGGTTAGTTTACTTCACTAAATGTTACGTTTCACAAATGCATTTATATAGGTACACTATGATTTGATGGAATAAAGTCCTAATGGTCCTTCAGTAGTTTAAGATGACATCGTCAAAGAGTTTTAGGAGTGTAGATCATATACCTTATTGGTCCTTCGTGCCGGATAATTGCCAGTTACCAGTTTAATTTACCGACTTCTCGTTTGCTCAATTTTTAGCACTAGAAATATTCTTTTTCTAAATATCAAACGGAATATATATTTTTTGCCATTTCATTATGTGAATTTTCAAGCTATTCAGCTTCTCGATATCACAAAAATAGCTTGACGATTGAAAAGGACAAAACCTTTTGAATTAGTGATATGTAGTTAAAGTGCTACTCACAAAGGACACAATAACAAAGTGTCTTTCTCTTAATAGAGACAGTAAGTGTCGTCTTAATGGACATTATTCTTAGTTTAATAATCAATTTAGTAATCTAGGTTAATTTAAAATTACTTTTAGTCTTACGACTAGATTGTAAGCCTAAAAGGATGTATTTTCCCCAGTAAACCCTTAAAAAAGTTGTCATGATTTTTTTAAACCCATTTTCGTTAAGAAAAAGTAAATAAAGACAACATTGTCACTGTTTTTGGGAAACTGAAATAAATATTTCGCTACAATCAGACTTAGAAATATCAGCCTTATTCTCATAATTGAGGACATCTAATGATTATTTTCAGAAAATCATCAGTTTTAATTTTTTTTTACAGAAAAAGATAAGAGCAAGCGATCTAAGAAGAAAAAACAATTGAAGTTGAAAAAGAAAGCTCAAAAGAAGAAAGCCAAATCGAGCAGCTCCGATACTTCGTCTACCAGTTCCACCAGTGAGAGTGATAGCGAAACCGACACAGAGTATAGGAAGAGGAGAAGAGAGAGAAGCAGGGCGAAACATAGAAACAGAAGACATTCAACGGATTCGTCACAAAGTGAAGATTTGTTTGACGTGAATATTCTGAATAATATTAAAAGAGAAAAGTTGGATGAAGAGATCAATCAGAAGAAGATGATAGAAGAGTTCTCGCCGAGGCGACAGCAGAAGAGAACGCAAGAGATTATAAACGTTAAGGAGTTGCAATGCGATTTAGAGAATATACACATAAAACAAGAGATAGACGAAAGCGAGGGAGTAACGATGGAGGAGAGTCAAGAGAGGGAAAAGAGTCAAGAGAGGGAAAAGAGTCAAGAGAGGGAAAAGAGTCAAGAGAGGGGAAAGAGTCAAGAGAGGGAAAAGAGTCAGGAGAGTGAAATAAGTCAAAACAGCGAAAAGAGTCAAAAGAACGAGGCTTTTGATGAAAGCGAGAGCTTAAAGAATTTAGTCACAGAGACGAGTCCAAAAGATAAGATTAATGCAGATAATGTGATTGTCAGTGAAAATATAGAACAGTTAAGTGAATTAAGTGTTGATAGTCAAGAACAGGAGAAAGCACAGTTCAAGGTAAGGGGAACTTTTTTTTATATTAAGGTTGACAGACAGGCTAACGGTTCACTTGATGGTAGGTGGCTACCTTCACTATAACACAAGCAATGTTACAATTGATGTAAGTGCGCTGCCTACCATAGTAGGATCAAGGATAAGGAACTAGGAAGGGATAAAGCAATGGGCTCTGGCATCCCTTACTGACTCACCGAAACACAACAGCAAACATGCTGTTTTTCACGCTGGTCTTCTGTAAAGGGGTGGTTACTGTCACCATTCGGGCTGCTTCCATTGCGAGACGCGGTGTGCCTTGTCATTACTTTCCAGATCCTGAACAGAGCCAAATTTGAAAAGTGCATTTCCATAGTTGGCCCTATCGGGAATCGAACCCTACCGGCTAAAACCCAACGACTTTATAGCGCGGCCCTAGATAGGCGGTTTCGCGGGAACGTTGTGACACTACATCCTCAAGGATTGTGTGAGGCGCCAAGATATCATTTTTTTAATATTTTTCTTAAGTAGCCTAAGTTACTCCTCTATATCATCAGCTATCTGCTAGTGAAAGTACCGTCAAAGTCGGTGCAGCTGTTTCGGAGATTAGCCGGAACAAACGAACAGACATACTAAAATAGACCTAAGAATATTTAGATTATTTAAGTACTCACTGTAATTATAATAATGTAGTCAACTTAAGTGAGCCTAATAGATAAATAAATAAATAAAAAAAATACCGTATATGGTTTGATATTTTAACATTATAAACAGACGCTTCGATTTTATCAATCTTTAACATTCTGGTTACTAACTTTCAGGAACCACAAGAGATGAGGCCTCAACCGATCAGAAGCGTAATGGACGAGTCGAATCTCTCTCAATGCTCGTCGCAAGAGTCCGTCTGTAGTGTTAAAGAGAGAACCGCATACGAAAAGGACGACAGCCACTTGAGACCAAGTTCGCAGAACTCCAACTACAGCTTCAACGATGTAATCGCCCAGAGCACTTACCAGAAGAGGGAGAGCGTCGATGAGAAGTATGAATCTTACGAAGAGAACAATTATGAAATGTACGAAGAAATGGCCATGGCTTACCAGAGTGATGTTGCTAATAAGGTATGCCGTGAACACTACCTTGAAAATTTTGCTTTATTTTGCTCGCTCTCTGAAGAAAAGTATTTTGAAATTAGAACTTATCAGAATTTTAATTTTATTACTTCACGAAAAATTCAGAAACTCCGCTTAGCTTAAGATTCATTTAACGCAACGCACAGCTCAATTAATCGCTCATTTAAATTAATATTTCATTTGAATGTGTTGTCTAAAATGTAAATTTATATGTAATTTAAATATTTATTATGTAACGAATATTTTTTAAAGAGTGTCACTGGGAAAGTATTAATTACTACTTTCCCAGTGGAAAATTGATTATTAACTTAGAATAATGTCCATTAAGACGACACTTACTGTCTCTGTTAAGGAAAATGTGAATAGTAATTTAAAATTGTACCATTTTTGATAGAAAACGGGTTGATTTCAGAAAGATTTTTATTAAAATAAAGTTGTAATAAAACTCATAAAATAAGTTTATTCACTTCCGATTTTTTTATGTTAAGGTCGACACACAGGCTGCCCGTCCACTTGATGGTAGGTAGATGCTGTTTGCCCACTTTTACATTTAAAAAAATTCAATAACTCTGTACAATCCTATCCCTTCCTAATCTATTACTCTATCCCTTCCTAATCCATTATCCTTAATCCTACTATGGTCGCATTACCCGTGGCGTTTCTTATTTTAAAGGCGACGGCAGCTATTGACCATCAAGTGGACCGTCAACCTGTTTATCGACGTCTGAACATGATAACACGACCGCAGTAATGTTGGAGTGATTTTCCATGGGTTTAAAATTTATCGTTTACTGAGTGTAGGTACTGGAAGCTAATGCGGCACCGTTGGGGGATGAACCAGAGGCTGTCGGGCATCGGATAGAGACGGTGGTAGGCGCTGGGGGACCGCGAGGAGCGCGGGGAGAGATCAAGTGTGACTGGAGGCGGGGCGACGAGCCAGCCAATCCCACCATCGCCACTAGACCCTCCAGGTGGGGTGAGTACAAGGCAATTGGCCAAATTGGATTATATTTCCGCTGTCTATTTCTTTATGTTACCAGACTACATTAATTTTTTCTTAGCAAAATTAACTGTTGGATGATTTTTCATCCATAGTTATTCCACTGTTTTAATAGTTATTCTGCTATCAATGAATAGTGTAACTAACATGACTTTCTTTTATATATAGATTACTACCTGATGCCCGCGTTGAACAATAAAAATGTATAACACTATTGATGCCGCCGTTTATTATACTAGAAAAGAATTAGATGAAGAGGCGACATCCTTGGGAGATTTGGGTTCTTGGTGATACACCTGTGCCTATAGTATGCTCAAATTTGCAAACCCTCGGGAACCTTAAAGATTCCTCAGGAATCACTCTGTTGATATTTGAAAACCGCATGAAAATCTGTTATTGTATAGTTTTTGAGATTATCGCGAACATACATACAGACAAACGCGGCGGGGGACTTAATAATTATCTATTAACAAATATATGAAGCTGAAGAGTTTGTTTGTTTGTTTGAACGCGCTAATCTCAGGAATTACTGGTTCGAATTGAAAAATTCTTTTTGTATTGAATAGTCCATTTATCGAAGAAGGCTATAGGCTATATAAAATTAAGCTACGATCAATAGTATTACATATAAGCAGTGTCCAGTACCGTGCGTCCCACGCGCACTCCACCGCCGTATGGGCCGCAGCGAAGAGTGGCCGAGTTCATCTAGTGTAAAAATAAAGTTGCTGTCCGAGTCTGTTTCTCCGCTAACTTCTAAACCACCCAACTGATTTTGATACCGTTTTAACTAATAGAAAGCGTGATAAACGAGGAAGACTTATCATATACATAATAATAAATCTTGCAATTCGTGCGAAGGCGGGAGCGGATTTCTCCAGTACTCGATAAAGAAAAATCAGAAAGTCAACCAGTCATGAGTTCGTTTAGCGTCAATAAATGAATTACCACATATCACATATTTGATCAATATTTTGTATGTGTTTTACAGGTTTAAAGCCTAATGAGGTGAATATAGTTTTGACCGGTGGCAACACCGAACAGTATCCTATCACTAACATAGTGCAGCCCGTATACAGGATTGAGAACATAGCCAATAGAAACGATAATTCCACAGGGTGAGTGTGCAAATTCGCTTGCCTAAGATTTACTCATCAAGTGCCTTATTTTAGAAAATGACAATAACCTTACACTCATTCACAATTTATTTACATATATTATGAACGACCATTGGACCTTTTTTTACGAGTCATTTAATCGAGTGGTTAAGGTGCTTGCTTAGGGGTCCCGGGTCCTTTGTCTTAGGGGTCCCGGGTCCGATTCCCGACAGGGCATTCTTCTGCATGGTTTCTGTCGCCAATTGAACTGCCTTGATTACGACTGCAAAACAAGCAGTAAGTGTACCTTGCTATATGGGCATATATGCACTCATACGAATATAAGATCTGGCTGTGTACATTGGAGAAGCGCCTCTGGCTAAAAAGCGCGTCGCCAATACTGCTGATTCGGTAGGAGGCCGAAAAGAGTTCAAACACAAGGTGCATGTATGTAAGTGCGTAATTGCGGCGAACGAAGACAAATTGCCTACTAAAAGTAGCCTATATATCTACCAATAAAATTCGATGTGACAATTAGCGACGGCCGCGCGAGACATACACAACTATGAGCCAATGAGAGGCCAGCTGGGCGCGGCCGCCCGAAATAATAATATTACTGTTTGCTTTAATTTATCAGTTCGCTTCGTTTATTTACACTATTTCACTATTCTTTATTACGGCTGTCCCGAACACTCGCCATTACTAAAGATTCTCGCGAATATTTCAGCTATATGGGTAAATGAGAGGATTTTTTAAAATCCATTCGGTATTTTTGCAGATTACCCATTGCATATAAACAAACAAACAATTTTAACTATTTTATAATTAAATTAGTATGTTTCTATTACGCTGAAGAAAAATAAAACGCTTTGTTTGCTGCATTATGATCCTAAAGACGCTCAATAAGGGCTAATTGAGCTTTATTGATTTGACAATCAATGAGGCTAGTTTTTATGACAATAAAAACTGAGTTTGACAATTTTATTATTGTAGTTACGACGAAGCGTACATGGATATGTACGGCGCGTCGGATCGGCTGCAGTACGGAGACTGCTTCTCCGGCGACGTCACCAATGACGTCACAGCCCACAACAAAGTCGCAGCCGACGGTACCATCGCGGCTGTGAATGACATCCCCGTCGTTCAACCCGTCATGTCCAGTCTGGACGAGAGGATTAACAAAGCGCTTCGGGAATCTGGTGAGAGATCCTCATATTAAATAGAAATTCAAATTGAAATAAAAATACATTTTCATTTCGGACTAATGTCCAAATTTTTCTTTTTTAGTAATACATTATTAAACATTATATCAGTCCTATGGCTATCCTCATCGAGTGATTTTGGATTAATCAATTATCAACCAATTTTCCTCAAATTAAGTCTAGATTCTGTAGGACGTCGCCATTATCTCAAACATAGGTGAATTGAACTGATGATAAAATTTTAGGGAATTGAATTGATTATCGTAAATAAGAGAAACATTCATAATAAAACTACGCGCTCGTTTCACTGAATGTATTATATTGCAATCGAATTATTTGAATTGACAAAGGTGCTCTCTGTAGAGACACACTAAAGGTTTCCCAGTAAGGTAGAAAGATGGCGTTGATTGCGTAAGTCGGGCAATGGCGGCAAATTTAATATTATTGAACCTATTAGCGTTTTATGTTTTATTTATTTTTAAAAAGCTAAAAAATTAAATTGCGAACGACCTTAAAAAAAATTCAAAATTGACTGATATCTTATAAGGTTCCTTAGCGCATTACGGAATTATTGCTGCCATGTCCATTAAATACATGAAAAACGGATATTTACTTTAGACTTCTGATTACACCATTGATTCTAACAAACATCTTAAAATTACTTATTTATATCCTTACTTATTTTACGAATTTCTTATAAAAAGATCTTATATTAATGAATTGTTTAAAGACGTTCCAAGACGTGACAATTCGGTTAGAAACCCGCAAGACGCGCAACGGTACAGCTGTGTGATGTTAGCCAATACAGATCGTATACGAAAATCATGACGCCCCAGTTTGAATCATTATTCTTCGGACAGTTAATGCTGATCTCTTTTAAAAGCAATATAGTCCAAGCGCCAGAGGTTTTTTTTTTGAAATGTACGGGACCGGCTATTTTTTTTTTGGAATATGTAAAGGGATGTCCCCTGATTGTAAATCCAAGTTGGCGTCATCGGAGGGGGTGAGCGTCAGCCGCCATCTTGAAAAACACGTTTTATTGAATATCTCGCGAACCGCGCATCGTACGACAAAAATAGTACAAATCATTTTTGTAGATAATAATATTTGCCATCTTTTTTATTTAAAACTTTTTTCTGTAAAAAGCAGTTTTTTATTTGTAGCGCTTCAAACTTTTTAAAATATGGTTTTTGCTAAATATATAGTTAAAAGTTCATGATAAATGTAAAATGGTAATAACTAAATTTGTAGAGCATGAAATTTCCTATAAATTTCATTCGAAACTTTTTCCCGTAACATTTATAGTTTAGGAGCTAAAACGCTGTAAATGTCGAGTGAACGCAAAATATTCACGAGATTATAATGCTATATATTCAATCATGCGCCTATGAGTTGTAGTATATATTTTGGGTCGTTCGGACTTTCCCCCCTCAACATTCCTACAATATTGCGGAGCTGCTTGTGGATGCTGAAAAGCTGGTTTGAAATGTTCAATCATTTGCTCGAATTGCAGTGGCCAAACATGCGACAACGTGCCAGACGTAATAGATGCCATCGAAAACGAAATCGAAGAAGACACAGCCTTCGATTCATCTCCTTCGGATATGGCGGAGGCAGAAGAAATCGATTCAGAAGGAGATGAGTGTCTTCCGTCGACATCGAAAAGAATTAGACTCGCCCTGTAAAATAATGCGCCACGTTTTTACATAATAACTTTTATGATGATACTATATTGAGCAACAATAAAGATCGATAAATTATTCGTTGTTCTCCACACTATTACACAGCTGCATTGACATTTTTTGGAACACTTTATGCCATTTTATGCGTTATGAAATGGTTTTCGTATACAAACGAGCAATATTGTCACTGATAATGTACGAGGTGCAAGTTTTACCTAGCTGCAGCTCCTAAACTATAAATGCTACGGGAAAAAGTTTCGAATGAAATTTATAGGAAATTTCATGCTCTACAAATTCAGTTATTACCATTTTTCATTTATCATGAACCGTTAACTATATATTTAGCAAAAACCATATTGTAAAAAATTGAAGCGCTACAAATAAAAAACTGTGCATTTTACAGAAAAAAGTTTTAAATAAAAAAGATGGAAAATATTATTATCTACAAAAATGATCTGCACTATTTTTGTCGTACGATGCGCGGTTCGCGAGATATTAAATAAAACGTGTTTTTCAAGATGGCGGCTGACGCTCACCCCCCCCGATGACGCCAACTTGGATTTACAATCAGGGGACACCCCTGAACATATTCCAAAAAAAAAATAGCCGGTCCCGAACATTTTTTTACGAACCTACTTTTTTTGCTCCGGCGCTTGGACTAATATTCAAAGCTGATATATCAATGTTTACATTATCACTCTATTTAATAGCCTACTATAATATAGTTTTGACTTTGTTTTCAGTTATGGGCGAAGTGGCAGTGGATGGAGCAGATCTTGACGTTGAAAATGGACCCGAAAAAGGGATATTGGTCACGTGAGTATCGATTCATTCTTTGTGTTCTAAAGAGGCCGTGTTGGGTTGAGTTTTTGATAAAAAAAAATCAACATTTTGATATATTTTTTTATATTTCCAATTTGATTTTTATGACATAATGGAGTGACCAAAGTTGAAATATTTCAACTTCATAATAATGGCTGACGGTCCACTTGATGGTAGGTGGCTAATGCGCTGCCGATCACGGTAAATTTAAGGACAAGTAATTAGGTATGGTTAGGGTTGTACGTGTGGCGGTGCACGTAGCGACCGGTCTGGCACGTGGTCAGCAGTGTATGATGGCCTGATGGGTTGACCGGAGTTTGGTTGGTCTATGCTACTTGGTCTATCAGAAGATTTGCGTGTTCGAATGAAAAGACCTATTGCCCTTCTTATTTGTTGATCGATGTTTACTTAATTTATATTACAAAGTGTGAACGACTAACTAGAACCGGGTGGTGCAGGCGCGGCGTTGCTGAACAAAACTGCCGATACGCACTTACATAATATGTGTGTGTTATACTCCCACAAGGAGGCTCTACAGCTCCTAATGGACTCTGAACCATTTATTCCTTTTCTAAACAATATCGTAAAAAGTTTTATTGATTTTTGTATCAAATTAGTTATTATGATAATATTAATATTTTTGTAATAGTTACTCCTAATTACATAGTTATTTATTTGCACGCGCTTTTGGCTTCCTTACATTTTATTAAATTCTTATTTTGTTTGTTCAGTGATCCTAATATATTTTACAGGAAGTTAAATGTGTCAGCCGGCGTGGGAGTGGCAAGCGCCACTGGTGCGTCTAAGCGAGTCAGTTTCGCTGACGGCTATAAACCCGGCCAAGACTCGGACCTAGAGGAACCGCCGCCAAAGAAGGTAGGAATACCAATACTGGAGACAGTACAACAGATTCTTTTTATTCTTAACAAAGATGAAGAATATCCCAGGGGGATGACACAGTGCGTCTCCATCTTTTTTCAGTACAATGTGTGAGGAGGAAGTAAACCCCAGTTGTTCTGTCCCTGAAATAATCCCAATTGTTCTGTCCGTCATTGCTTTGATCTCGGTCAGCCTCAATGACAACCTGAGAGATCCGTGGCGGTTCCTTCCCAGCTCAAATGCAGAGAGCGGTGCTGCTCAATACGGCCAAGATTGTACGTCGGTTTCTATCCTTGGCACCCTGAAAACCTCGACCGACTGTGCTTCTGTCGGGAGTAACACCGTCTCCCCCTCATTTTGACATGAAAGGGGAGACGAGTTAAATTGAAAAAATGGAAAAATTATAAAAACTCTTTATTTCGACAATGTCTGATAATTTGTTAGTGAAATTCAACATAATAATAATAATAATAATCTTTATTTGCTGCGACCATGGGTACCAGTTGACATTCTGTTTTTGTTCCATCATGATCGACCGAATAATCGGTATGCAAATGTGAGTTATCTAGTAAAATTTACCTATAGATTAATTAAATAATAAAAACTCATGTCTTTAACATCAGTCAATATCTTCTTAGTTTAGTCACCATTTATGTTTTAAATATTCATTAACACTATAGAAGTTATGTATGTGAAGAAATGTCCATAATGTTGTTTTAAAATTTCTCATATTTATTTCTTTCATATATTCCGGCAAATGATTGTATAATTTCACACACATTGAATAGCAGTTTCTAGCATAAATTTCAGTTTTGAGGTTCGGTAATAACAATCTTTTGGGATAACTTGTATAAAATTTACATACGTCATTAACGTTTCTAAATAATTCTAAGTGTAATTTGGTGAATTTGCAGATTTCGTAAATATAAAGGCATGGTAAAGGTAGAATCTTCAATTTTTGAAAGAGTGGTTTACAGCTGGTTGTCGCTGGTACATCACATATTGCCCTGATGCATAGTTTTTGCGTAATGAATGCTCTTTCAACTTCAACTGAGTTACCCCATAACATAATGCCGTATCTAAGATTAGAAGCGACGAATCCGTGATAGGCTTTGAGGGCAGTTTCACAGTTACTGATTTTATTAAGTCTCCATAATGCGTATATGAATCGATTTATTTTTGTACATAGTTGCGCTAAGTGGTTTTTCCAAGTGCAGTGCTTATCAATAGTTAAACCTAAGAATTTGGTCTCTGAAGGTTGTTTATACTAATTAAGGCTATGTTAGTATAAATATTTTAAGTAGACTTACTGTAGTCCTCGCATTGAGGATTCTATGGAGTCGATCCGAACTCCTCATAGTTGCGTAGAAGCAGTCTACTCTAGATTCAGCGAACATCCCCGACGCATTACAGAACCATGGCAGTCCCAACAGCTCCCTAATCGCATTATTATATTGCATTCGCAGGGCGTTATAGTGTCTTAGGGTAAAACTCGCCTATAGACTACTCGTGGAGATACTCATATGAAGAGTTGTGTACCGCTATTTTAAAGTTATATATAATTCCCTTGTTTGTATATAATGACATTGTGTATAATTTTTATAAGATATCCAAATTATTTGGTTGATGTCGCTGATGTCGCTGATCACACGCTGATGACGCTGATGTCGGCGTTTGGCCATCGCAGGCGGCGTTCAAACGCTTTGCGCTGCGTCTCAACTTATTTCGAACTTCTGCAACCTAAACGTTGTGTCTAGGCGGCAGTACAAAATCACAAAATTATAACGACAGCCGAGCACTGCTTGTCGAACACTGTTGTGATCAAGACGTCGTTCGCTACTGAGATTATTGACCGTTGATGGGAGTTCAGACGTCGAGGGAAACATTTATGATATACTTATGTATCAGAATGATCCTATGAAGTAAGGTCTGAAAGACATAATGAAAAACTCGGATATACCAATAGAAGGGAAGAAGAAAATATACATATAATACATGCATGACCTACGGATGTCAGACATGGAGTTGTACAAAGAAAAATATCAAATCACTAGAAACCTGCCAACACCGAATGGAAAGAAGTATACTCAACATAAAATTAAAGGACAAAATTGGGTTAAAAACAATAAGGAAACAAACCAAAATTATAAATATAAAATACCAAATCAAACAACTGAAATGGAAATGGGCAGGACACATAACAAGAAGTAAGATAGAAAAGTGGACAAAAGAAGTGACGGAATGGTGCCCTAGATATAAAAAGAGAGGTAAAGGGATGATATCAAGGAGGTAGCAGGACCATGCTGGACGAGGATAGCAAGGGATAGATCGATGTGGAGAACACTTGGGGAGGCCTATGCCAAAGAGCAAGACAGTCAAGAAACCGGTGTCTAATAAAATATTTAAAAAAAATGTAATTACGTTGTTATAAACAAACATGTATTAGTTATAAGATGAAATGTAACATGTAAGATTGTTAATAAAGGCTTTTATTATTATTATTATTATTATGTATCAGAAATGTATTACAAATATTACAATAGATATGTATTACAATGTGAGTCAATTTAAATTTGAAATTGTGTGTCTGTGACAGAAACGTTCGCGGCGATACGGATGCGCGTGGCCCTGCCCCGCGACGCACCCCGACCACGTGCCACTGTGGGACGCGCTGCCGCCCCCGCCGCCGCCTCCCTCACCGCCCCCACAGGCGCCCATCCGCCGCACCCTCTTACCGCTGCCGCACCACAACATCACGCACTACAGTAATACTACATTACCTTCATTCTATTTGGCACTAGCTGGTGCCAAATAGAATGAGGTATTAATCTCTTCTCAGTTGGACCACAGTATTTGACCATAAACAAAAGAGTATACATATTACATACGTAGTGTCAACACATGCGCGGTGGTGTGTGTAATTTTTATTTTAATTGATTTAATGTATTTCTAATGCATATTAAATAAAAACAATAACTTTCTCAAGTCTGCGCAATTTGCTTAAAAAAGGTATCCTTTCGCTTCACGTATTACCTGACAAAATATATGAGCTATTATTTATTGCTGTTTTAAAATTTTTGTTTTTATAACAGATGGTACCCTATGTATTTTTCGTATTCCTGACAATGTGTATGCAAAATTTCATCATTATCGGTTGAGTAGTTAAGACGTGAACAGGTTACGGACAGACAGACAGACAGAGTTGCTTTCACATTTATAATATTAGTGTGTAAAATCGAGAGCAAAAGAGTAAGAATGTTCAAGAAAAAAATTATGATTATTAATTTACATTGCGATGATGATAGCCAACCTTCGGTAGGAGATGGCACCGTGAGAAGAAGTTAATTTCAAATACACAAATGAAGTACATAATTATAAATAAATAAAATAAAATAAAAAAGCCCAATTTTATTCCTTCACCAAAATATAAAAAAGAAATTCTAGAAATTTCTTCTAACATTTTGATAGTTTTCTAACTATGTATGTAATGATGCTGTTTATTTATTGTGCTATTTTTCTCTCTCGTTTTCCAAAAAGTAAGTCTAATTTTTTGACAATCGAACACACAGCGCGTGTCCTTCCCCGAATCACGCGTGACATTTGGCTTCTATTGGTAAAAGTACTGTCCCAGAGGGATCATATAAAAATATGACCTACTCAAGGTCCACTTGGTGGTAAGAGGTTACCGTCGCGCAAGGACCCAAGCAACAAGACGGGTTACATGTATGCTGCTGACCATTCGAGCACTTTTGAAGAACCGTATTCCGCTCTCTCAGGGTAAGCATTAATTGGAGCAACTCATCGGAACACCTCATCGGTCTGCTTTCAATGTCATCTAACAAATAAGTCGGTACAGACATTGCATTTATATGATATGTATATGCAATTAGCTTGCTCATTGTTCTTATCTCTAATCAACAACTGAGATCAACAGAAATCACAGTTTTTTTAGGTCACGCGAACGTATCACTATCACTCACGTTAAAAGAATTCTTAGTGGTTCAAGTATTAAATGCATTTTTAAAAGTATAAAACTTCCGGAGAATTCCATTTACAAGTGTCTATTTATTGGTCAGTTTATTTATTGGCAACTACGTTGAATATTGTCTTAACTGTGTAACATTAATTTTCAGATCCCCCTCCGGATTTTATGCCTCGGAATCATCCCCAGACACCGTCAGCCACTCATAGGAATATGAACTTTAAAATATTTAGTGTTTAAGTTTGAACTCGGGTGTGTTTTATAGTGTCAATCACACTTTAAGTAGAAACTGTTCCCTGTAAACATTTTTATTTAGTAAATTTCCCATTGTTTAAGAAGTTTTATAAATTTATCTAGGTATACATATAGTAAAAAATCGTAAATTGTTGCAATACGTCCAGTTCCGGAAAGATCAGTGTCCCATAATGTGGAAAATCCCGGAATAGATAAATACAGACGCAATGCCACAAGAATGATCGGACGGTCATACTCAGTGGTACTTCAATCGATCCCGCTTTCAGTAGTGTTCACAATAGAACGGAGCCCCGCTAAAGACACTCGTAATGTTGAATTGTGCGATTATTTCTTGTATTACTTGTAAAAAGTACACCGCAAGCATTAAACGAGGTGATATATCTTTTCAGTATCTCGAGCGGCGACACTTGTAAAGTACAGGCATTATCATCTGGGTCGTCGCATAATAAATCATTTTTATCTGTCGTCTCGCTCGCACTTACAGACGTGTATTACGCTGGTATACCCGTTTATACTGGAGACCACGCGTGCGAAGTTGCGGACTCGGCTAGTAAAAAATATAACCCATGACATTTCCATTTTTATTTAACTATGTAAATAGTTACTATGGTACTATGGATATTTTGTTGAATAAATAAATAAATTTAAGACTCATAAGTTCTATGTTGCTATTGTATTCGGCAAGGACTTTTGTCACTTAGGAACTTACTACACTTTTTCATAAATTCATAATAAAACAAATAGTCTGTGTAACTATGTTATATTCTGTGTCTACAATATTGGTCCAATAGTCAATAGCATGTAATAAACGTGTAAGATGTTTTCCTGTAATTAATTATGGACGGAATTAAGTTTCAAGTTCACTACTTCGTTGTAATTGCATTTTTTTTAAATTAACATGTATTACATGAAATAAATATGTTTTTACAGTTAATGTGTAATTTTATCTTAAAAGGTGATATGTCCTTAAGGGTTAACAGCGCACTGCATTCCCTCTGGTGTTGCTCGTGTCCTTAGGCTACTGTAGCCACTTGTAACTTGAAAGATATAGAAACTAATAAACTAAGACAAATTGTCTTAAAATTTAACAACAAATAAAAATTTGAAAGAAAGAAAGCATCTTTTATTCCTCTAACAAACACAATATACATATATGAACAAATAATAATTACAAACAAACAAATATATAAACAAGTAAGAAGAGGAAAAGGAACCCTGACTCAGTATACAGTTGTGGTGCGGACCACAACACTGTTATTCTGCCAGGGACCAGAAATTCAAAGAAAAAGAAAACAAAAAAACATTTACGCGGGACAATTCATAACACGATTACAATCCATGGCTGAAATTATTGCAAATTTTCTTAAAAACTATTGAAGGCTTTCACTAGCTAGTTATCTATATAACTAGTCGAGTCCCTCTGGGGCATTTTTGGTATAAGCTTCTAGAAGATGTGTAATATCTATGGGCGAAAGAAATTTTCGATACTACCCTGAGGAAACATGATGAAAAGGGTTTTTTTTTTCGAATTATACAGAAATGGTACCGAGTCAGAAAAAAAGTTTCAGGCAAATATTGTAGAGAATTTTGTTTTATATAAAAATGTTCATATAACTTTTTTTTGCTAAAATTAAAAGAGTTAGGGAGGTTCTAAGATAAAGGTTGATATTGTGATTTTAAAAAACAGCAAAATTTAATTTTACCAAAAAAGTTGTATGAACATTTTTATTTAAAAGAAAATTTGGTAGAATATTTCTACAAATCTTACTATTTTTGTAAAATTTTATTTTTTCATATTTCTACAAGGTGGAATCGAAAATTTCTTTTACCTATCCATATTTCATATCTTCTAGAAACTTTGTATCAAAAATGCCCTAAGGGACTCAAATTTTGATTTGTTGGTAAATTGCTTGGACTGTCTATAGTCTACTATAGGAATTACGATTATGTACTGGCTTTCGGTAACCCCATTTGAATTTCCTAAACATAACAAATCAAATGGCAAATTAAAACATCCTTCTAAATTACCTTAAAATTATATTATTCAAGTATTGTCAAATCGTCAATGCGTGTTGTTTTTTATTATTAAGTATAGGTAGCCAGGTTTAGATGGAGTTGCAAAGGCCTGGTAGCGAACGGTTAGAACATTGAATTTTAAGTAAAAATATCTAATAAAAAAATCGTTAACGAGCCATGTTTGTACATTAAATATAAAAAAAAAACAATTTGTACAGGTTTTACTTAGGTTACCGAAGTAAAAAAATAGTTTTTAGAATTTTTGTCTGTTTGTACGTTTGTGCATTCTAATTTCAGAAACGGCTTAATCGTTTTCACTGATGTATTGTGGCAAGCTTCCCATAACATTTAGTGTTTATTTCATTCCAATCGGTACACGCTACCGATTACCACGCGTACGAAGTTGCGGGCTCTGCTAGTTTTTTTAATATTTTTGTTAAAGTTATAAACTCACAATGATGCCGATGTTTCCAAATTTTTCAATCATTTACTTTATTTTCAAAAATATAAATTTTCCGGTCTTCGTGGAATTACAGTTGTTTTCTATCACTTTTTCAATTCCTAGAAACGCGAATTTTATATCAATTGACCATTTTAGGCATTCTGCTTATTAATCATCGAGTTTTTAGATAATTATAGTAAGGTAATCCGTTTTTTTAGTCATTGGGCTTTTTGGCATTCTGCTTATTCAAGACATTGTAGGAAAATTAGCGTTTTAGGTAAAAATGCAGTAGTGGCATCTTACATTTTAGATACTAAGCTTAGGACCGGGTAAAACATGTATTATTTTATTGTGTATGATAAGAAAATGACGATCTGGTGTCTCTGTATCTAGTAAGAAATAAATTTCAATGTTGAAAAATTATTTTTCTCAAACTTGCTCGGAAATGTAGGCATTCTTGTACTAAAAACAAGCCACGAAGTTTGTAATTCTTGGCTCATGCGTTTCTTTCTCGGCCTAGGCCAAGAATGTTGTATGAAAATTCATTCCTAGCCGCTGCTCGGCCCGATGAAACCCGAAGTTTCACGAGTCTTCACGAACGCGCCCGCCGCTGTCACAGGCGTAATAGACGGGGGCGTGTTTCATTATTTCCTAACATTTATTGAGAAAAGCACTATACCAGCCTCGACCGGAATGAGGATTGCCGGACTCGGATCTTTATCAACTTCGTCCAGCAACCCTTCACTTCCTGGACTCTGCAGTAATGTACTATTTTTACACCTTTATTGTTTACTGAATTTGCAGTTTACTGGACTCTCTCATACCTTAATCAAATTATAATGTATCTAAAGGTGAAACAAGCTCTTTGTTTATGAAGATTGAGCTGCAAAGTGACGGTTGGTCAACCGCTTAGGTACCTCGCAATTTATTTTCTTACTGATCGCCAGTCTCTCCGACAGCAGCTTGCAAGTGCTTTCGCCCTTACAGGGCATTTTAACTCACCCGCACGTAACAACCGATTAAATATTACTTAGCTGGTATAGATGCTACACAAATACATTGATTTCTTATTTTAAAGCTCCAAATCGCTTACATCTAGATGGAGCTAATGTGGATTTTTTTATACGCTTCCACAATCACAAATCCGCCAAAGTCAAAGGTCGCAGCTGTCGAATACTAATTTGCACAATGCGTATTTGATAGCACTGCCAAAGCTTCATTAAAATACAAGATAAAGTGGGCATTTTGTAGTATCACTGAACTAAGGTGTTAAGGGGCTTTTATTACAGGAATCTAAGAAGAAATTAAGTCATTAAGAAAAAACTGCGGAGTGCGTTTTCAATATGTCTGTAAAACCAAGCAAAATGTTATATTCATTTTTGTAGACAATGAAATTTCCCATCGAAATGGCTGACATTAAAAAATTATATTAATGTGCTGTTGTGTTTCGGTGAGTGAGTAAGGGATGCCCAGAGCCCATTTCCCTATCCCCTCCCAATCTCACTGTAGTCGGCAGCGTACTTGCAACAGCTTTGGCGTTGCTTGTGTTATAGGCGACGGTAGCCACCTACCATCAAGTGGACCGTCAGCCTGTCTTAACATAAAAAAAAATCCATCATCGTCAACAGCCTGTTATATCCTCACTGCAGGAGCTCAGGCCTACCCTCAACAAGGGCATATGGACTATTTCTTCTTTGGCGTATGCAGTTTTCTCGTGTTTTCCTTCATCGTTTGACAGAAATCAGAGGTTTTTTTGGTACATGGCAAGACCGCGTCTTTCCCACCGCGCCACCGACGCTCTAATAATAATTTGTTGTTTTTTTTTTGTTTAAACAAAACAATTTTTATTTTTTGAAAGTAGGTAGGTATATTTTATCGATGCTTATATTATAGTTAGGGTTCGCAAATAAAACTACAGAGTAAAAACAATAAAATAGATTTTCATTTATTGTGAGACGAAAAATACAACAATGGGACTTATCAGCTAAAATGGTTAGTGGCAGACTGTCGTGTCAAAACAAGTGTATGTATAGAAGGTTTGGGGGTCGCGGGGGCCACGGGGACCGGCGACCAAAGTCCCCCAATCCGCCGCAAAAGCCGCGCCGCTGCACCATACATTATACACTCCTAACTTTATGTCTTTCATTGGGTAACGAATAAGTATCGAAGAAAACAATTAAGTACATATAAATACAACAATATAGAAAACCGATACCGTGGCGTCTCTATTCACTGAAACCGTAACTAATTTAAACTTTAACAGGTGAACCTTCAATAGTGTTCATTTTTTAACTAACTTTTTTTTAAAAAGGCTTTATTTGATTCGAAGCTAATTACTTACAATTACAAGATTGTTTAATAGTTGTCGCGCCACTCGTCCTTCCTCGTGTCTACTGTGTGCGGATGTGTCCTCGCGGATAGGGATAGAGGAGTGGTGCCGGTACAACTCTCTCAATACGATACCGCTACTATGAACTCTCTATACAAAATTGAAAGTCGTCCGAGTGGGAGGCGAGCGATGGGCGGGGAAAGGCTGAGGGGAAGTGTCGCTCTCGTGCGACTCGCGTACGTCACTAACTCGATTAAGTAGGTTATGTGTCTTAGTTTAAAGTCGAAAATGCCACTGCTGCGATGCTAAGTCGCCTATATAAGTCGCGAGCGTTCGACGCGCCGCGCTATTGCTCATAGAGGTATATCTTGCTTTTAATAAACTTGAAGTATTATCAATAATCAATAATAAGTACATTATAATAATTGAATAATTAGTATTTTGTTTCATAAGAGACTAGCATTACAAAGAAATACCTTCCGCTATACAAGTTTTATTTTCTATTTTAAACACTTCATAGATGTTCGAGTGGTTTTTACACAAGAATACCTAATAAAGACCGTTCTTGTATACAAACTTTACAACTGGATGCGTCTACGTTCGAGATATGACTTAATGTATACACTTAGCCTTAGAGGGAGAAGGTCGTAAAAACAAAATGAAAAGTTATTCAAATTTATAACAAACGCCTTAATTAATACTCAATGTAATCATTTAGTAGTAGTATCTATGTATATATCGGTCGTATGCATGTGTGCGTGAAGGGCGCGCGGAAGGGCGTCCACTCGGTACGAACACGCCGCGCGCTCATTAAACAAATTTATACAAAAGGGTCGAGTGGGCGAGTGGGCGGGTCGACTCGCACCGACTCGCCCGCCCGCGCGCGTCAACCCGCACCGACTCGCCCGCCCGCGCGCGTCTACCCGCACGACGCACCAAAGCATTCACTCCGTGTAATATGACACGATGGTATGCGAAAATTTATTTTTCAAAAAACACACTTCCATTCGCTCGTTCTCCATTGCGCTTAAATCTAAAATTATTAATTACACAATATTTTTATTTCATTTGTTTCAACAGTACGCGCGCGTCGCGTCGCGCGCGTATAATAATAAAATATTTTCAAAACAATCGAATAATAATTAAACACACTAGTTAACAATATATAACTTATGCCCGAATGCAGGGGATGCGCGGGCGCATCGGCCTAAATCCAAATCATATTTATACGAAACGTGTTCTACACACGATGGCAGCGAGTAGGGAGCGGTTATAGCCCCATAATACTGATATTACGCTAAATTATTGCATGTGGTGTGTGAGTGGCGGGGCGGGGCGAGGCGAGGCGTGGCGGGGGAGGGGTTACACCGCCGTCTCCGTGTGGCTGTGGCTCGACAGTCGCTCCACGTCAATGTCGTGAGGCGCTAGCGTCTCGCGCGCGGCGTCCGCGTACTCGATGCTCGACGAATGCGAGAACCGCTTCGACAGCGCCGTCTGCTTCCGCAACGCTTCCGCGAGCGCCGCGTCCGCCAGCGAGCCGCGCGAGTCCAACCCCTGCCGGAACGCGTTCACCACGCGAATCTGCCCGCCCACAACAAACATCCGTTAGACACTGCACCTTGTCTTGGCTCATTTCTCGAATAGCCGACCGTTTTGATTATTCAGCGTTCAGATCATACCATGATCTAAACGATGAGCGGGACGAAATCCTTGTCTACTCGAGAAACAAACCAAGAAAATGTCTTATAATGTGCTCCCGCTCCGAGACTGCGCTCATCTCGCTCTCACCCGTGATATCCTAGCACGCCTTGTCAGCTGTTGTCAGGCTGGCCGGTTTACATTCAGCCATTGCTTTTGCCTCGCGCTGTGTCTTATACACTTCCCAAAATTAATTCTATGACAACGCGGTGAATGTAAATTTCTGTTTAAACACTTCAACTTTTAACAATGTTGTTTTATAGCAACATTTTGAGTATGCAACATCAAACGTGCTTGCAATGCACATAAGAACAAGAAATAATAAACTAAGCTGTAAATATGTGCAAATTTCTTTCATATAAATCTACTCAAGAGTCCTGAAAAATATTCTCCGAGTCCTCAAGGTACACGGAAAAAATAATATCAAAGATGTTTCAGTTAGTTGGTAGCAACTAATTATCTATACATTATACTTAATCTCGTTGTAATGAGATCGCCTACATACATAAATCTTCTAGTGGTTTTTGGCCTAAGCTGAATAATAAAAAAATTAAAAAAAACAAATAATGTAAACTCTCACTTCGCTGTCAGAGAAATATTTTTGGAAATAAAAACGGCAGCACGAGGGAAAATAACAATAGTTAAATGTAAGTAAGAGATATTACCAGCACGAGATGATTTCTTATCGTAGGGTCTAAGACAACGTCTCTTTTGATAGCTTAAAATTTAATTATTGCTAAATCAAAAACTAATTACGATCTTTCCCAAATTGAGCAGGTAATCAAGTAGGTGATAGATCTTGTATTATGGATTGGGGCATGTAACCCTGAACAGACCAGACCAAGTCCAACATTGCAGAGGTCGTTTCACAGATGAACTTGATAGGTACAAAGTAACTGTAATGTTCGCCCGAGATTCCATTACCTAATTGAATTCATATTTTTTTTTCTATCGAAAATGTCGATATGACGAACCTATTGATCGATTGGTTTAGGCGGCAATCTTTCAGAATCTATTTTCAAATTTGGCTTTGGTACTGGGTTCGTCGTGTAGTCTTTATATTTGGGTCCTTTAGCATTAAATATTAATTTAGTAACTAGCGAATTTAACTACCGAAACAGACGTTGTCTAGATTAGGTGAGCGAAACGAGCGGAGACATCACACCGGCAGACAATCTTGATGAACATAAATAAAAAGCACACCGAGCCATAAAAAAGAGGCGAATAAGCAGGTAATTCGAAATTCCAGTCACAGATTGCTTTCGGGTCGATGTGGCTCGCGTAGCACGTCCGTTGTTGACGGGAGTGCTGACGCGTGCATGCCATGCAATGGGTTCGGTGTGGATTCACCTCCGAATACAGGCGCAGTGGCGCAGTCAGGCGTGGGCTGTGTGGGCCTACGTCCATGGCCTCGCACTAGAGGGTTTACACTTTCGCAAGGTACGAGTATGTTTCATTTGTCACCAATATCCTACGGGACGAGATGGCTACGCGATCTCTAAGGGTATACCTAGGCTGTTGCATCCACATAAAGATGGCGAGGTTGGAATTCTAAAAGGGCCAGGCCCTTCACCTGCGCCCACGCCTAGATTGGTCCACGGTACGTCACTGTACAAACGTCTCGTCGGTGCTTAAGACAAGTGTCGGTGTAAATTGATTTGTGAATCATGCAATAAAATAGCCTCTGGTCCTTCTGTGACTGTATTTGACATTCACCTCAACTATGTGAGCTACTCGCGTTTAAAAGCTTTTCTGTTTTATAAACATTATATGCACATAATGATTGAAGCAACACTGATCGCTTTCCACTTATAACCCTACATCGGACACTCGACGCGTAATCCCTCCGTGATTAAGCTAATTTAGGATGACATCTAGAATTTTAAAATTATGATAATTAAAGCGTATACGAACCCCTGGTGTTTTATGAACTCCAAGATAAGACTGACAGTGCTAGAGATGTAATGCAAAAAAACTTACTGAAGACTGCCATGCAGCTAAGTACTGCACTAAGGAGACACGGTCCTTCTGGCAGACTTAGTTAAAGCTACTATGCGGTGATGATGTTGCGAACGAAATAAACCAGCTGATATCTAGCAGGCAAATAAGCTGTAATAAGCAAGTACTATATAGACAGAGGTAATACGTAAAGATTTTTTAATTAGGCATTTCACAAAGATTTTGACATTTTCGAACCACATTCGACGGTTTGGGATGTAAGTGAATACATTAGCACTTTTCTAAGTATGCCTACCTTTTAATATACACGGGATCCCACTCCAGCCATCGTGAGTGTTTTTGATGTGTTCAAACAATAAACGGATCATAACAAAGCATAATGTACGTACAAGCATCCTCGAGAAAAGAGCAAAGAAAGCAAATCTCATAGAGAAATGGCAATGTGGCCTTAAATACAAATTGATTTTTGTTGTAGTTATACAACCCGAATCAAAAGAAGCGCGAAATGTTTGTGGTCATTTTTTATTTTGAAGCAGTATGCTTAACTCGTAGTTGTTTATATAGTATTTGATAAGAGTTAAGTTACACATTGTGGGACATTTGACGTTCAGTAGCTGTGCCATACATTTCAGGTTGAGATTCAGTCACTGATACAATGTCGGATGGAATAACACGCACACGAAATTGTGAGAACTTGACATTAATGTAAAATCGCAATGCATGCTCGGGATCCATGCAAATATTGAGAAACATGCACAGTGACTTAATTAATGAGATTGGTCCCGTCTTTTGAAGAACGTCATCAAATCTGACAGTCGAGAACTAGGTCTTACTCTTATTTGAAAATACAAGAGATCGTCTCTTGAACAGCATTTGTCCCTTTTGAGCATCACACTAAAGGCAGACAAACGAAGTTCAAAAGGTGATCTATGCTTGAGTAGCATTTAATATGCGGGACCCAAATAATTCGCCGCGGACGCATTTGTTCTCGTTCTTGAAAAGACCAGAATACAAGTGAAGGATCGTAGCAAAAGTCGCAGGCCACAGTGTTATAAAAGTGGGAAATAGTTGTAAGTATAAATATAGATAGAGTAAGTATATATAAGTACAAAAATGAAACATATAAAACAAAAAACAAAAAACTTCAACAAAAAAATAATGTGATCAGGCTTCCTTCACAATATTGTGCAATTCTTACAGCTTGGTCCGTAGAGGTCTTGCTATAGGGGACAGGTATCAACCGTTCTTGTAACTCGCCACCTATGACCTTCCGTGTGCAATGGGGTTTCATGGAAAAGAAAATAAAAACCAGAATATGAAGTAAAAGATCACGACACGACAGAGAAAGAAAGATTCAGGGATCGCAAGGTTGCAGACAGAAGGGCTATACAAATTTGCGGTGCTTAGGTTTCCGACACAGATTCTGCGGGCACGTCGTCGTTTCTTCTAAACTCCGGTAGCGTGATCGGTTCATCATACGCACTGAATATAATGAACGCATTTAGAAAATGTGTCGGAACCGAAAGCAGTGAAACTTCAAGAAGTACTTTCGGGGAATACACGAAGTGCGCTTTGAAGCGATGATTTTTGGAGATAAAGAAAATAAACAAAATAAAAATGCGGGGATCGTCCTACACCTTGTAAGAAGCACATTCATGGGGTGTGCACTTAAATAATTACCATCCAGGGCTCCGTTACATCCATTATAAAAAAGTAAATAAAATAAAACTTAAAAATAAAATTAAATATAAAACAATTTATACATTGATTACACCGAACATTTAATCCTATATCTTTATAGTGTGTTTTTGATGACAAAACCTTCTTTTTGTATTTTTGTGCGTTCGTATGTGTGTTTGTGTGTTCGTTCCCGTGTGAATAGAGTGTGTTGTACACTCAAATATGTAGTCATGCCTCTATAATGACATTGGTGAACCAAACATACTTCGGAGTCGCTCACATACCAGTAAAATCTATTTCAACAATATTAATTACTCCATTCGCTACATTTTTGATAATCTGATAGGTCGGATTTGATGTTTATATTATTTTAAAAATGTATTTCATATATATATAATTGCGTAAATTACACTTTTTAATTAAAATAACACACATCTAAATTTTTCAAAAGAAAAATTACAGATTTGAGGCAACGACCTATGGAGGCCTTAATGAGTCATATTATTATTATTTTTTCATCACAGGCTGATGTTATGAAATGACACTTGAAAATATGCCATTTGTTGCTCTTACCCATCTCAGTTGACAGTACTTTGACATATGTCAAATCCGACCGATTAGATTTCAAGATCACTAAGCTAAATTTACAAAGCACTATGGAATTTGTGATATTGCAAATAAATGACATCTCTGCTATCTAACTATACACATATTTAAATTGTCTACTTTTATGTCGATTCGTTAATACAGATAAATAAAAGCGCGTAAATTATCACGCGTGATTCGTGATTGGGATGCATGCTAAATTGTTTGTTCGTGTACATTGATAATACTATAAGCGCTAAGCGAGTTATATATAACATCGAACTAGACCGTACGACACTCTTGGCCGACATTAACAAACATTTGACCAAACATTAATACATTACACAACATGACCTCCGAATACGGTCATTTACCTTATGAAATCAGCCTCCGATGCGGTGGGGTTTGATTAAAAGTTAATTTTGGAGTATAGGACACTTTTATTCACTAAAGTTTAAAGAGACAAGAAGCTTTTAGTTTAACGAATTAGATAATACCAGTTGGCGACGGTAGTAGGATAATCATGCTTCATACATAACATTTTAGTGGATTTTTTTTAGTTACACTATTTGGCGTGTACGAGCCGACTAAAGCGTAATTATTATGATTTAAAAACTTTTCTTTAGAATTCATATCATTACATCTAAATTTTTGGTGTACACCAAGACACATATTTAGTTTTTTTTTCATTATATTATTATGCAATTAAACATAATAATTTATCTTAAAGTTTTAAAACTACCTTTTAACATTCATGTAGCAGGCAATAAGTTTAAACTACACGAAGTGCACTGAACGACTTCCATATACGAATCAGTAGTTATTTGTGTAAATATATAACAATAATAATAATATATAAAATACTTAACGAACATATATCAAAGATTCCTATCAACCCCTGAACAAATATATACTTATAGCTGATAGTTAAATTTGCTTGAAATGTCTGAAAAATATATTGAGAATAAAATAAAATTAAACAGGAAACAGTTTGGAAGACCAGATAGTAGTGAAAAGTCGTGTTAGGTGTTTTAAGAAAACATGAGGCCATGAATTTTTATATTGCTCCTCTTGAAGAGGGTAGTTAGACAAAAATTACACAAATGCTAACTACCTCCTTTCGTTAGAAGCAAACATTATCGTAGTCAACTAGCGTAAGAAAAAAAAATTCACGACCTTACAAGAATGGAACAGAAAAATAGAAACAGGGAAAATTAGTATTGCGGGTAAGTCTAGTCTAGTAATTCAGTCATGCGTTCAGTGTTTCAGACACTAAAAAACACTATGCATCTAAATTTTGCACTAAAACAAATATATTTATTTAATTAATTACATTTAAAAAAAAACAAGCGTTTAATCGTGTTATAATAAGTGTGGGTACACAGCAAAACTCAAGGACACTACGGGGTAAACTTTTCACACAACATAGTAATATAAAATATGTATACTATACCATAAAGTCATAATATGAACTAACATTAAAAACATTCTTCGATAGACACAATATTATAAATATAGCATTCCTTTAATAAAAAAATAAAATAAAAATAAATAATAACAAGCAAATTTAAATATCATTTAAAAACGTTTATAAAAGCACTTGAATAGCACGTATTTTGTGTTTATTATTTTTTTTATTATAAAAAATGGCACATGAATTTCTCAATATAAATGTTATTTTCATTACAACATTTAACAGCGAATTTTTTTTTAGTATAATTATCACAAAACGAACTTGTTATATTTACACAAAAATGAGTACTGTTTGTGTGTGCGTGTGTAATTAGAGAAAAAAATTCTCAAAATAACTAGGTATGTATTTCGAAAATAATATTTTTAGTCCGCGACTCTATAATTGATTATCATAAATAATTATGCATGTATATATTTTAAGTATAATTTATAACTACGAATCTAAAATACTTCATTTCATTAATGGTGCACCATAGTTACATATTTTTAAATCTAATATATGTTTGCGAGTTCTCTAATATTTTAACTTACGCCTAAATACAATAGTTTCAAAGTTCTACTTTTGCAATCAATTTTACATATCATAATGTGAATAATTTCTAAAAATTTCATTTAGTTAATTTAATTTTGTGTTTGGTCTCGTTTGAACCACGTCGATTTCGTAATTATAAATGGCAGTTGAGTCTTTACAAATCCTGGATGCGAGTCGCCTACGACCTAAAATATTTGTATAATGTATTAAATATAATATTATTGTATATTTTAAACGCTTTTTTTTTAGTCATCGCTCTGATGCGAGACAGGGCTGAGGGCAGGCAGGGAGCTGCCGCCGGATTGTACGCTGATCCTTCGGTGCTCTGCCAAATAATTATTGACAAATATCCTGCGGCCGGCCAATATGTCCGCCTTTTGCTGGAAAACAACATCACGGACGTGTCAGTTCGCCGTCCGGGTGCCGCGTCTACACTACACACAGCCTCTATTCAAACCAAACTGCTTTGTAAGAAATTTAAAAAATAAAATACAATGGCATTCCAAATCCAAAAACTATGCAATACGAGAACGCTAGATGGCGTTAGAGAGCAAACGGATGCCATTTTGGCATTGATCATCGACATAGTACATTGAAAACAATTTAATTTTAAAACTTTAGAATAAATTTAAGATTTTTTTACTCTTTCGTCAAAACGCTTCAGCACTAGAACAAACTTCAACAGACCAAACCTCGAGAACACCATTTGTTACTAAAACATGTCAACGACACCTAGTCAGTAGTCGGTAAGAACTTATCCAAAACTCATTCGTTGACTAGATGGTTCAGCTGATGCAGAGCAGATGGCGTCGATAACCTCACTTTTGAGTTCACAGAGAAAATGTAGAAAAAAGTTAGTTTCATTACTTATATAATTTTTTACAAGTTATATTAGTGTAAGACTGGTCCTTCCGAAGTTTGTCTTTGTTTAACTTTAAGCAATCAACATTACTCAAATGTATTTAACATTATCATTAAAAAAATCGCAAATCTAGCGTTCCATACTATTCATAGACAACTCGATGTTGTCCTAAATCGCGTTCTATTTCAAATAATGTTAGTTTTGGTTTTCGAATGCCACCACTAATTGACTGGGTTCATGGGAGTGTACAAGTGCAAAGCAGTTCAGTTAGCGGACCAATATGCCTATATATAGAAATAGAGCTAGGGGGTCATGACACTATATGGGTCGGAGGAATTTTAGGGCATCCAGTATTTTAGCATACACTATGCATAATATATAAAGTATAAAAATAAAAATAAGAAATCAATTACTGTGTGGGGGGAAACTACTACTATGAAGAAAACTGAAGTATCCGGTATGTGAGCTACATCGCGACGCATGTATTATTTTGGCATTTCTATAACTCAAACTATCTTTCGGGTTTTCGTAAAATAAAATATCGTTTATCTTCTTTAATATAATACTTTTATTTAAAATGAGTTTCATTTAAACGCTCTTTAATAGTGCCGGTTAAGTATGCATTGTTTTTAATATTAATCGTTACATAACTCAAAAATAAATTAAAATGATTACGTTAACTTAACATTTATAAGTACATACACAACCGAAAATAAAACAATTAAGTGAAAAATAAAAAAAATAAAATAAAGTTTTTTTTTTTTTAATTCTATTATTACTTTGTTACTAGTTTTGGTGTATATAGTGGAGATTAGGCATTGTTTAAGATTATTATTTCCTTTATATCAGATTCTGCTTCAAAGTGTTACAAGATTTGTAGTTATTGTGACAAAGTAAAAATAATACACATTAAACACAACGACTGAGTTTCTGATAATATCGAATACGAAACGATTGATCGAGTATAAATAAAAAAAAAATCAAAAAATTATCAAAAACTCAGTAACAATCGTAATTAAAATAATAGTATAAAAAAATCTATGCATACTCACATATACACCTGAATTATACATGCATAAGACTGTAAACATAAGCATGATCACACTTTAAATGCGAAGCAAATTTAATTAAAATAATAAAATTAAAATAAACATTATTATCGTAAAGAAAAAACAATAATAAATCGTTTAACATTTAGTACTTACATACTAGACGCGGCCGCCATTTTGTGGAACGTTAAATCAAAATGGCCGCCGCCGCGTGCACGCCTATTTAGGTTACTATTGACTTACTGAGCGAACAACAATCGGGTATTAGTCGTTAATGTTTTAAGGTTTTTTTTTATTCGTTCAATAAACGTCAATGTAGTTAAATGTTGAGATATTTATTGTACGTGCAGACACACGCATCGTCCCATGCTCTATCGACATATCATCCACGTATACAACATTGGTTTTACGCTCGCTAATGAATACTTACAAACAGTTAAACAGTTCGTACGCGAGCTCGTACAGAACTTACCGTCAACATCTGAAATAGAGCGTATATATATCTTTCTAAAACTGGCGGCCCCCACCATATGAATGCGAGTGACGAATGAAAACTATGGAATTTGCTTCAAAATTTATTAATCGTAAAATAGATCTCGTAACATTCGCAAAATTAAGTAATATTGTTTTTTTCCTCTTCGCGGACAGAACACTGTTCCGTCCTAGCTCTCGCTGACAATGGTTCTCCGGAGACTGCTGTGTCTCCCTCATATTAAACTTTAGGTAGCCGTATGAACATAGTATTTAGATAAATATCGTTTATATTAGAAATAGTTATTCTCAGGTAGTCATAATAAATATTTTATTCGACAATATCGACTGCAACGCATCTGTTCAGGAGAAAGGATTAAAAGTGGTCCCAAAATTTACTATGAATCAAAACACGATCTAGTCGGAATTATATTCGAAAAAGATCTCCCTAATACGTACACATCGCAACAAACTACTTACACAAAAAGCTAGTGAGACTTGGAAAAAATTATTAAATTTATATAATAGATAATATAGTAAAATTTCAAAATCTAATGTTTACAAATAGGTAATCTCGAAGAAGTTCGAATTTCAACATCATAACAGCTAATACAAAATATCACTTCGTCGACTTTATTTACAATAATAAATATGTAGAGCTTCGTTTCAGTTAGCCGAGTTAGTTGATAAATATGGCAGAAGAGATAGCGAAGAGTTTAAGTATACATAACACTATGAAATGTTCATCGGAGTACAAAATCCTAGTTGCACTCAGTGCAGGCACAACTCGGCGTCCGGGACATCTTTGAACCTAGCCTGCGCTAAACTACTAACTTTATTGCTATCGACTACCTAGCTTAAAAAAGTTTCAACACTTAATAGAAGAACTTATTCTAAGTTTAAGAGGTGAATCGCTCGCGGGGGAAGATAATCGTTCGGTTAAGTACGGTTCGGCATCGCGGCCGATGAACAAACACAAAAACAAGTCGTAATTATAATCGTAACAAAGTATATAATCGTGTGCTGTGAGAGAGGGGGGTGTGTTTTGTGCGGGTGCGTGGCGATAATAGCGGGTCGTTCAGAAAATTGTGGTCTCAGTGCGAGCTGCGGCGGGGACGTCGTCAGCGTCGATGTATGCGATGTCTTGCGGAGGCGCCCGTAGGCGGGATCGAAGTCCGGCTGCAGAGTGGGCCGACAGACGCTCTTCCAAGTCTTCCAGGGTCGATTTGAAGGCGCGCACCACTCGAAGCTGCAACAACACAACCTCCAGCCTCGAGCGCCGCGCCACGCAACCCCGACGACACGTCCTCGCCACACGTCCGCATGCCGCGGCGGTCCGAGCGCAACTAACTCGCCAACGATAACTCATCGCATCGCCTAACCGAGTGTGGTGTGGATGTTTTAAAATGACCGCCGAATGTCCGACACTTCTGACTGTATCTCTATTTATCTGTATTTAGAGGTCCGTCGCACACTTCTCTACCGCTACTCATGCAAATATTACTCTGACCAAACACGATATAACCGTTACGAGTTAATGCGTACAGCTTCAACAAAAAACAGGCAACGATGCGACGACAGTGCCCCTATGCTCCGACTTGGCATCCACCACCCTGTTAATATTAGCATAGGCTACGTTGTCCTTCATTCAATAGCGATTCTAACTTTAATGTACAATAAAACGACGGACCCTTTGAAGGTTAACTATTTTTTATATAAAAAATAAAGTTCACTGTCAAAAAGCAGATACAGATTGAAGAAATCTAATCTGTTAATTTTTAACTATTCACCTTTAATTTTAGGATCTTTAATTACCATTTACCACCAAGATCTATAATTTCAGCCCACTTTGTAATTGCTTGATTTATCAAAGTAGCTTTGTTCTCTGAGATTTTCACTAAACATTTTAAGAAATCAGGATTACAATTTATTTATTTTCGTTTTGTAATCTATTAATTATCCTAAATTTTTAAGCAAACTGACCAAATTAAATTAAATTATTGCTTTTACCTCTACACAATGGCCTTCTTAAAGCATTGAATCAACGTTAGTTCAGCAAGAAAACACACTTTAAATGCAGCTTAGACATGTTTGTAGACTTTAATTGGATGAGATAAAGTTGTTTAAAGATTCTGGCACTAACCTTCACAGTATGGAAGTCTATGAACAGATTGCTAGCCAAGCAAATTGTCGAGTAAGCTAAGACTTGAATCGCCACCGCACCGAAGAACTGTCGAAGAAATGCCTAGAGCTGTACGCGTTAACTTTTATATAGTGTTTGCGCTAAAGTCCTAGGCGTCGTAGCGCGTGTCCGTTACCGAATGGGGTGACCGGTGCTCGCTAACAGTGGCGCCATGCTCGCTAAACGAAAAGAGAAAAACGAAAAAGGTGCTAGCAAGAAAACTGCTACTCAAACGAGTGGTGATCGGCCCCGATGGGTTCCCTTCTAAGATGACATCACAAAGCGATGGGTGCTTCGGGGCGGCGACAGGTCGAGACTGTGCTACATAGAGGAAGGGGGTTACACTACACGGCACGGACTCACGAGATGCATTCATTACACAAGATTTAAACATCACTAGTTCAGAGGTGAATATGAAATCGCGACAAATCAACGACACTCGGACATTTCTAATGTTTTTCTTTGAATTGTGTGCCCCGACTGAACTTAATTGAGAAAAGTTCTGACATTTTATTTTTTTAATATTACCCTGTTTAATTTGATTGGGAAATTGACAGGAAAATAGTCCAAGTTGGCCCTTTCTACTCTTTCTTTAAAAAAAAATAATTGGTCAATTGTGAAATTGCTATAAAGTTAATAAGAGTTCATCATTTGTAAAAATCAATAGTTAAGAATGTTTGACTTTCTGCTTAAATCGTCTAGTTTTGTAAGCATTGTCTATTATTCACAAAACTCAAAAATTACTATATATAAATCTTCTTTTATAATTCAATTAAAATTCGGGTACAGTGCTATAGTTGCCTTTTTAGACAAATGCGAACTAAGCATATCCTTAATTTTTGTATTTTGTAGCAATTTCACACTTAACTAATACAATACGAAGGACCAAATTGAGCAGGATTAATGTCCCACTAATATTATTCTCCAGCACCTCTTAATCCCAATGAAACTATACAACTAATAAAAAAGAGTTTTATTAAAAAAATATTAAAATAATAGGTCGGTCAGGCGGGCGAGTGAAAATAATTTTCTCTTGACACGTGTAGTTACAAGGTTGGCTCAGATAAAGAAAATCGAGACGAGCGTGTTGAATTGCCGCGTTGTGTGGAGTCTGGGTGCGCGCTATCCGCGCTAGGGGCGCTAGGGGTCGCTAGGGGGGCGCTAGGGGTGCGTTATACCGTGAGCGTCCGTCGAACGCAGCGTGCCGCCAGCCGCCTCGGCCGCCACTACACCTCAGTCTCGAGCACGGGCCGGGGCTGCCAACAACATCGCTCTACGCCGCGAGCTTCTCCGCCCCATTCGACACCGTCCTACGTACGTAATACGTATTCACCTAGCTTACAACCACGGCCAGATATGGAGGCGCTTGACGTCATCAAACGGGGACCGGATAAACACATCGGGATTGGAGGGGGGCGGTGACACTCTAGAATCACTTGTCTCCTTTCGGGTCCACAGTTGAGTGCACGCGCATCAGTTGTTCGATCACAAGTGATGACGTCATTCGACAAGTTAAGACATTACAGAAACACCAATATTTTTGGAGTTCGTATGGGGGCCCATGTCTGCCCCGGCCGCCTTTGGTGGGCCGGCGCGGATTCAGGGGCCCTGCTGTTGTAAATAATAAAACGGAACGGTGGATGTGTGTTGAGTGTTGTTTGCGGCCTCGGGTAGACCTGTGTCACGTGATACGAATATGACTCGGAAGAGTGCCAACCGAAAGAACAAAACAAAAAATGGAAAGAAATGAACAAAAATTATGCAATAGGGTTACGAACCGATAGCTACCCTTCGGGGACGACTGTCGACTAAGCTACGCCTACGCAACGCAGGGATAATGATGTGCAGACCACGGGGACTTAACCAATCTTCGACCGAATTAACACCCAATGGATGTATGCCACAGTATGCCGACTTTTACATCGCTTTATTAAAAAAATTATACATGTTTTTAATTTTTTTTATTTTATTCTCAAATTCCATATGCCTCTATGGTGGTGGCTCGCATTTAGACCTTTTTTTAATTAATTTTATAAGTGACATTAACAGGTACTTAATCTAGACAACATCTATCATGCATCGATTGTTACGGATTAAGTGAATTTTATGTTATTTTGAGGAGCAGATGGGAAATTTTTATAGTCTTAAAGTGGACAATTGTGAAAATAACTTTTGTAACAATTATGAAGATGTAACATTATAATACGATAATGACTGAAAAAAGAAATCAACAATATATAAGATCTATATGGGATTTTTAATATCATACTAAAATTGTTTAATTATTTCCACAAATGTCCCAACAACAAAATGTTAGGAAAGCTGGACAATCATACTCTGTCGTCGGGTTAAATCCGTAACACATGACGAGAATGTTGTCTCGCTCACACACAAATACTCACCTTACGTTTTGAATCGCCGCCAATCTTTTAACGCCATTAAGAAATAACCAACTAAATTACACATATGGACACTACAAACAAGCCTAAACGCAAAATAACACAATGAAGGCGACTAACCAATTGCTACTGATTGATGACGTCTTGATGACCAGTTTGACGCTTTGTAAACCCACCTGATATCACACCCCGACATTACAAGCCGCTTATGGGACAAACATTCACAAACGAAAAATAATTAAATAAAAAAAAACATAAAAAAACACAAAAAAACACACGCACACAATAACACCGACCAAAACAACATAACGGCAAGGGAAAGTAGGTTTCCATTCGGTTAAATAATTTTGTTAGTTCGAACACACCTGTTCATGCTATTTCTCTAAGTCGTAAATTTTTTCTCTCTCTAAAATCCACTCCACACTCAAATTATCGTTCATTTGATGGCAGTAACTGAGTCGGATCGAAACAATTCAAAAATAATCACAACAGTGAAAAATCATATGAAAAATTAATAAGGTTACTGCTGGTTCGTTATCGGACGCATGTTAGTTACGCAGTCTCGGGCGTTCTTGTTGGGACTGTCTATTTTAACGTATAAAAACAAAATGGCGTCCCATTCAATCATACAGATAGAGCTTGGGTTGCTTTGGATCAGTAGCGAGGATGTATCGGGTTGGCGTTTCACAAGCAAAAAAAAACACTATTCTTAAAAAAAAAGACAAAAATAAAAGTAAACAGTAAAAAAAAATCAAACAGTCAGTATGACTCAGAGTAAATAAAAGACAGACAGAGAAAGAGATAGTCATATTCATACCGCGATGTGGTTTATGTTGAGTGATTTATTTTTAAGCTAATAAATAGTACCATATAAAAATTATATTCAGTTATTTAGGGTAGTCATAGTAACTGTTTGAGGTTACGAGGGATAAGTAATATCGTCATAGCCTACATAAAAAGAGCATGCCAATAATATAGGGGGAGTGGCACAGGGGTGGGTTCAAGACAGAGTTGTAGTATAAAACAAAAAGAAACCGGGGAAGCGTCAGACTGTATTTTTCAGTACTGCGGTGCATGCATGGTATTTACGCGCGTATGTTTTCAATTCTAACTAATGGTAACACTAACGGGGCTCGTACTAGGCGTCACGACACTGTAGTGTATACCAACGGAACTAAGAATATGGATTAAATAAATAAGCAAACTTTGTCACAAGTCGGTAAATAAATCGAAGCTTAAAGTGTAGTGACACCGAGTACTAGAAAAATTAATGAAAAAATAGTTGTTCAAAAATAAAAATCTAGTAACAGCATTGTTCGGTTGCTAATTACGTTTTTTTTTTTTAAATTGAATTGTTTATGTCACATTTATTAGAAATCAGCGATCGAACAATTAAATTAACTACATTATTAATGGGCCAAAATTAATATAGCGAAACTACTTATTTAAGAACTTTGTAAAGTGTTTCTCTGTGTAGGTATAAAAAAATAAAGAAAAACGAAAAATCAGAACAAGAACAGAAGAATAGGAGAAATGAAATGAAACGAGAAAAAAAAATAAAAATAAAAAATAACAATGAAGTTATATTGAAAGTAATTTTTTTTAGTACATATCAAAAATTATTTGTGTCGTATTTTATTAATAGCTTTATTTATTTAAATGGTCTCTCGGTCAGTGAAATCCGGCTTACTGTATCAAAAATTAATAAAAAAATGTGTCGTCTGAAGATGATTCAGCGTAATCTCTATTGTATCTAGGACGAATTAAAGTCTATAAATGGATGCATAGTATTATGATATATCGTCTTTTTTGTATAATGCAAATATAGTAAAAGTAATTAATATATATAATGGACAAATAGTTAACTTAGCGTTAGGATGCCCAACAGTTTCCGCTGTGTAGACCTCATTTGTAGTTCTCACTTATCCCTCATTTTACATAATATATTCTGCCACTCCTATACTATCATTTTTAACACTTTAAGTTACTGCAAAGTCTACTTAAACATATTTCGTTTGCAAGTAAACTTCAGTAACATTAGCTTCAATGTGAACACAGAGAATTTCATCATGAATAAATAAATATTAATTTTTTTTTATTTCATGATGTAATTCATAGTAGAAAGGCCATATTTTATGCAAGATATTACCAATTGAAAGCTCTTTATCAGTTGAAGGCTTTTCGGTGAGCTGAAAGCTGTATGGTGGTAATATATAAGGCCGTTTGCAATTTGAGTGTGAGTAGTATCTTTTTTTTATATATTTGGTTATAATTTTAAATTTCAATAAATTTTATACGCTTTAAAAAAAAAACTATTCACACTATAGAATCTGAGCATTCAAATAATTTTAATTAAAATCACACATTATTTATATCAGTTGAAAATACTCAGATTTCAAGAACAATTTAAGATGTGAATATGTGCCACTGTAAGGGCAATAAAAACATAATAAATTCCCAACATATATAACCCGATGTTTCATATAAAATATGTCATGTTCACATATTTTTTATAAAACAAAACACATATTCCCATTGATATGTAGTTCTGATGCAATTATCGCATTTTTATGCCAATTTGCCAATTATTTATTAAATGCATCAGTACTGTTTATTGGGCAAACAAGTTAGCAGAGAACTATTTTGTTAATATGATAAAAAACCATTTTTAAGTATTTGTTCTTTTACATACAATAGCGTTTTGTGGATTATAAAAAAATCTTGTAAAATTTCACTACCCACTAAGTTCTGAGCTTGGAATACATCTTTAGTTTCAATGTAAAATCATAAGAATTTCTAGAATACAAATTTAGGGAGTGTAATTTCTGATGAGATAAAAAATATTAAGTAAAAAAAACCATTTCCAAATTTCTTTATAGTTAAAGATGAACTGTCCTAAATAAAAGATACAATTTACAAGTGTTTATCTCTTGCTAACTCATTCGCCCCTAATATTCCCGCGGACAGAACATTCCCTTCCAAATTTCCTCCCACCCCTTCAACATATAGTTTACTCTCCTTCCCCTTACTCCCGATAGCATTTAGTATGTTGTGAGGTACCTGTGTCTGCAGACGCGTGAGGCCTCTTATCCAGAGGATTTGTCCAGCGCGAGGCTTCTTATCCAGATCGGGATCGTAATCGGGACCTGGTTGGATCGATTCGGGGTCGGGTTGACCTCGGCCCCACCTGAAACGCGTTTAGTCGGCTTTTTAACACTTTGCTTCGGTTGCATTTAATATAACTAAATGCAATGTTTAAGGCTCTAAACGTCACTGTAACACTACCATTACATTCTCTGTTCGAGCTTGTGGTTTCATACTGACTGCATAGTTTTTTTTTTATTGAGCATATGATTTTCAGCCTAGGCCTGCACGTGATCTTAGTCAATGAGCAATATTTAACAGAAGATAAGAAAAAAAAACGAGGAATCATGATGTGGTGTAATATCACGTTATAAGTAATGGAGTAAGATCTCAGGCATGACAGACATAACTTATTTTCTAAAGGACAAAATGTGGGGAATCGAGTAGTGTTCCTATGTACTTTGAAGTAAGTAACTAAGTTGGGTAGACGGCCAATTTAGAGCTATCAGGTGAGAAAGGGAAGTAAAAATAAGTGACTTACTTCACTTATTTTCTAAAGGCTGACTTTTATATATTTTTTGAAGAATATTATTACAAAATAATATTTAGCACTGCCAGACACTTTAATACCCCTTTTATTCTGCAGCGTATCATATGAAACCAATGACAGCCCAAGATCTTGTATCATAAAAACAATCCTGTTTTACACACAGACAAATAATAAACACTTATCTAGTTACATAAAAGTCACAATGCTTACCTACGAGTCAAGATTAACTTTTTCATATTAGAATAAAAAGGTAAATAAGCGACAAGCAAATTCGAAACATATCCCTGTAATGAACTGATTAAGGAAAATAATTGAAGGGCCCAATCAAATAGTTATTTTAAAGGAAGTTCACGGATTCGGTATGAATTAATCAAATTAATTTACCTACCATCGAGTGGACAGGCAGCCTGTCTGGCGACCTGTCCATCTACTGTCCTATTTGTACATAGAAGATAATTGAAGAAAAAAAATATAAAGGGAAAATTAAGATGGCAATAGAAAATGTAAATTAATTTTAACTAACTTCAGCGGTTACAACTGACATTAGGTCATACAATAATAATGTAGTAATTAATTGTAGTCAAATTAAATGTTTCTCTGTTCCTTTAATGCCTGTGTATGTATGCGTTTGCGCCAGTGACCTTTTAATTGTTCGACCCCAGACAGAATACCGGCGCTGTGACCTACCCCACATGACATATATCATGTTGAGTCAGGAGACCATTTCCTCGCTGCGTTAAAATACAACACCAATTTCATGTGTTGAACAAAAATAAATGTGTTTTTTTCAACATTTCAATTAAAGTATTGTTTGGCGTCGAGTGTAAATCAGAGATATACTCACGACAACTTCTTGGGTATCTTGCGGGTAGGCACGGTGGTGACGAGCTGGCCCCAGACGAGGGTGCCGGCGCCGAAGAACAGGCACCAAAGCCACTGGTCGATCGACAGCCCCGCCGTGCTGAACGCCATGCCGCCGAACTGGATTATTATCACCTGAGGCACGCGAAAACACCTTTCTTTATAACACTTTTCGTTTTAATAGTGGCAGAGCACACAGCGTTTTGGAGTCATTTGAGCAACCCGCCTGGTGGCAGTAACCACCCCTTTACAGAAGACCACCGTGAAATAGCAGCATGAATGATGTTGTATTTCGGTGAGTGGGTAAGAGATGCCAGAGCCCCTATCCATGCTCAATCCCTTTTCCTTAAATTTACTATGGTCAGCAGCCACTTGCAGCATCTATGGTGTTGCTTGTGTTACAGGCGACGGTTACCATGTACCATCAAATGGACAGTCAAGCTGCCTGTGACCTTGACATAAAAAAAAAAAGAATCGGTGGGGCACTTACATAGTAAAGCAGCTGACCTTTAAGAAATTATTAAATAAACTAATACTCGAGTTAAATAACACATTTTAACATAAATATGTCCTTTGGGATACTATAACCGTTTCAGTGAAAATCAACCATAGATTAACTGTAAACTTAAAAGAAAATTTTATGGACAAACGGTGGAAAAGTTTTGGAGTAATAGTTCGGCTTACCTGCGAGAGCGCAGTGCCGATCCAGATGGAGTAGAAGATGGGATTGGTGAAGAGGCCTTCGAAGACGTTCCTCTGGCCGTGGATCTTGCGCGCGTTGATCTCGTTGAAGAGGGTCATCATGACGAACGTGTTGAAGATTATGGTGAAATGTTGCGTTGGCTCCGCGCCCAGCGCCTGCCCTCGTCCCGACGGGATGTTCAGCATCCTATCACCTGCACCCCCAAAGCCATTAGATTCGACTGTCTGCGACTTGTGAAGTGTGTCCGTGCAACACCATGGGACAAGTTAAGGATGTTCGTAAGAGCCACTTCTTAAAAACGACCAAGTGGATTTGATTTCAATATATATGAAATATAAACTTTTCGCATATTCTTACAACCAATCACATAATTGCTCTAGTCTGTTAGTTGGAAGCTATATTATAGACTAGCTGAGCGCGTAAATTTTTTGTTTGTAAACTGATTGGAATTAAACAAACACTAAATGTTACGGGAAGTTTGCTACATTACATCAGTGAAAACCGCTATAAAATCGGTTAAGCCGTTTCTGAGATTAGCGTGCATAAACGGACAGAAAAAAAGACGAAAATTCTAAAAACTATTTTGTGCCAAAGATCTCCATGCACGATGGTCTCGGCGTCGAACATTAAGTATAAACTGCTATGAATAAATGAATAATATAACTGCTTGATATAAATTTAGAAATTGTTTATCTGTCTGACTATCTGTCTGTTTGTTCCGGCTAATTTCCGAAATGGCATGACCGATTTTGACGTGGCAGATAACTGATGTTATAAGGAGTAACTTTTAATTTAGAAAAATAATGTTATATACAAGCAGTGTCCAGTACCGCGCACGCCTCAGCGAGGTGTAGCCAAGTTCAGTTAGTATGGTGATAAAAGTTCAACTTCGTCACACGTCGGGAAATCCATCATGGATACCCAGCAGTGAAAGGGGACACTGTAGGTTATGCCGGACTCCTTGCACAACTTCGGCGACCCGCCACGGCTGTTCAGCGCGGGGAGGACTACGCTCCCTAACTTCGTCACCCCTACCCCGATACGCACCTACGAATAAGAGCGAGAAGATGATGAAAAGCTGATAGATGGCCTGCCCGAGGATGTTCTTCATCATGGTGCGGCTGATGAGAGGTTTGGTACGGCCGTAGGGCTTGCGCAGAAGTAGATCAGAAGTCGGCATCTCGGTGGCCAGGGCGAGGGACGCTAGCGTGTCCATGATAAGGTTCACCCATAACATTTGCACGGCCTGAAAACCACACGCACGCACACATCTCAATTACTATTCTATAGGTTATAACTTCACAAATAAATATCTTTAACGATCACCAGTTGTAATATTCAATGTTACGTGAGTCGGGATTCTCCTTTTATGTTAACACTTGTCTTAGGAAAAGTCTACACTAACTTTCTTAATATAACAATACAATTAAGTTCCTAATATAACATCATCATCATTATCATCATCGTCAGCCTGTGTCTCTCCACTGCTGGATGTAAACCTCTCCTAAGGCTCGCCAACACGCACGGTCTTCTGTCATTCGCATCCAGCCGCTTCCTTGCGAAGCCTTTCAGGTCATCGGCATGACTTACAAGTTTAAGTTTACTTAAACTTACAAGTTTAAGTGGCTCAGCGAGTTATGGAGCGAGCTATACTCGGGAGTTTCTTTGGTGGATAGGATCAGTATTAGCAAGTTGAAGCGGCAATGGGCCGGTCACACCATCTGTCGCAGAGTGGATAACGGAAGAGTTAGAAGATTTCTCGAATGGAGGCCACGAATCGGAAAGCGCAGCGTGGGACGCCCTGCGGCCAGTTCTTATCATAGTAAAAAAACACAAGATAAAAAAAACACGATTAAATCAGAGATACAAAAATAGAAGAGATAAAACCATGAGACAACTAAGTAAGTGTTAGTCGATGTGTTATTTCATGGTAGAATTCTGTAAAGAGGTGGTTATTGCCGCCAGACAGGCTGCCCAAATGTCTGCGTGTGCTCACTAAGGTTTATAGGATGTATATTTTCAATAGAATAACATGCGTTACCACTAATCTGATTTTAATGACATGTATGTCACGGTGATTCCCTGCGAGGGATTGGTTACTGTCGCCAAATTTGGTTACTACCTAGTGTTTGAACACTCTGCTTCAATTTTCTTATACAAATGCGTATCGTGGTAATTCTAGATAACTAATGAGTAAAAACAATTGTCATGACTATGACGGAGCATCATTTGAGAACGTCACGACCGATTTTGCTGTTTTTTTGTTTGTTGTGTTCTTGAATTATCCGGAAATCCACAGGAAATGTCGGAAATTTGGATTAAATTTACAAGGCAACGACTGACGGTTTAGCTCGTTAATAATGAATGTTCATTAATTGATTTTACATAATATTTAAATTTACAGAACAAATTCACACATTAATGTGAAAAGTGTATTCCGTTAACACAAACATTTATCAAATTTAATTTACAAACATTTGAAAAGGTCTAACAGAATTTATAGCGTTTTATAAAAATAATAATAATATATATATATAAGTCTGAGAGAAGGTCACCTTGAGAGGGCTGTCTTGAATGGCGCAGGCTCCGATGAAGGCAACGATCACGGCTACGACGTTGACGGTGAGTTGGAATTGAAGGAACTTGGCAATCGAGTCGTACACGTTGCGGCCCCACATCACTGCCTTCACGATCGAGGAGAAGTTGTCGTCCGTCAGGATGATGTCGGACGCCTCCTTCGCCACGTCAGTGCCTGCTATACCCTACATCGCAAAGACTAAACGTTCGCACTTACTATGTCATTGCAAAACACAATTGGCCCCCTATATGGCCATCGAGTCTCACATACTAATATAGAAACAAGCACACGAAAATTAAAGTCTTCATTTTTTTTACAGAGCGAACATTTTTCAATCGTATTTTGGTTTTCCAAATGTATCAGAAATGAATTATTATTTATATTTTCTGTATTTACTCAAAAATAAATTTCAAGATTTGCGTGTAAAAATGCTACTATGCATTTTTGAGTCTTTCCAATTTCTTATTTAGTTCGCTTATTTCAGGGGTTAAGGAAAATATTGTAAAAAAACCTTCACGACCTTACCTTACTACAATCTGCCTTACACGAAACAAGATTCAAAAGAAGTGCTATACAAATAGCTATTGATGCACAGATTATTATAGACAGGTCTAAGCCTGAAATAACATGTATAAAACCAAATGCTAATATTCCCTTAGAGTCGAGAATCGATAGCCTACTCTCCTAGTATTGCCTAGCCACAAAAAAGAAGACGCGTAAAGAGAGATGCTTGAATTTTTTTCTGATTCTGAACATCGATCCTTAGTCCTTTGTCTTATTCGAAGAGGGAATAGAGAAAGCTAACAATACTGACCATAGCGAATCCAACGTCAGCCTTCTTAAGGGCGGGTCCATCATTGGTACCGTCTCCGGTGACAGCTACCACTTCGCGGGTGTCGAAAGCCTTCGACTCGATCATGCCCTTAACCAGCGTGTACTTGTCAGTCGGCGACGAACGAGCCAAGACGCGCAGCTTCGGCCACACCTTGTCTAATAGCTTTTGTTGGACCTGGACCGAATTCACCAAATTAGTCTTCCAATGGTAAATAATAAAAAATAAAAAATAAAACTGAGAGAATTATGTCGTTTTCTCCCAATAACGATTTGAGACCTTCAAATTATAACGAAAATAATAGAGTTACAAAAGCCATTTTATAAGTTAAAAAAACATTTATCACTGTCTGACTAAAGTAAGGCCACAGCGACAACACAAAGAATGTAAACAAACTTTCATTGGTTCATAATATTTTAACCCCCGACGAGTTTGATGTGCGTGTCTGTGTATGTGTGCATCTGTGTGTCTGTCTATGACATCGTAGCTCCCAAACTTCGGTGGTATTTCAATGACATGGTAACCTTGATTTGCCGCTGCACTATAAAGTAGTCTGCGGGACACCCAACTCCTCAGCAACTTACAGCAGACACAGCTTGTTTGGGGTCAAAGTTGGGTGTTAGTTTATAAGTTTAATTATAACTTGTTGAATAAAACCAATAGTTAATCTAATAGCGCAACCATTTAAAAAAAGCCTGATGAAAAATCATAAAAGATGACCAAGTGTTGTTAAGATCGTTTTCTTGTACCACGAAACAGCGCCGGCCGCTTCTGACAGTTTTACGTTTGAGGGAAAAGGACAGAGATACATAATCAACTGGATGTTGTAAAACTCAGTATAGGTCGGATTTGTTTACATTGTTTGCGTTGCCTCCTAGGCTTTACTTTAGTTTACCACATGTCATGACATTCAAATTCTATGGGAAGAAAATGCATAGTTGCTCTTTAAATATTACCGATTGGTAGCATTGATCCTACAGTTATTGTTAGGATTTATTTATCAGTAAGTATTTGAATATTTTATATCATACCATGGTCCACATAAGTGTTGGTAATGTATATCTCATACATTATCTCCACATAAAAATTTAAACGTTATAAATTATCGATATTAAAAAATACATGACCTCAATAAAAAATAAATTAGACATTTGTATCTAATCTGTTTCTTATTAAAACACTTTTACTATTCAAAAACCTTCGTCATTGCTTATGGCGTATTGAGCGGATATCATGTTATTATAATTTATCCTGTTTAGAATAACCTCGATTGAAGCCATACAATGACGTTTTCCATAAGAGCTCGAAGGGCCAATAAACTTAGGGACTTAAAAAATGAACTGATAATGAGTATATTATACCTCTCCATTCGTATCCCGAATCCGCCTATTGAACTCTTTCCCTTCGAGGATAAGGAAGTCGTCGGAAGGTTTTAATATGCCGCACTTGATTGCAATGGATCTGGCAGTGTTCACGTTGTCTCCGGTCACCATGCGCACCGTGATACCAGCCTTTTGACATTTCCTTATCGCCTCCGGTACCTGTTGATATTTCGTTGAAATATTATAACGATAAAAAATTAGGAAGTACATGGGGGCGTTCCGTTCTGTTTTGTTCAAAATTTCAAAAGATTCGTTAAATCTGTTAACGAAACTCTGTATAAAACTCTGTATAAAAACTTATACATTATTCTAGGATTCTAATCATTCTAGAGAGAATAATCGTTAATTAATTTAAAGGTGAGGTTTCAAAAATGTACTTAAGAAAACAAGTTTAGGAAATGTACCAAATAAGTTTTGACTAATTATAGACATTTCTATGAGCAGCGTCTAGAATGTCTGAGGTCTGTAGGTACATATTATTTTAAAAAATCGCTGCTATGTCCGCCTCTGTCCGTTTCTTCGTAAATTTCTTCTAAACCTCTCGAAGGTTTTTGATACGGTATTTACTAATGGAAAGAGCGATAAGTGAGGAAGGTTTGTGCGTATAATTTGCAGGAAAAATTGAATTTCGTCCGCCTTAAATTTGATCACCTTGTTTGAATTTAGCTCAACGAGCTACGAATTGAAGGTGTCCTCCCAAGAAATTTGAGAGTGAGTGAGAACGTACCTCGGGCCTAACGGGATCCTCGATACCGACGACGCAGAGGCAGGTGAGGTTGTTGACGATGTTGTCCTCGTCGTCCCAGTTGGGCTCCTGGTCGATGTGCACCTGGTTGATGTCCGCCTTGCCCGGCACGAAGTCGCGATACGCCACCGAGATCGTGCGCAGGCCGTCGCACGCCATCGGCTCGATCACTTGCCTCACGAGGCGCTCTTGCATGTCACGCGTGAACTTCTCCAGTCGGCCCTCGTGCCCATAGATAAACGCGCACTTCTTCATGATGATCTCGGAAGCTCCTTTGGTGTAGAGTCTGTAGCCTCCCTTGTAAGGTATCACAGTGGACATGCTCTTTCTGACCGAGTTGAAAGTGAACACTCGAGTGAAGGACTCCTCCGGATGCCTCTCACGGACCCCGTCGTAGCTCTGGCCCAGCGCCACCACGAACCCGAGCAGAGCGCATTCTGTCTTGTTGCCGACTTGCATCGGTGGTGCGGATGGGTCTTGTCCATGCTGAAAATTGTAACAGTCACGGTAATTGAATCTTCATCTTATCAGTTGTCTAACACATTCGTATAATAATAATTGACTCTGTTCATTGTTATAATTTACTCTCTTTTTGAAAAGAAGTGCCAGACTAAAACTACAATAAGTGAGTGATTCCGGCTAAAATTCCCGTGGATTGAAGGCAGAAGAACTAAAATTGGTTACGAGTATACGTAGGAAATATTAAAAGGTTCTAAGTAATCCTATAATTGGGACACCCGAGTGAGGGAGGCAACAAGTCTCAGAAGAAAAACTTGCAATACTTCTATTTACTAGATTCTAGATTTCTAAATCTATATTATAATTATTGTAATTTTTTTATATTGTAAAGATGACAAAAAGAATAGTATCCTGAGTTTCTTTCGGGGTTTCTTCTCAGGATCGTCATCTTGGCTTTTTTCCGAAACCCTGGTAAATTTAAATTGAACTGGTAATTCCAAATGACGATCATAAGAGTTTCTTGGAGAAACCTAATTGATAAATAAATATTTTGATTTTGATTATACTATATTATAAACACTCAAATATTTTTTTAAAAATATGAACTCTTCAAACATCTATATTAGATGTTTGAGTAATCGGCCGTACACTTGGTTGGTGTATGAGGCTAATTTGGACTTTTGCTTTTTTACAGTAAACTATAACTGTACACAGATTCTATTTTAATTACTTCATTAACAAGTAAGATCGAATATAGGGTTGGCCAATAAGATGTCTCTTCGGTTTAAAATTACCTAATAATGCGACTTTAACTGTGTAAACCTAAGATAATTTTTAACAAGCCCAGCAATACTTCACGTTTATCCATTATTTGAGGATATTATGGACAATTAAGGACATTTACTTTGTTTCTCCTAGCTAACAGTAATAGGATTGAGTTGAACTTTACAAGGCTTTGAGTATATTGGCCACACATTACTGCTATTTTAATTTAAACTTCTGTAGACTACATAGAACAAAGATAGCACAAATCTTGAGGTTATAAAGGGTGAATTTAAGGGATCAATATCAACAGGTATAGAAGACTTCCTCTCAATCACTCACCATAATCCTAGACGTGAAAGCACTGTTGATCGCTATGCCTTCGATAATCGTCTCGCCGACCTCCGGGGGTATATCTCTGAAGTTCGGCGTCACTTTGCACAGCTTTTCGCAGATGTACGACTGGACCACGGTCATCCGATTGGTGGTGAGAGTGCCGGTCTTGTCGGAGCAGATGGCGGTGGCGTTGCCCATCGTCTCGCACGCGTCCAGATGTCGGACCAGATTGTTGTCTTTCATCATTTTCTGCAATTAAACGTTTCGCTTACTATTCAGATTGATATTATTGCTTAAAATTTTAAAAGACAAGACATCCTAAAGTTCACTAGTGTGCATGAATCAATGTGGCCAGTACCATGTCAACACTAAACTGGGGTATGTACGAACTACCAGATGTAAAACAGGATTAAGAAAAGCATGTAGTCACATAATTATGTTGACTAAAAGCAATCAAAATTCATTAGTTTAACATAATATTAAAGACTCGGAGAATTAAGCCTATCATGTGATTGGGTCTTAATAGAATTGTAAAATATGTAAAGAGGGTGTGAAATTTCTGCGGCATGGGACGCCACTTTTTTTAATACAACTAACAAATTGAAATGTGAAGCAAATAGTTTCATTTATAAAAATAAAAATTAAATTAATTTATTCCAGGCCTCTAAAAATTGCTCATATTGAATGTATTAAATGAAATTTTTAAATTATATTATTTATACATATAATAAAATCGTAAACGAGCCGTGTCTGTACATGAAATATCTTTTCAAAGACGGTTTTCACTGATGTATTGCAGCAAGCTTCCCGTAACATTTAGTGTTTTTTTCATCCCAATCGGTTAAGTTACGCTCTATACCGAATAACACGCGTACGAAGCTGTTAGCTCAGCTAGTATTTTAATATAAATTATTTGGAGACGCAACTTTTTAATTTTTTTAAATAATTTGATGACAATTTCTAGCTTAAAATATGGCTTTTATGTCATACATTTTTTATCTTAAATATACACACAGGTACGAGTCCTAAAGACCCTTCATATAAAGGCATATAAAAAATAAGATGCGCCGTAGTCGTACCTTAACGGAGTAAGCCAGCGAGAGAGTGACAGCGAGCGGTAGACCTTCAGGCACAGCCACCACCAGCACGGTGACACCGATGATTAAATGTTTCACCAGATTATTGATGTACTTAGTTTCCCACGGCTTCTTCTCTATCACAAACGTGTGTACGCAGAATTGTATAACTAGGATGATAACAGTTAGCACCGCAATCGTTGAGCCCGCATAACCAATCTGGAAATCGTTATCGAAACATCTATTACATATAATAAAATCGTAAACGGACCGTGTCTGTAAATTAAATATTAAAAAAAAAAAACAATTTGTACACCTTGTATTTATGTTATCGACGTAAAAAAAATTGTTTTTAGAATTTTTGTCTGTTTGTCTGCGCGTTTGTGTACGCTAATCTCAGAAACGGCTTAACCGGTTTGAATGCGGTTTTCAGTGGTATATTGTAGCAAGCTTTCTGTAACATTTAGTTTCATTCCATTCGGTTTACAAATTACGCGATATACCAAATACCACGCGTACGAAGTTGCGGGCTCAGCTAGTAAAACCTATAATCATACATCCATGTATTGTGAGCTAAGGTCAAGTGCGCCCACCTGTATAGCCAATTTGGTGAGTTTCGCTTGTAAAACGGACTTCTCCTTCTTGTGGGTGGACTCGGGCGCCGGCTTGTCGGTGGACGGAGCTACGTGGTTGTCGGAACGAGCGTGGTTCGCGCCGTGGCTGTTGCCCGACGCTGGCAGTGTGGCATCCTCGTCACCTGCCGTGCGTATCACCCACTATCAATCTCCACTACCTCCATTGCCCTACTTCTCAAACTTCAAAACGAAAATGCACAGGTCGTAAAACAATATCTTGGCCACGATAACGAACTATTAAAAATCTTCTATATTCACTGTTAGAGTAATGTTTCCAGTAAATAAATGGCACTGTAAAATTAAACAAATCTTTAGAGTCGGCGAAAATGGAGAACGGTGTGGCAAAATATTTAAAAAATTTCGTAGTATTTTGTACCTTAGGTGCTTTTAAAACAATTAAAATTGTATTATGACGCTAATTTTATTATGAAAAATAATTTTATGTTTTATTTTAGGAATTTAAGTAACTGGGAATGGCAAACAACAACTGGCGGGGAGGCTTAATTTCTTATAGGAATTTGTCAGTATATCAAGTTTGTCAGTAGGTATATTTTATGATTGTTCATTACACTAAATGGCCCCAAAAGATGGACCATATCGAATCCAGTGTCGGAAATTATGTACGTCAAAATAAATAATATAATATTTTAAATGGAGTTTATAATAAAAAAGAGAAAAAATATTTTAAAAAAGCGTTTCAAATACACACTGTATGTCAAAAGATGTATTAGTTTCTATCAATGTGATCTGTGGCCCTTTGATGTTATGAATAAAATAATAAAAATAGTAAAAAGATAATGTAAAATTACATAATAGACGAAAACAATATTTTCTTTCAAGTTTTTAAATTTTCTGTGACCAACAAAAATTCTTTGTGTAACTTTCAAATAAGCACTTTTATACCAAAAAAAAAGTTAAAATGTGTGACCTGATTAAAATTTAAGAATTTTATGACATAATTTATACCACACACACACATCACTTATTTCTCGTTGAAGATCAAAACACAATTCCTATCAACCAGATCAACCAGTGGATCGATGGACGGTCACTTACTACCATGTTAAAATTTATCACAATTTGTTTATGTAAGTTAACTAAATAAGCAGTCGTTTATAATAAAATCATATTTTTTTAGAGTTACAAAAGTTTGCTATAAAATCTTAGTAAAACTTGTTCTACGGTGACTTATATACATTAAAAAAAAAACCAAAAAAGCTGCTAATAAATTAAGTGAAATGTGTTAAGTTTAAGTTTAAAGTACAAGTAGGTATCAAAAGTCTAAACTAGAAGAAGGAGAAAACTATCCTGTGCTTTCTATATTTAATTCTATATTGAAAATTAAACTACAAAACTTGTGATGCTTATTCAACTAGAGCATTAGAAAACTATTGAGAGGCACTGTATAAAACTAAAAAAAAATTAATGTAAACTTTAGTGTGTTCAAATGTACACTAAAGGGCAGGATATGAACCCAAAGTACTTTTACAAGTAAGCTTTTAAGCTACCCATAAGTAAGCGGTGGCATTAACTTACGAATAACATAATATAATATTTGAGGCGTATGAACAACTCTGACCCTGAGTGTACGGGGAAGGTATTGCCCGACTTACACTTGTTTAATATTGAGTCAACTGAAATAGTTTACTCTGTGTAGTTCGATTAACTCAGATAAGTTTTAATATTGCAATGGAATTTGTCATATTATATTATTGGATAGACTTCGAATATCTCGAATAAACTTTGTGTATTTCGGTGTTAATTTTGATTAAATCCATGTGAACACTGAGTTATTCGGGGTAAACGTTAATTAACTCAGTGTGACCATTGAGTTATTCGGGGTAAACGTTGATTAACTCAGTGTGACCACTGAGGTTGATTAACTCAGTGTTAAACTCTGAGCGACACAGTAAAGACTTTCAAGAAAGACTAGATTTTGTTGAAATGTAAATTAGGCTTTAATGAAGCGGGATAGCAAAGGATGAACTTACCTGTCAGGCTCTTGCGTTGTTGGCTTCCTTTTTTCTGTTGCTTTTTCGCTTCTAATCGGGTCAAATTTCCACATCCATCGGATTTATTGTTCGATAATATATCGTACAAGCATACACATTAATGACAACGAAGTATTTTTATACATCATGCGGTCAACGACAGTTACACGATGCAGATTCAATGTGTATGTTTTTTATTTTATTTTTTATTTATTTTTTAATTTTCACCGGAGACATGGTTGTGGGCGTGCAGCGAGCCGGGAGTCAGGGGGTGGAGAAAAAAAAAATGGATGTCATTGATCACACTATTATGTTGTGGCGCTAAATCTATGGGGTTCGTGTCTAAGCATTTGCAACACACCCGTGTCCGAAAGGTCTCAAATGCTTAAACTTGTAATTGTCATTTATTAAGAGGTCCGTTTTGACCTAGGCATATCCCTAGGCCCTAAAACTGCGCTGAACGCTTCAAAATTTTATGATTTCAATTAAATGTAACCAAATCGGACCTCTTATAAAATGGCGTCGGTAGCAACTAAATTGCAATAATTACATTATCTCGCTTTAATTTTTACTGTAATGGCATCTATTGAGCATTTTATTATTGAGGATTATGAAGTATTTAAATATGTACCTATTTGACTAGACTACTCGGTATACCATGCTCCCAAGACATGACAAGCTATTAGTTTTAAGCACATGGACATTTACGGACGACGTTGAATAGCTCTCTATAAACATGAGAACGATAACTTCATTTATCATCAATAAACAAATCTCGCGTAGGGGAAATTTGTAAAACGTTCAACTTCAGAGAAACTACGGCAAAACACATTTGGCAGGGCCAGATGATTTCACTATTTTTTAAATTATAATTATTATGATAATTTAAAAGGAAAACGGTTACAAATAAGTGGATTTTTTTATCATTAGGGGCTGGCGTCGCCTTAAGGAGTATCACTGTTAAACTAAGTTTCAGAAGACTTAATGGGACTGATTTAAACCAGAAATTAAGTCAAATTATATTAAAGAAACCTCTATGAGACTGATCCACATTGGCAATAAAATTAGCAACAAATGAATTTAGATTTAGAAGAATTTTGGCAATAAATGTGAAAAATTGTTTCGAAAGCAACAATGGCATATATCTGTATACTAATATAAAAAAGATGAAGAGTTTGTTTGTTTGTTTAGTTGAACGCATTAGCAGTGAAAAAGATATTTATTTATTAAATAGGTTTCAAAAGAACCACTATTACATATCAATTTATCTTTACCAAGGTTTCGGAAAAAAATTGCAAAGATGATGACGATTCTTCTTAGAAACGCCGAAAGAAACTCAGGATACCATTCTTTTAATGAGTATTTTTTTCAGTGTTAGCTCAAAATCGTCTACATCCAGCTCTCTTTTTGCATTTGATAGCTGAACTCTTGAGGAAAGTAATATCAACACGCTAATATTAACACGCTACGTGGACGAAGTCGCGGGACGAAGAAAGCTAATCAACAATATATGTCAAATTTAGTTTTAGGATCTTTTGTGAGACTGATTCAAATTGTTTATAAATGTCAATTAGTTTCACAAACTTCTAGGTGTATGAAATGGGGAAAAAATATACAACAGTTTGTATAATAGTGACATTAGTATTACTTTGGGACCAAAAAAACCAGTTTTAATTGTAACACGTAAAACACCATATAACACGTAACTATATTATTTGCCTTTGTTTTGAGCAGGGATGAAAAATTTAATATTAATTACATTTAATTACAAATTTCCTCTACTTTTATACCCCACTAATAGTGTGGGTATTTGGGGGGTGCGGTGTTCACTATGATATATAGGGGATAGATCATACTTCATTGGGAACACTAAATATGAGATCAAGCATAAATCAACAATGCTCATTTAGAAAGCTTAAAAATATATGCAATTTTTATTATTCATGTAATAATTACACGTTGACAAGAATACCTCTTTCGTTTTGCATTAGAATACCGAAACACAACAGCACTAATGCTGGTATATAGTATTTGAAAGTGTCACATTGCATCCCCATATTATTGGAAAATTCATCTACAAAATTAACATTGTACAAAAAAGTATGAGAACGACAAGTATAAGTTAAATTTGCCAAGCAACTGAATGAGTCACTAAATGAGCAATGTATTATGTATGACAACAATCACTTGATAATTTTGCGGGGTATAAAATTACTAAATAATGTGCTCGATTTGATCTGATTACTTGTCTTTAAATTTCATTTAATCAATAGGGCAGTGGGAAGGGCAGGGGCCTTAAAGGAGTCATAAAGCTATCAACGATTCTTTTATGTAATAATTATTAAAATTTTAAATAAGCTATAAATTGAAACATTTCATCAATAAAAATGCAAAATATGCATATTTTAATGTAGCGGGAAAATTGTCTCATGACTAATGTTTTGTGTGACTTATGAGATAAGTCACAACGCTGGTATTCTACGAAGATTGTGACGTGCTAACGAAGACTAGCTTTACGTGCTAATTAACCCTAAAGAAGATTGTGAGACTAGCGATACACGCTAATTAACCCCAAAGAAGACTGTGATATTAGCGTTACACGCTAATTAACCCCAAAGAAGATTGTGAGACTAGCGTTAGACGCTAATTAACACAAAAGAAGATTGTGAGAATAGCGATACACGTTAATTAACCCCAAAGAAGACTGTGATATTAGCGTTACACGCTAATTAACCCCAAAGAAGATTGTGAGACTAGCGTTAGACGCTAATTAACCCCAAAGAAGATTGTGAAACTAGCGTTAGACGCTAATTAACACCAAAGAAGATTGTGAGAATAGCGATACACGTTAATTAACCCCAAAGAAGACTGTGATATTAGCGTTACACGCTAATTAACCCCAAAGAAGACTGTTATACTAACGCTAGGTAAATGCATGTCCATTTTTGACATGGCAATACCTCAAGAATATTTAAACACGGGGGACATGAAAATTGTATGTCATAACAAAAAATACACAATAAAAGCGCAATAACATCAAATCGAGCACACGATTACTAAGAGTGGACAGGGGGGGTTTTCGACAAATCACTACTGAAATCTAGTGTATATAGTACAGAAAGGTTTCCACTGACCTTTCTTCATCTGCTTGATCTCCTTCTCCTGCTTGTCGACCGCCGCTCCGAGGAGTGTGAAGATGATTCCAGCTTGCGAGTTCACACCCACAGCCGTCACCAACATTTTACCAGAACCTGTAAAGTTGGTGTCACAATATTAAAATTCTCGGACATATTGCATGCCCAGTTATAATGCAATAATATCCACCCTCTTATCATAGTGAAAAAGCAGGACATGTGCCAAGAGCTCCGTGTGTACATACAAGACATTCTTAGCTTCGTTTTGACACATTTTATAATCATTTCTTTCCGACGCCTTTTCAAATAATGTTTTGATCGAGGACGCCACTGCAACTCCTCTATGTGATCTAGTGTACATGTAAGTACCATTCCACACAAGTTCCTCCGACAAAATATCTCACAATCTCATATAATAAATTACAATAAGGATTATTCTATTGGAATTTATCAGACAGGCTTTGATGAAACCAACGATAAAAGTTTAGCAACAAAAACCACGAGATGTGATTTTCATACAGCCAAATGGTTGAGATATTGAAAAAACCCTGTTAAGAAAACATTTCTACTGTTTTATTTTTCTCATCGATCGAAGGCTGCATAAAATTTTGGTCGAGAAACACAGATGAAACCCTAAAAACCCCTAAAGGAACATGGAGTTGCTTTTTAAAAACTCTTAGTCTAAGTCTTTCAAAAACCATTTATAAGAACTCTAAAGAATTTTATATACTTGGTATATAAAATTTCTGAAGTCATATCCACAGACTTAATTATGAAATATTTCGTACCAAAATGAAAAATGCTGTGTATGACGATATCGTACATTCACAAGATCCAAACTCGTGCATAGACAAATTGATAAGCCTAATTAATTCATCAATGCTAAGGAGCACAATGAAAATTACCTACACTAGAAGATATCGTTGTATTAAACCATGGATTACACCAGGTTTGCTCCGTTGCATAAGAAACCGAGATCGCATGCACTTGAAATGTAAAAAAGATCCGAATAATCTGATCCTTAATATTACATACACTAGATACAAAAATCACTGCAATAATTTACTGAAACGCCTCAAACGAAATTATGAAAAAAACGAACTTAATAAGTACGCAAACAACCCAAAACTAAAATGGAAAATAGTGGATTTGATAACACAAAGGAAAAACACAAATATGCCATCTGTTGACCTGCTTAAAATTACTAATTCACCGGAGATGTCGTTGAGAGAAGTTAACCATTATTTTACTAATATAGCAAAGGAACTCGCTGAAAATATAACTAAAAGAGATAAATCAAGATTGAAATCACCAGAACATAATTCTGATAACACTCCCCTGAACTCGATGATAATTGTTGGAGCGACTGAAGAAGAGGTTGGGACCCTACTAATGAGTTCAAAATCAGACAGCGCTGTAGGATGGGATGGAATTCCCTCAAAAGTCCTCAAATTAATTAGTAACGAGATTGTCCCACACTTCACACGCATAATTAACCTATGCTTAGAAACAGGGACTTTCCCGCAAGCCTTTAAAACCTCAATAATTCACCCTATTTATAAATCTGGTGATAAAACATCTATTTCCAATTATCGTCCAATATCGATCCTGCCTGCTCTATCTAAAGTTTTAGAAAAAATCATGAACAAGAGACTAATATCCTACTTAAATAAAAATAATATTATATCTAACAACCAGTACGGCTTCAGAGCCGGCAGATCGACAGCGCAAGCTGTCTCAGAGTTGGTTGAATTCGTGGCCAAACATATAGATAACAAGGACAAATGTATAGGAGTATTTCTAGACTTGGCTAAGGCCTTTGATACAGTTTCCATCCCAATTCTACTAAATAAAATGGAGAAAATAGGAATTAGGGGTATACCACTACAGTTGTTCAGAAATTACCTTAGCGATAGAAAACAGAGAGTTAGAGTCGGAGATCTTACAAGTGATGACGCTCTTATTACTTATGGTGTGCCGCAGGGCAGTGTACTTGGACCTACTTTATTTTTGATATATATAAATAGTCTCTGCGACTTAAAATTGAACAACTGTAAAATATTCACATTTGCTGATGATACAGCACTTATCTTCCATGGTGAGACTTGGAATGAAGCCAAATTACATGCAGAAACTGGACTTCAAGCAGCAGCTGCCTGGCTTAACCATAACTTTCTAACTCTCAACACATTAAAAACTAAATATATGCAATTTGCAAATACTGAACGTTCACTACATACGGAACTAGAATTAAAAATCCAAATACACACTTGTCAAGTTCGATGTCCTGCAACTTGCAATTTCAGCTGCCCATACATTCAAAAATCCAAAGTAATAAAATACCTAGGAGTCCAACTAGATGAAAAATTAACTTGGTGTCCACAAATCGATCATCTAACAGACAAAACAAGAAAATTGATATATATATTCAAAAAACTACGTCATATAGCTGATTATCCCTTTCTTAAAACAATATACTATGCTCTTGGCCAATCGATTCTATCCTATTGCATAACTTCGTGGGGAGGAGCACGCAAAACCCACCTTATAAAATTGGAAAGGGCACAAAGAGCTCTGCTTAAAGTAATGACCTTTAAATCCTATAGATACCCTACCACTAAACTATATTCTGAGTGTGACGTATTAACCGTTAGACAACTTTTCATTAAAGATACCATATTATCCCAACATATAAAACTCCCCTATGACGAAAACCTAGTATTGAAAAGGCGTAAAGATAGGGTCTGCCCAGTTATTATGTTTAACACATCTTATATTACTAAATTCCAATGTTATATAGGCCCTATACTTTATAACAAACTAAATAAAATTCTAGGAATATACCCATGTAACAAACTTGATGTAAAAAATATAATTCTTGATTGGCTGAAAAATAAAACATACGAAGAAACCGAAAACCTATTGACGACAACAATATAAGATTTAATCGGATGTTTTACATGTTCACATTTGCTTACACCTACCAGTTGCTTACCCTTGATTTAATTTAATTTGTTAATTGTTTGATTCTAATTGCAGGCAGTTTTAATTTTAATTTTAATTAATGTTAAATAGTTTATAAGATTTTGTCTAATCATATTTTCTTTTAAAAGATAATTTTAGTAAGTATATGTTTTTTTTTTGTTTGTTTTCTATTTAAGCTAACAAACAATAATATAAAGTGTAATGTGTACTATAAGGAATTAAAAATGTAAATAAAAATATTTAAAAAACTAATCTTAAGTTCGAACATATAGTAGTCTAACCATGAGGAATGAACAACTGTGTGGAAATTGTAACGTGCGGGTGGATCTAAAACTTTGAACACTAAATTTTAAATTACCTACTAAATTTTGTTTGTTTTATTGAATTGTGATTAAGTAACCATAATATTCAAATATTAAATAATTGTGCCATCGGAAGTGGCTTACATTTAAAATACAGGCTCGGCCTAGTTTAGATGTAAGAATAGTTTTTGTAATGATAAGATTTATAATTTGTGATCTTAGACTTAGTATTGCGCACTGTCATTTGCTGGAACAAATAAATATTTATTATTATTATTATTATTATATGCAACCTTGCAGGAAAAAAGTAGTATGCAAAATACAATTTTTTTCTGTGTCACCTAATTCCTTTAGGTCTCAATTAGGTTCTAAAAAAATATACATGAAAAGAACATACTGAGTGCTTGGTTTTTATCAAACCAGTACAGTAACATTTTACTTTTGAAATGTGTTTGAGTGTGATAATGATAAGGGTCGAGGGTCGACGGTAGATCCAGGCTGCTTCTGACAGGTACTAACTTTTGGAAAATAATGTGGGAGGGCTTATGTCCAACAGCGATCGATATTATTATTATTATTATTATTTATTTATTTCCATTTTCCTCCATTATATATTAATATTGTTATGACTCACCAGGGAACGTTCTAGTTATGACTCACTATGGAACGTTCTAGAAAAGCGACTTCGCCTGTCTACAATTTCTGGAAAAATTATTGTCAAGGGAAATTGATCCTTATGCACACAACATAGAGTTCACATTTAACAGAAATAGTTTTCCCGAATTTTCAATGACCTTGTTTACAATACGTGTTTACAAAAGTTGTTTACTTCTAATTGTTTGTTGTTTGTTTGTACTAAATTCGAGAAAGATCTAGACGATTGGCAGCTGGTATAAATAGGCGAAGTGGCAAGCTAGCGGGACAGTTCGACTCTGCTATTCGGAAGCGATACTACGGAACTTACCTGCGACTCATTACGGAATTACGGACGACTTTTGGCAAGATTAACGGATTTAAAGAAGAAGTTTAACCCTATTGGAAGTCATCTTGGTTTGTGGCAATAAATAGTTGATTTTCGCCCTTACACGGCAATTTGACTCACCCCACACTTAACAATATCTAAACACTTAATGCAAATTCAATATAATATGAAGCATACGATACGGGCTCGTAAGTCGTATGCCTACTGTGTGTATTCATAGCCATGAGAAATATTTTTCATTTGCATTTTTCAAAATTGCAACAACAGCAAATATCTTCGTTGTCACAAGATTCCGAAGACAAAGAATTTCAAGCAACTTTCCGAGTTTGCAAAAATCGAACGTATTCATAAAAAAAAAATTACACTAAAACTTTAAAGAAGAACTACTGGTACTAACCTTCCATGACATGAGTCCCGGATAGCACCATGGGATCAAAAGATTCACCCTTTTTAACATGGTCCGATTCACCTGTAAGCGACGACTCATCAATCTGAAAATATAAATAACACATTCATCATATTTTTGTCACAATAGCTAGTTGGACAATAGACTAGAGTCTATACACCAATATAACTAAAAAAAATTTTTTTTTGAACCTGTCACAAAAAGCATCGTATGGATTTAAAGTATTGGGTAAGAAAGAAAGTTATTTCGGTTTGCACCAGTAGGTAGCGTGATTTGAGATTTCCGTGCAATTTTGTTTACAACTGTCAGTTCACGGACAGTACAAGAAAAGCATTTTTACTTTTTCTTGCCTTTATTTTCATAAAGGCAAGAAAGCGGCCGAAGCTCACCAAGAGGAATGTGAAGTTTATGCTGTTGATAGTTTGGCAGAACGTACATGTTGGAATTGGATTAAAAAAAAATACTTTCTGAATATTATTCACTGAAAGACGACCAACGTTCTAGTCGACCTTCTGAATTTGTTGATGACAAAATGTAAGCCACAGTTAAATCGAATCACCATATATGTATGTAGTTGTGCGAGAGATTGCAAAACAGTTAAATTGCTTAATTTTTCATATATAGAAAAAAAAAAGAGTTTTATTTCACACTCATCATCTCAGCCGTAGGATGTCCACTTCTGGCAAAGGCCTCCCCCTAATTTTCCAGAAGGACCGATCAGAAGCAGCCTGGATTCACCGTCGACCCACGGCTCTTATCAGGTCGTCTGTCTATCATGTGGGTGGACGTCCTACGCTGCGTTTCGCTTACCCGCCTCCATTCGAGAACCTTTCGGTTCCAGCGGCCGTCTGCTCTCCGGACTATGTGTCCCGCCCACTGCCACTGAGGGTTATATTGGTAACTTTCGTTCGTCTACGGATCGTATACATTCTTTATTCGATCTCGCAGTGTAGCCCCGAGCATAACCCTTTCCATAGCTCGTTGAGCGACATTGAGATTTCTTACGAGGCCACGTAGTGAGAGACCACGTTTTAGCGTCATTATTTCACACAAAAAAAAACCTAAATTACTTTTTTGCCAACCCTAATTATTATTAAACAAACCCGTCTGACGGCAGTAATCTCAACATTACAGTGATAGAGACTTGTGTTGCTATAATTGAAGACAAAGCACTCACAATCACATCCCCTTCGTGTTGATTGTGTTTATAGCCAATGGTAGCCTCCTATCAACAATTGAACTGTCAGCCTGTCTTGACAACTTTTCTTATTAAAAAAAATTGCGCATGTATAGAGTAGGCGTGTCAGAAGTGAGACATAGTAAGCGGCGTCACGTGTTCGTTACACTGAAGCGTCACACTACTTTGTATAGTAAATATGCATGAAAGGTTGATTTATTAAAAGCAATTTAATTTGACACTGAAAATTGACATTGAAATCTCCAGCTAACATCAACGGTTATACACATTGTAGTCTCCATGTTACATAGGCAATAGGTATATATCAAGAGAATCGTATAGAAAGTTCCAGCAAAGTGTTGGCCAAATGATGGCGTTCGCCAAGCCAACAGCCGGTCTCACCCGCCGCAAAAGATGTTTACCATCAAAACAAAATTTTATCCACAATACTGTGACATGGACAGTTGTTGTATGTTTAGTAAGTTTGCAAGCTTTAGGTGTACAAAGCTATAGGATTGAGTTGAAAACATGGCGCTAATAATAATCACTAGGTTATATAATACGTAATTGAAGAGCTTAGGAAACTACGTCCGAATTCGCGGTTGGATACAATGGCGCCTGCACCATGACAACGCACCGGCATATCGGGTTGAGATAACAAGGACATTTATAAAGGAGTCGGGGCTGACGCTGCTGGAAAATCCTCCGTACAGGCTTGATCTTGCGCCCTGTGACTTTGGTTTGCTGCACATTTGTCAAGGAGGCTATAAAAGGACGACGTTTCTCCAGCGACACGGTCTTAATTGCGGCTTGGAACAACGCTTGTGCAGAAATCTCAAACGAAACATGGGAGCAATGACTGGTTTCGGCGTATGCTGGAAATTATTTTGAAAAAAAAAAAAAGTTCAGGTACTTAATCTCAAAATTTTCCTAGCGGCTCATGTACTGTCAAACAAAGCCACGTGTCGTTGCTTTTTGAGGACGATAAAGTAAACAGTTATATTAAAAAAATCCTTGTAAAAGATAACATTCTTTTAAAGATAAAGATAACATTTATCCGCATTATTTATCATTTCACTTCGTTGCTATCAGTAAATTTGAGTGTACGAGTAAATTGTAATCTAGTGAATCTTACTGACGCATGTCGCGCCTACTATCTATTGAGGGTATTACGCAAGCAGAGGTGAGGTTATTTCAAATTGTTTAAATATCAGGAAATCGCCTGATGGGCTGATAAGACTGGGTAAATTAAAGCCAACATTATCAAGAAATAATGGATTAAATGAGCAATTATTTTAAAAACGATTTTTTGTAATTTTAATACTTCATCATTATTGACCATTTTTTGACCATCATACTAGCTGAGCCCGCAACTTCGTACGCGTGGTATTCGATATAGCGCATATTTTATTATATGCGAAAGTTTGTGAGGATGGATATTGGTTACTTTTTTACATAAAAACTACAGAACGGATTTGGATGAAATTGGGCACACAGATAGTTCTTTACCCGGATTATCATGTAGGATACTTTTTATCTTGGAAAAATGTTAGGTTCCCGAGGGATCATCTGAAAATATAAAAAAATTGAGCGCCACTGTCGCCGTAGCGACGACACCACCGTCGTCACTGCGATAAAGAGTCAGGTATTTTCTCAGGTGTTATGTTTACAATTTTATTAAATGTATAGATTAGCACCAGCTAATCTATAAAATATAGCTAATAAAATTGTAAGCGAGCCGTGTCTGTACATTAAAGATTTTTTCAAAAAATCAATTTGTACTACAGAGGTTAAAAAAATAGTTCTTAGAATTTTTGTCTGGTTATCTGTGCGTTTGTGCACGCTAATCTCAGAAACGGCTTAACCGATTCGAATGTGGTTTTCACTCATGAATTGCAGAAGGCTTCCCGTAATATTTAATGTTTGTTTCATTCCAATCGGTTTATAAACAAAAAAGTTATACCGATTACTACACGTACGAAGTTGCGGGCTGAGATGTAATAAGATGGCTATTTTTTTTGACACTTCTAACATATTTTACTATGAATTAACATACAGCATATTTTACACTTTATGTGGATTTAACAATTTAAAATAAACAAATGATAGTTTTTGAGTTTCTCGATAATTTGTCTATGCCAAGCTTTTTTTTTTAATATCTCTCAACCTCAGCAATTATACACTCCCCTTAATATTAATTTATACCTGCTCTTTGACCTAATTAGCGATTTTAATTCGACCACGGCATTAATTAAACAAACTTATTATCATTTCATAATTCACCGAATACGGGAGGCGGTTCCTCGATAACCCAATAAATTTCCTTATCGACGCGATCGCTTCTGATAACCCACGTACGAGTATTTATCTAGTGACGCACGTATAGCCAATAAAGAATCTGATAATAGGGCAAATATATAACCACCTGAATATATTACCACCTGAACATTTTATTATAACACACAACGATAAAGCTCGACCGAGCAAATATTGACCCTTTCGATTTTAACCTCTTTGAAACACAATAAGAAAAAAAAATAACAGCCGATAAAGATTGCGTTCGGTCCGCTACAAATCTGTTTTGTTTGGCCTGCTTTCGCGGAACATGTAAACAGTTTCGATGCTTTATTAACACACGGTTAAGCAGATTTCTCAGTGAAATTAGGGCAAAAATATCTTATATATGCATATTGTTATTCATCTACGTCACATGTAATAGGTTGGGGAAAAGTTTCTTCGCATTTTATATGAAAACTCCAGTTTATTTACATTTAATTAAGTACATATATGCCATTTTGTTCGTACGTTAAGTTTGTCACAATTAAGTAGTTTTGGTAGTCCTATCTTGATGTTAACCTGACACTGCCTAAATAATTCTGAAAAGACCGAAACAGCTGGAAATCTGAAGATGCAAGGTCAGGGCTATATGGCGGATGCATTAACATTTCCCAAACTCTCTTAATTTTTGCTGATTGGTTAAAAATGTGTGTGGTCTAGCGTTGTCGTGATGATTTCCCACACCCTTTCTATTGATCAATTCCGGCCGCTTTCTCTCAACTTCTTGCTTTAATATCATCATTTGTTGGCAATAGAGATTCGAACCGATGGTTCTGCCCGGTGATAAAAGATCATAATGAACAATGCCCTTCCAATCCCACCATACATACATACAGCATCACCTTATTGCGAGTTAACCCGGGTTTTGGCACAGTTTGTGAAGCCTGACTGACCTTGGACCACGACCTTTTTCGCACGTTCTTGTCGTACGTGATCCACTTTTCATCACCAGTTATCAATCTCTTCAAAAACGACTATAAAAAACGGTTCGGTTTCATTACTTCTCAATATACTATTACTTCTAAACGAAAGGTTAGCTGAATCAGGCCACGCTAAGTTGCGGCGATAAGTTAAGCGCGCGATACTGGGCACTTTTTATTTTTCTAAAATAAAAGTAGCCTAAGTTACTCCTTATAACATCAGCTACCTGCCAGTGCAAGTTCCGGAACAAACGACAGACAGACGAAAATTGATTTTCAGTTATAAATAATTCCCTTTAAGAATTACCTTAAGGTCATTACTCTGCAGCAGAAGACCATCAGCAGGCAGCAGGTCACCGTACTTGATCTGACAAATGTCGCCGACAACTATATCGCTTATCGGTACTTGCTTCACTTCGGAACTTCGGATAACTGCGAACTTATGTTCGCCCTCTATCCGAGACTGGAGACCTCTGGAATACGATAAATTGATAAACTTGAAACATTAATTATATAACCATTTAAGGTTCAAAATGTCCCGGGTTCAAATCTTTGCAAGTGCACATATGGAAAGGAACTATTTAATTACGAGACTTATTAATGCGTCGTAGACGTAAAATGTCTTGCCTGGGCACACGATGGTCGTTCAGAGCGGCTGCAGATATGATCAAAATTACGATAAAGATCGCCAACCTCCGGTAGGAGATGGCACCATAAGAAGTAGAATTATGAGATAACATTTAAACCCCAGACTTAATAAGAACTCAAGATAGAATGTTACGGATAAGCGAAGCTAGTTTTATAAACATGCGTGCGTTGGCCGGCTATAATCTCAATTTTTATTTATTTTATTGAAAATATTGGATTCCCTTTCACTAAGCAAGTCGACATTTTTACTAGTAAATATGTATGTCACGCGCGGATGTTGCTCAACTAAAGGCTAGGCGTAGATTGATCGCATTTGTGTGCGTTTAACCGTGTATATACACGGCAAGGCTTAGTTTTACCGGCTTCACTCCGCCGTTCATAGTGCTCTATCTTTAGTTCTTATTTTATCTGAGGTTTATCTGAGATTTAATTATTCTGTGATTAATTGCATTAACGGGATAAAATATTAATAATGACTTGGGTCAAACTATCTCATCAAAATCCTCATAAATACCAAAACAAATGTCCAGATATTTTTCTTATGTTTTCTTATTTATAAATTTAATGCAGCCTTATAAAATATATAACCAGTTTATAACTAGCCACATGGAAAGTGATGCTAAAAAGATACATTTATAGTTCTATGGTCTAAGAGATAATCAGGATGATATCATTATTAGAAAACCAGCCCATTAGAGGAAGCAGTCCATTTTATAGTTGACGTCCAAATTTTTACATGTCTTTTAATATTGTTTGTTTGCCTTGACAACGACTATCTATTTTTGTTGCCTAATTTGACTTCTCAAATTTAAAAACAGTTTGAATCGGGCAAATTTATACAAAAAATAGTATTTTCTGAGAAAAAAAAGTAAATTACTGCCCAAAAATCCCTTTCATGTCACAGTAATAAAAATTTTAAGTGACAACTACTAAAATGTTATATTTCTTTTTGCGTTTTTTATTTATCGGCTACTTTTATTTCTTTTTTCATATTTTATACAATATTTAAAAACTCAAATTTTTAATCTGTTCGGATATCCCCGAGAAGCTACAAAAATTTGTTGTGCAATATTACACCTTAATTAGGTTATTAGGTTGCGCGCGTTTTGAAAAAATTGTTTTCGGTCTGAGGTTAGTCGTTGTCTTAAGACTGATGGGACTGTTCCTACGATGAGGCTAGTCTTTATTGAAACACAAACAAAATTGCAGCTGGTTCTAAAAGATAATATTGTCCAAATAAAATTGATATATATCTAGAAACCCTATGAGGATGTTTTGCTTTACACTTTTACGAAAAACTACTAAATAGATTTTGATGAAACTTTACAGTTATATGGTTTATACATTTGTACAACACATACAAGGACAAAATCTAGTCATAAATATTATATCCAACTCACCTGAATTGCCTTTCTTTTGTGTAATCGTTAAACGCTGTTACTATTACAACGACTATTACAGAAATTAATATCGCAAGACCCTCGATCCACTGATAGTGGCCTTCCTCTTCGTCTATGTGTCCTGAAAATAGCAAACGGAGTCTAATTAACCTTTAACCTTCAATTAACCTCTAAAGGAGTTTTGATTGCGGGATTAGTTTTATCAACACAAACATTTCCGACTTTTGAAAAACATATTTTTTTTATATAGTATACATTAAATAAATATTAATTACCATTATTATTGTCTAATAATACTAAAAAAGATCAAATATGAGAGAAAAATGATATAATAGATAACGTAGTGACATTTTAATTAAGAAAATGGAATAGATTAGAAAAATATACATATATAGAGACAATTTTATGTTGAACAGATGTTATGTTCTTACTCATCGATTGTTTTAGAGGTTACATAATTTTTTTTTTTTTTCAATTGTATTCAAAGATAAGGTCTACTATTAGTCCAATGTTCAATATTAATTTTAGGCCCAATCAACAAAACACAACTTTAGTACAAACACCCCTGTTTAGAAAGCGCATACTTACTTAATATGCAAAAACAAGCGTTAAATTTATACTGGCAAGTTTGAATTTGGTTTGAGACGTACACGTTAGAAAATCACTTTTCCCATCTATACTCACGTAGATAGTAGTATATGTATGTGTATTTGAAAAAATATGGAAAATTATTTAATAATAAGCCAACAGTACTTGGCTACGCTTCACGCCTAACTATTCAACCGATCATCGTGAAATTTTGGATATACGTTTTCAGAAAAGGACAAGATACAGAAAGGTACCTAGAAAAAGTGCTCCTTAAGGGAATCAGTTCATAAATTCCCGAAAAACGCGGACGAAGTCGCTGCCATAAGATGTTTTACATAAGACTGTGTCATTATTGGAAAATGTAATAAGATTACAATTGAAATTTGTGATTGCATAAATTTTCATTACTTTCTTTTATTAAAAGAATCATTCTAACAAAAAACCTATCTTCTATTAAGGTTTAAAACATTTATTATACAATACAAACGCTAATCCAACATTATCGGCACGAATTCCGGCACAGTTCACTGAATGTGTAATCTGGCCGATTGTAATCAATCCAATCAAATGATTCGCTATTTATAGAGTTATTTCAATCATATCATATTACATTGTACTTCAGTTTCGAAATACAAACAGATGATAATGCGATTTATGTCAAATCTAAACTATTGTTAATCACTGTTTTTATAGTTTTAATTATGAGAATTCCCGCAGTTAATAAATCCAGTTCCAGTTATCCAGTTACGAGTATTATAGTGTCATGAGTAAATTATTTTATTCATTAGGAGTAAATAATATATAATTAGTTTAAAAAAGAAAAAAAATTTAAAAAAAAGAAAAAAAGAAGGATTTTTAATTCATTAAATATTTAAATTAAATCAGTGAATTTATCTTTTTAAATAAAATTACAATTTTCAGGCTTTTCGAAGCTGTTTGTATTCTCCAAACTTCAACAGAGCGTAGCGGTGACGAAAGAAAGACTCACAGAAGATAACAGCACACATGCTGTTGTAGCATTTTTCTATTTCTTTTTCGGAGCAAAAGCCTATTTTTCTATTTCTTTCTAACCCCTTAACCTTTATCCTACTAAGGTCGGCAGAGCATAATAACCATATATTAACAATAGAAGTGCCTAACTCAAATTATAGACATCAAATTCTTTATTCTCTCAATTCGGACCTTCATTTCCTTTTTAACGCATATGTGTATAATATCATTATGTTTTTCTTTAACAGCTAGACACAATAACTGATAAGCTATCATAACTGTACCTAAGTATTAAATAAGTCCTTGCAAGACTTGCTATTAGCAAGACCATACTGATTGAAAATTAAAATTTGGCGAGCCTCTGCAGTCGAAATTAAACTTGATTATACTTATTTTAAAAGTATTAACACAAAAATTCATATTAAGATCTTTAGGTATTATACTTATATTATGTAGATGTTATAAATGTGGAAACGATTCCATAGAACGTCTTGTCGTGCAAGGGAAAATAGAAGGCAAGAGACCACGGGAGATCCCTGATGAGATGGACGGATCAGGTGAAGGCTACGGTGGGTGCTTCTGTGCACGAATGTGCACGAGGCGGAGGTGCTGGGACTGTTGCCAAATTTACCAGAACGTGATAACCACGACCACTCTGACAAGAGTGTAGCGACCAAGAAGAATAGTTAGAAATTTTATAAAGGTAAACACACTTAAGGAAGAGAAATAACTAACAATCTAAGAAGAGTAACTATAGGATAAGTTATAAGATGATAGAATATCTCATTTATAATTTGAAAGTACAATTAATTAATTAAATAGATTTAAAATAGATAAGATACTTATCATAGATATATAAGACAGGATAGAACACACACATTCCATTTTTTTTAGTGTTTATCTAATGTTGCCATTCGGGAAATTATAGTGCGTTGGTGCTATTGTTATAAAAATCTTCCAACCTCCAACGTTGTCTTATACAGTGGTATATACGAATTTGCGCCAGTATAACGCACCAATGCATTACAAAATTGAAGACAGCAACCGATTGGTTATTTATAACTAAACAAACACACAAGCGGACAGACATTCGGAGACATATTATTGCATGCTTTCTATATATATATTAAAAAAAAAAAAAAAAAACACTTCCTCGTACTCAAGAATCGGCAACTAAAACAATAAACGCAGTTTCGAAAAAAATTTCAAAACTGTCCAATTTTTTAAACCACACTTTTTATACAAAGAGGCGAACCAGCTTGGAATGTAACACGTTTTGTTTTTGAGAAGAACTTTTTACCAGAAGTTGGATTAGCAGGGAAATTGACGTAATTTATACCACGAAACAATTCCATAATGGTTAACCACTTTGACAGAAACAAACGTAAAGTAAGTATCGATTTAGTTGCACATCGCATTTTAGACGACCTCGTAATTAATAAAAAAAAACAATATACTTGAGTACGTGATAACTAAAAACACGGTGTGGAGTGTGTTGCCTTCATTTAGTTATGTCTTACCGATGTCGTCTATTTTCCATATTGTTATTGAAAAGAGAAAAAAATATATTAATCTTTCGATCGGCGTATTCTATAAACACAATTAAAAAATTATTCCTAAAAATAAATGTACATACATTTAAATTTAAAAGGTATTTCCAGTTGAAAATCTCCTATTTTTTTAATGACATATAAATGAAAAGACTATGATGATGCATATTATACATTGAATAATATTCGATGACGCAAAAACATTTAACACAACAGTTAACACTTGATAGCCAATTATAAGATTGACATAAGATATGTTGTGTATGATACATCACTGGTGACACCGGTGGCGTGTCATCGATTAATGTGCAATGAAATCGTCATCGTTTTGTCAAATTATTTAAATTTACGATTCAAGATAAAAACAGAAAAATTACTTCAAAATTTATATGGAATCAACCCAATAAAAACGACTTGTTCAGAATCCTGAACAATGCACTTCTAACAATTATTCTAGGATCCATTGATGCTGTTACCAAAAGTCGGTAGGTATTTTACTGATAATATCTCTCGATTTAAAAGAATACATTAATCGAATAACGGTCCCCTAACAAAATTTTATCTGCAGACTTATCACTCGTCTCTCTATTTTTATGGTAACTCACCTATGTCACTGTCCTCTTCGGGCGGTTTGTAAAGACTGAGTACAAGTGAAACTACCGCGGCCACCTCTAGGATGATGAGCGTGACGTCCTGCAGCGCCTCCCAAACGAGAGTGAGGAAAGTTTTGGGCGGTTTGGGCGGGATCAAGTTCGAGCCGAACACTTCCCGCCTGTGCTGCAGGTCCGCTTTCGAACCGCTAAGACCTGGAGACAAACATAAAAAAACGATCAATAAAAATTACACTCTTTGCTGATTTTTCAAGTGACAACTGCAAACTTTTGCCGAGGAAACCCTTACAGAAGACCACCGTGAAATAACAGCACGTGTGCTGTTGTGTTTCGGTGAGTGAGTAAGGGATGCCAGAGCTCATTTCCCTATCCACTTCTAATCCCTTATCCTTATTCCTACTGCAGTCGGCAGCGCACTTGCAGCAGCTTTGGCGTTGTTTGTGTTATAGGCGACGGTAGCCACCTAAGTAGCTACCGTGGAAATAAGTTCATGCATCTCTAGAAAGAACGTATTGTGACCAGTCACTACAATTTTACTTGTAAGTCTATCCAAACAACCCTTTAAACAACGCTACATAAAAGACGTAATAGTAAAATTTATGTCGAATTCTACCACATGTTCCTACCCCATTCATAATAGATCGTCTAGAACCTTGTAGTAACACGCACGGTAAGTAGACCGCGTAACGTGGAATATAAAATTTTATAGCAATGAATGATTCCAGAGTATCGCAAACAATAAAACCCTCATTATGTGACCATTCGACGCAAGCATGAGCAATCATTAATATTGCAATTTGTAGTTATACCACTGTTGGATTTTACAACCATTTTTATCCGAGACTTTTAGCAGCCCGAGCCGAAGGCGAGGGCTTATAGTAATGTCGAGGATAAAAATGGTTTTGTGGACGAGTTATAAACCTAAATAACCTACCGTACTTGAATTTAAATTTTAATATCTTTTATGTCTTAAAAAACACATAAGGCAAATAAATTTAAGTAAATATTATAAAATAAAAAATTCTATCTATGAACTTCTTATTGTGTTTGGCTGTATGGCTCATTTTCTTTGCCTTAATATAGATACATTTATGAGTAGATACGTTAATGCACTTGTGCAGAAAATTCGATTTTGTGCAGCCTATATTCTGCACAAATAAGCACAAGTCATTTTAAAACATATGTAGTATAAACTAGCTGAGCTCGCAACTTCGTACGCGTGGTATTCGGTATAGCGCGTAACTTTTTTTATTTGTAAACCGATTGGAATGAAACAAACACTAATGTACAGGAAGCTTGCTATAAATGTACATCAGTGAAACTGCATTCAAATCGCTTAAGCTGTTTCTGAGTTAGCGTCCACAAACGCACAAACAGACAAAAATTCTAAAAACAATTTTTTTTGACCTCAGTATTTTTTTTAATTTTTTTTTTTTAAATATTTACTGTATAGACACGGATCGGTTACAATTATATTATATGTATACACTGAAGTCGCTGCTCGCGCTTGTATCTCTGTCTGTCTATCTGTATATCCGCCAACTCCTAAACCACGCAATGGATTTCTAGCGGTCGTTAGTTCATAATATACTTCGAGCGGATACAATTTTTTCTGCAAATCTTCCTAAAACAGACAGAGGCGGACAGCGACATTATAAAATGTATATAGATATAGAAATCTATAAGATCGTCGAATTATTTTGGATTATGATGTTGGGGCAGTTACGATTTTGGGTTGTATGTTCTCAATAATGAACTTATTATGATGATTAACTAAAATAAACTGAATGCTTTGTGTATTTACATAAACGATATCCGAACGCGACAGGCAAATTAATGATTTGAATTGAATTGAAGACATTATTATAGCCAAATTTAGGCTGTCATTGTGTCACGTTTTAGTAGTACCATATTTTTTTTTTATTTTTTTTATTAAAGATGGGTTTGCTCTTGACCAGCATCTATCCATGCAGGAAGGATGAGGCCGACGATGGAGCGAGCTCACCCAGAAGATGCCTATTCACTCGAACTTTGAAAAGATTTGGATTATACAGACTCGGAAATACAGACGCCGGCAGGGAGTTCCTTAGCAGTGCGCATCACAAAAGATGTTTTAAAGCAGCTTGGTCCGAATTAGAGGGATTTCGACAAGGTGAGGATGGTAACCAGCCGTACGTCTGCATGTCCGATAGAAGAAAGGGGGGAGGGGCGGTATAATCTCATGCAGCTCTCGAGCACACTCTCCGAAGTACATCTTATAGAATACACACAAACAGGCAACTTTACGTCTATGTGCCAGGCTCTGCAGCTTAGTTCTTATTAGTGTATCATCGCCAATGAGCCTCCTAAATAGTCCAATAATTCTTTTATTATAGCATTTTTTATTTTTTTAAATCATATATTTATTCATTAATGTTTACAGATAGAATTATTCGGTGACATTTACACTAATTTAACAGTAGCCAGGATGCAATTTAAATTTAAACAGTAAAATTATTAAAAAGGAAAATGAGATTTGTGTGATTCGTTATGTGTCAGCAAAATCCCGAGATGCCTTTAGATGCCTTTCATTATAAGTTAGATGCCTTTCATTATAAGTTTAATATCGTCATATTGAAGTCCAAGAAGCAAATTTCGAACAAAAAATTTGACACTGTTGATATTTTTCTCTTTTATGTTAAAATGCTGGTTCGTTTTGTTTTGTCATTTTATTATAGATCACAATAAAACTATCGAATGTTCCTTCCTACATTAACTTCTACATTAACTTTTAAGGGCTCACTTTAATTAACTTCAACATTAACTTTTAAGGGCTCACTTTAATTAAAAATTCAGACACGCAGAAAGTGTTCATTTTTTAATTCCACTTTCAGAAGCGATTTGTAACTTCGTTAGCTGTGAGCACTACACAATAATTATGATACGATAGACACAAACTGAGATAATAAAATAAATATTTCTGTAAAAATATTCGATTTTCTCCATTTATTTCCAAATAAATAAATGAGTAGATATCAAAGGAAAGACTGCATAAACTACGCTTTCCACTTCTACACTAGTATTCGTACGTTTAAAACGAGTGTAACAATTAATTAAAGCTCCAATTTTTCTTTATTATACTGTGGACAAGCGAAAATTATCGACACATTACGACGCGAACATTGTTAGGTTGTATTCACTTGTGTACCCCAATTAATACGAAAAAGCATACAATTTAAACCCTCATTCTGCATTAAAAGGGGCGTTTAATGACTTTTAAAATAGAACAAACAGAAATTAACGCTGACATTCATTTGGAAAAGGGTTTAACAGCTTTTGATAACCAAGCGTTAAAGTAAAAAAAAAAAATAGTTTGTACAATGTACATGTAGTAGAGTTTATTTTCAGTTAATTTCTTAATACCTTAGAATTCAATTGGATGTATTGTATAATTTACATAAGTATAATTATCATAATTTATTTAAGTATATTAAAATTTATTTAAGTAGTGATCGAAGCCCAGTGAATGAAACGCTCGGCTACCGAAACGGCAGACGCATTTTCGAGTCCCTCCAATTTAGCACCTCCGATATAATAACATCGTTCGGGAACATACGTTCCTTAGAAGTTCGTTACATACTTCGCCTATTTATGAACTTTCGAATATATATTAAGTTTTGCTAATCTGGAGTGAAGCAGTATGGCGATTGGCGAACGTAGTCACATTGAGAAGACTGTGACCTTTCAGAAGAATCTGGGACGTATATAATGTAATGTAATGTCCACAGTCGCCGTGGCGGCACCACCGTCGTCACAGCGATAAAGATGTCTGACGTACTTTTTCAACGCAGACGAAGTTGCGGGCACCAGCATATCTATACTAATATATAAAGCTGAAGAGTCTGTTTGTTTGTTTGAACGCACTAATCTCAGGAACTACTGCTTCGAAGTGAAAAATTATTTTTGTATTGAATAGTCCATTTATCGAGGAAGGCTATAGGCTATATAACATTACGTTACGATCAATAGTATTATATATAAGCAGTGTCCAGTACCGCGCGCCCCACGCGCACTCCACCGCCGTATGGGCCGCAGCGAAGCGTGGCCGAGTTCAGCTAGTAGGTAATATAATTCTTATAAAATAACAAAGGGAGGCACAGATACGGAAATATGTCAAGTCTATCGCGTGATGGTTTAATTAACATATGTAAATTGGTATTCTGAACACCAGCTGCCCAGGCTACGAAATGGCTCAGTACAAATCTTGCCCTTACATCGGTCAAAAAACGCTCGAGAACTCTGTCTTTTAGCCGTAACCTGCTTAATATTTGGTCGAGTCTACGAGTCGTGTGAGTCACGTTCTTGCACGTAACATAAATAACGTTTACCTGTCTACCGTACGTTTACCGACGAGTGTGGCTTACGTAATATGTTAACGAAACCGGTTTATGTACTACTAAAATCATTATGTATTTATACTCGCGATTCGCGAATAATATTCCACTTTTAAATTCTGCATTCGCCTGACAAGAGTCGCATACCTTTGTAAATAATAAACAATAATTTAAATCAATTCTAAAAAGAGACAACGCTCGTTGATGACTGTCTAAGAGAATTTTTCATTTTGTATTGGTGAATATGAAATATTCACCTCGTGACATTTCAGAAACGTGACATTGAACTATTGGCCTATTTGTATACACTGAGCATTCTATGACAACGTCAACGTAGGGCAAAGTATTGTATAGTCACAGTCGCTTATAGATACATATAAAGAAGCAGCATCAAGATGAGATGCATTTGCAACCATTGCAAACCATTACCACTTACTGAAAAACAAAAAGTATAAGTGCAGTATACATGCACATTGCGGGAAGCGATGGATGCGCACGATCATCAAGCAGTAAAAAAGCTAAAGGCTAAAATGAAAGCGCTGTCCGCTTCTGTTGGTTTCTTTGCTAACTTTTCTAAACAACCCAATTGTAGTTTTCACTAATGGAAAGTTTTCGTTGTATATAATTTCCAGACGAAATTGGATCCGTGCGAAGCCGGAGCGAGTCGCTAGTTAATGTACCTATAAATTAAACTTTATATTAGTTTAATTTATGTTTACTATATGAGAAAGCGTGGATCGCCACCTAGGACAGGTTTGCTATAATAAGTAAAAGGTATAATAAGGGCGCGTTTTATTATGACACGAATTATTTGCCGCACGACAGCGGCGATCTGTTATGGAAAAATAAGCTTTATTGCAAGTGTGTAAAGTTGAAGTAAAAATCATCGAAATATTTGAACGGGAATAGTTGACACCGCGCAGTTGCGAAGAATTTGAATGTTGTTGCCTAGATGGTAGAGTTTAAATTTGCTGCAAATGAACACAAGTACGCGGCAGCAGTTAGGTGGCCGCAATAAATTTTTAGCGTCCGTTCTAACTGCATGCTAATAATGCTTTTGGTAACGTTTTATAATAATAATAAAAAAAGCTAGGTATGACTGAAAAGGCCTTTTACTCTTAGTGCTCTCAGCACTCTTAGTAGGCTTTATATTTAATGCCAAAAAGTAATTAAAACCAAAATTTTTATGATAAAAAAAACAGCTTGTCCCCACTGCAGGCTATATGATCCACCACGCAGGCCCAGCGCACTTCACATGCGCCTAGAATTTAGCTTAGCCTTGGCGTATGCAGATTTCCTCACAATGTTTTCCTTCACCGTTTGAGAGCAATCAGTAAAACACACTTAAGTTTTTAGAGAAAAAAAAAAATTGGTAGGTACATGGCATGACCGATCCAACTCGGACCTCTCGACATGATAGGTCTCGATCTTCCCACCTTAAATTATCAAAAATAGCCTTAAATTTAACAAGCTTCAAATATCATTTGTTGTAACTTCGCAGTGATCTTTAAGTATTGCAAAATTTTTATGTCTAATCAAAGTACTATATAACACTTTAATACATCACCTAATAAATAGGTGATGTTTGTAGACACTTAACACTTTACTTAGTTCTAAATCGCATCTACACAATACAAAGTAATTTCATAGAATGTGTTCCATTCGAAATATACAGTTTCGATAATCGTAAACCATACACGTGTGGCATTGAAAGATCTTACGATCATTCAACGTAGGTATTTATTATTTCGTAGTAGGTAGATATAGTACATAAATTTATTATTATTCGTTCATAACTGAAATAAAACGTAAGACTATTTATGGGATCATCGTAATAGAGGTCAATACACAAATAAAATCAATTTTTAAGCAGGACCAAAAAATTTTGAAAACTCTCCAAGTTATTATTTACGTAAAAACTACCATAATTGTTATAAAATTAAATTAAAAAAAATCTAGATCCAAAAAGTGGGAAATTAACAATGAGCTAAGAAAAAATATAAATATTTGTTTTTAAATTACTTAAAATAGCTAAAATTTGGAAAGTGAATAATTTCCAAATAAATGCAGAGACCTATAAATTATTTTTTATATAATTAAATTAGTAGTTAGAAGGTGGAAGGGAAGTATCAAAATTTTGATTTTAATAAATAGTTTTTCGCTAAATACTTACATATTTGTAACAGCAAAAAATTGACTTAGAACAATATGCAAAAATTCTTCATTTTTAGGTCAGTATACAATTTTTTACTAATTTATACGTGTAACATTAATCTCATTCTTTGTGCTCGAATGTATGTACATATTAGTAAAGTTGGGTACACACAAGTCGTTACAAATGAAAAAATGCACATCCCGCGATCGAAATAACTTGAAATGCCGAATTTATTTGCATTAACAAAGCAGATATTCTTGCGTCAACGTTTTTATCGATCGAGTTTACGTATAAACAATTTATTCAGCTACACTTTACGTTTCAAACAAGAATCAAAAGCAGTTTATTGGCGATAAATCGGCGTAACGACTTTACGCTCAAATGAGGGTGCCTCCTGCGACCGTTACAAACACGAACGCGCACAAATATATATATAAAATTACGTGTGTAATAAAATTAAAATACGCGAGCGCAAGTAATCCGATTCGTTCTTGGCGCCAACAAATTAGTTGTTGGCGCCAATGTTTGAACAAACCTATAAAATTGCGATATTAATGATGCTTCTGAATCAGCGTGTACTCAATCTATAGTACATCCTGAACATATAAATCAGCATTATTATCAAGAAAAAATCGGCATACAAAATGTGTTTGTTAAACACCCTTAAGTGAGGCAGGTAACAGGAAGACGATTCTGCAATAGGACGACGACGGTCACTCGAACAGTCTGACGCGAGTAGTTGATATACCTAACTGTATTTTCTGTTCAATAAGTATTATAATAATTAATTGGGCAACATTTTTAACTGTACACACAACGGCATCGCCACTATACGACACGTAGGGTTACGCACACATCTTCAGCGAATCGGCTTCATTTTATAAAACTTTATAGTTTTTAGTAAAATTTTAGCAAAATTTTCGGTCTGAGGGTATCATTAGTAAAATTTTAACGGTTTATAATTTTCTTTTATTATTAGGGTCTTTTAAAACAAAGGTTACCAATGTGTGTTACCAGGGATGATACTAGTCTGGCGCTGAAACGTGGTACCTGACCATGAAAAGCTCAATGTCGCCCAACGAGCTTGGAGAGGGCTATGCGAAAACTATGTGGAATGTTAGATAAACTAAAATCACCGACACGACGGATTTGCAAGTTGAAGTGGCAGTGGCTAGGACACATCTATATACACTAACATTACAAAGAGAAAAGTTTTTTTTTTGTATGTTTGTTTGTGAAGGATAAACTCATAAACTACTTAACTGATTCACCTATAGTAAAACCTGATAATGTAGCTTTCTACAGGTGAAAGCTACATAATCAACGAGTAACATGGACTGGATGTATTAATTTTCAAATGAGTGCCCTACGAAAATTACAAAGTATCAAAAATTTGGTTAGAAAAGTCATTGTTCTGCGCTGCTGAAACTATTGATGATAGTACGTAAAATAATGTTATTTACTCACCATTACCCACAAAAAGTTCACAATAACCGTTTTTTGTTCAAATTATTCAATCAAAACACGAGTAGAATCAAAAGATAATGACATTCGTGATTATGTACAGTCAGGGTAAGAAAAGGTTCGTCACTTTAAAGTCGACATTTGCTTGCATCAGGGCAATTTATCAGTCATGTCAAAATTTCATTTCAAACGTCCGTCAGTTGTCTGTATAGTGCTTTAGTTTCAAAAGGTACTAAGAGTCTACGACTCGATAAAGGAATTAATTTGAAAACTGACGAAGGTTTTTCTACCCCGACTTTACATGTAAATTCCTTTTAAATTATTCTAAACTGACCTTTCGTTTAGAAGTTATGACGGGTACAAAAATGCTAAAAAAATACCGCGAAGTGAGCGAACAGCCCTATGCTTAGTCTATTAATTTACCCTCACATTTTTTATTTTCTTGTTTAGTTTATAATATTAGTATTTGTTTATAAAATTACAAATTCATATCTTAAGATAAAGTCCACGCGAACGAAGTTGCGGGAACAGCTAGTAATATGACATTAGTAAGTATAGAACATCTCTTCTTAATATACCAAGGTGTTTCAACGCTCATTGTGTTTGGACATAATTGTGGGCCTCCTAATTGCATCGCAATTTCTGAAGCAACCTGGACCTCAAGCCCTTATTAGCCGCGAAATCCGATAACTACATATAAAGACGACAAAAGAGTATACCTAATTATATTTATTATCGTCGCAGAACACGTAACGCCGTATTAATTATGAACACGTGATGTGTTGATGGTACAATATAAGAAACGTCCATGACCCCCAGCTATACGAGCGACCTTCGTAAATTCGAGGCCAACAAGCGCTATCGAAACGATAGAGACCGCTTTTGTCGATCGTACGTACAACCTAATGACAATACATCGAAGTTTTTTAACGACAGAAACGTGTTAAACTAATTAATTCCGTGTCCTTTGCGGTGGCTGGCTTTTGTATTCTATTTTTATTAAATATTGACTTTAAAAATAATAATAAAAATGTACAATCGTACGTCCTATTGTGGTACTATTTCCATTCATATTTATCAATTGACTCTTCATTCGTGGCGTTTACTTTTTCCTACATACATACAAACCTTACCTCTTTATAATGTTAGTATAGATGTATAGAATTAAGATTTAATAAAAAAAGACAGTTTTGTAAATTTGTGTACAGTTACTTACATCTTCTATCTATATATATAAAAATGAATCCCTATTTCCCTTGGTCACGGCATCACGCGTGAACGGGTAGACCGATTTTAATTCGGTTTTCACTACTGGAAAGAGGGATAAACGGGGAATGTTCTTATATATAAAAATTGCATCCCGAGTGAAGCCGGGGGCGAGTCGCCAGTCTATATATAAAAATGAATCCCCATTTCCCTTGGTCACGGCATCACGCGTGAACGGGCAGGCCGATTTTAAATCGGTTTTCACTAATGGAAAGAGGGATAAACGGGGAATGTTTATATATGTATATAAATTGCACCCGGGCGAAGTCGGGGGCGGGTCGCTAGTTCTCTATAAAAATGTGGTTACTTATTGAAATTTCTGTTTTTTTTTTCGTAGAAAAGCAAATTATTAAAACTTTAATATTATATCGTACTTAACATATATTTATGATTGAGAATGTTTTGCCAGATCCAGACCAGAACTATGAAATTCCCAAAATTGGTCCTGCTGGAGCGTTAAGGCAAGCCCTATAAGGACCAATGAACCAATGTTTTATAGACCTTTAATTTTATATAACGAAATTAGTATATAAGTAAAAATAACTGCATAGTTATTAAGCAATGTGAATTGTTTTAAATCTGAAGGTCTCAATTCGACTCAGGCTCAAATTTGTCTGGCCTCTCTCAAAAGTATTTGAATAATACTTACCTACTTTTGGAGAGCGCTAATTTTATGACACATTTGTATGATAAAAGCTATTTTTATTACAAAATTGTCTTGCAAAATGTCGAGGTTATTGCAACAAAACAATGATGTGATAAGCAATACATATTTTTATACCTTCTTAGGATGAATTTATTAAGTATGTAAACAACTTATTAGTTATTTTTATTTAACTAAAGGTGCATTTTTAAATTATTATTATTATCATTATTTAAAACATTTTTCAACTTTGTAAAATTGACATTTCTTTGGCTCTGGTCTGAATTTGGAAAGTAGCACACTGCGTTTTCGCAGTCATTTGGGCAGCCCGTCTGGCGGCAGTAACCACCCCCTTACAGAAGACCATCGTGAAATAAGAGCGCGTGTGCTGTTGTGTTTCGATGTGTGAGTAAGGGATGCCAGAGCCCATTTCCCTATCTCCTCCTAGTCCCTTATCCTTAATCCTACTGTAGTCGCACTTGCATTCGCAGCAGCTTTGGCGTTGCTTGTGTTATAAGCGACGGTAGCCACCTACCATCAAGTGGACCGTCAGCCTGTCTGCCGATCTTAACATAAAAAATTAATAAATTGTAAATTTAGTTCGCTAGTATCTGTTTAGTGGATTGACAGAGCGTAGTTAATGCACGAAAGGGATATGATCAATTAACCAATATGTTATTACAGGAAAAGCAATGTACCGGCGAATTCATTCTCGCTTACTGCTCGTAGAACACGAACTGCTGGCTCATTTCGTTTCACTATGGCGGAAACAAAAAGTTCTATAACATAAACTGTAAATTTAGGGTTCCGGTAATTATTAGCAAATTTTCTAAAAGAAAAACAACGGAATTAAAAAATATATCTTTATATACCTATGAGAAGCTATGCATATATGTAGCTAGCTAGCTAATGAGGAAATCCACGAGAGAACTAAATTATATAGGTCATAGGAGCAAGCTGAATTGGCAGGCTATTGGCTAATGGGCAGCAATTAAATTTTTAGTAAATGATATTTATATTAGTCACTATTTAGTTTAGCAGAAAAGTGTTTTCGTATTAGGACAAACTCTTAAAGGCTCTTGTTGAAACAAAGAGCTATTGCAGTGAACTGAATGTTTTTTAGAACTACTCGTAGCTGAGCCCGCAACTACGCACGCGTGGTATAGTATAGCGCCTAACTTTTTTATACAATCGTACAAACACTAATGTTACGGGAAGCTTGCTTAATACATAAGTGAAAGCCGCTTTCAAATCGGCTAAGCCGAACATACTCACAGACAAACAGACAAAAATTCTTAAAACTTTTTTGATCTCGGTAACATAAGTTACAAAATGTTTTTTTTTTTTTTTTTTTTTTTTTTTTAAATATTTAATGTACAGACACGACTCGTTTACTTAAATATCGAAGTAAAGCCGTCGTGGACTTGTAGTCAACATACGAGTATACTGCATTAGCCTATCAGGTAAACAAATCGCGCAAAAAGGTCAACCCATTTGTCTATAGGGACGACGCTATACTGGCCGTGAAATACGATTTCATTTTGAAAGTAGACATGTTATTTGATATTTTGAAAGTACATGTATGCTCTAGTACAAAATGTTATGCAACATACTTAATCGAAATCATTATCGGGTAATGATAATGTGACGATGGTGGTTAACTATTTCAAACACAATTTTATAAATTTAAACGGTTATTAATAAGTAGATTAGATGCCTTAACAGAATAACAACTTTAATTTCTACTTTGAATACATCAGATTTGACATGCAAACGGGAATATCTTTGGTTCCGAAATCTCGACATTTTTATAAAAGGTTTTATTGCTAACCTTCCTTTTGTTGTTAGCAATTCATTGTCGTCTCTTTCGGGAGAAAAACTTAACGGACAACTATTATAACGGACAGTCGAAAGGGTTCGCGTTCCCGACATTTTCCACGTGAACCATAAGATCGAACCCTTACTGAACCTATTATCTGGCTAGCTTATCCCGAAACAATCCAATTTCTGCGAACAATTTAGTATTGTATTACCAAAACTGTATAACTAAGTAAACAAGGAGGTAGATGTAAGTGAGAATATGAATTAAGAACATTCTCAAAACAGTTACGGTACCTACAGCATTTTGGATGGGGCTGAACACGACAAAAAATAATATTTAGGAACTTATTAAAATTTAATAACTTCCTAAATGTTAATGTGTATTTTTTTATGTTAAGGTCGACAAACAGGCAGACGGTCCACCTAAGGGTAAGCAAAGATTGAGCAAGGATTGAGGATAAAGGATTGGGTTCTGACATCTCTTACACACTCATCGATACACAACAAGCACATATGCTGTTGTTTCACGATGGTCTATTGTAAGTCTGTATCTTCTGTTTTTCATCTATCAAAAGAGTGATTCCTGAGGAATCTATAGGTGTATAATTCGTTTTATCCTTAGGTTCCCGAGGGTTTACAAATTGGAGTATATAAGCACAGGTGTATCATCAAGTAGTTCTATCCAAATCCAATAGATGTCGCCGCTTCACATAATTCTATTGTAGTATAATAGATGGCGCCATCAATAGTGTCAATATTTTTAATTTTCAACGCGGACAAAGTCGCGGGCATCAGCAAGTTCATGATAATTACACGGGTTCCAATAACTCCTTAAACCGACAACTGCTTATATTCAACAATTTTACGAGAACTTCGTTATAACGAAGCGAAGTAAACACAATCCACATAGCAATTCGAGAGCAGTCCTCGTTTAAACTCATGTAGGCAATAGCGCGTACTTCACCGAAGTTACGTAACAATATATTACGTTCGGTAAACTATAAAAATAAAATGGGAAATGCTTCTCCGCATCCGACAACGGCAGCGAAATTGAAGAGTCAGCCAAATAGGATTACTCGGCCACTGAACCAGACCAGTTGTGAAACCTATCGTTATTGGACTGGCAAAAAAGCCTTGCCAGATATGCAAACTCCGGTGACAGAATTGAAATTAATTTCTTTTTTATTTTTATACTAGCTGAGTCCGCAACTTCGTAAGCGTGGTATTCGGTATAGGGCGTAACTTCTTTGTTTGTAAACCGATTGGAATGAAACAAACACTAAATATTGCTAGTTTGTTACAATACATCTGTGAAAACCGTATTCAAATTGATTAAACCGTTTCTGAGATTAGCGTGCACAAACGCACAAACAGACAAAAATTCTAAAACCTATTTTTTGGACTTCGGTACACGTTCCCAAATTGTTTTTTTTTTTTTTTTTTTTTTTTTTTAATATATCTAATGTATAGACGGGGCTCGTTTACGATTTTATTATATGTATAAATTTATTGAAAGATTGCATTATATGTTTTCCATATTCAAGGGCTTGAAAAAAGAAAACTATGTATTTCACATAGTTTTCTTTTCGACTAATTAAGATCTTAACAAATCAAGTAATTGACCATTTAGGTTTTAATCAATCTCTAATTTGACAAATCAAGGATTTGACAAGCGTCTGCGTAATCGTAGCAGGTACCTATTACCTACTTATATTGGGACCAATCAAGTTCCATAACACAATATCTTTTTATTGTGAAGATAGGTAAATAGGCTGATGATAGGCGACTACCATGGTTCATTGACACAAGTGCGCTGCCAACCTTAAAAAAATCAAGGGACTAAGAGGGCATAGAGAAATGGGCTCTGGGACTCACGTAATAAAATACAACAGCACACATGCTTAAAGTTATCTCACAGTGGTCTTATGTAAGGGAATGGTTACTGCCACCAGACGGGTTCCCCAATTTACGACTGCGAAACTCAGTCAGCCGTGCAAATGCTGAATGAATACCAATACTAAATGATGTGAAGACTCATTTTGATAGTTTAGGCGTCCCAAAAAATGTCTATTCAACTCAAATTTATTCTGAAACCTATTTACAAAATGGATATATTTAAAACCAAACTTCACCACATATTTTATAACCAAAAAGATCAGATATTGAATATTTTCCATACAAAGATATCCACGCTCAATACACAAGAATATACGATAAGTAAGGAGCTGGCTTCAGCTATATCTTGATCGTTTGGGGACTTCAGTTTAGAACTAGTACCTTAACATATTGGATATACTGATCAAAATTGTGTACATAAAACATAAATCTCATTTGTAGCGAAACGAGTATACCTACGAGTCTACGTATTTCAACACTCGCAACAATCTTAAGACATTGTATAATCTTACTTTATTTAACTAGATTAGAAGTGATGTGCTTATTTTCTGTTATTTTTAAATTTTATAATTCACTAGCTTTTGCACCGACTTTTTGACGAAAACATTTTTTTTTTCTAGATGAAAAATATTGTATGTCTTTTTCTGTACACCGGATAACGTGTATGCAAAATTTCATTATGATTAGTTGAGTAGTTAAGACGTGAAAGCGTAACTCACAACAACACCTTTCAGAAGACCACCGTGAAATAACAGCACGTGTGCTGTTGCGATTCGATGAGTGAGTAAGGGATGCCAGAGCCCATTTCCCTATCCCCTTCTAATCCCTTATCCTTAATCCTACTGTAGTCTGCAACGCACTTACAGCAGCTTTGGCGTTGCTTGTGTTGTAGACGACGGTACCCACCTACCATCAAGTGGACCGTCTCTATGATGTTGGAGGGATTCGATAAAAAAAAAGTGGACCGTCAGCCTATCTGCCGATCTTAACATAAAAAAAGACTTGACACTATATGCCAGGAAGAACTTTCTAAGAACGCGTTTAAATTCCCGAAAAAATATTTTGCGTTTTCGAGAAGTCAAGCATAAAATTAAACCACTTAAAACATTCTCCATTTCACCGGCCGGAGGCATTAGTAACTGTTAACATAATCCAATTCAATTTTAAACCGTATTACACATCGCATTAGAGTTTACGTAACACGAGTACAATACGGATGTAGAACGAAATATTATATTTAGACGGCTTTAAGCTTCCGCGATCCTGAAACAATAGACGGGGGAAAGTACACCTTGTGTATTTAGGGGTACGACTTAATTTCGATTGGAGCGATTGTGGGCAGACCCGTTGGATTATATTTGGTTATGGACCGACTCGTGTTGCCTGGCTAAATACAGTTAAGTTTAAACTCGAGTTGAGCTTAAAACATGGCAATTCACTGAACCTAATTTGAAAAAAGTTTTATAAATCCCGGACAAACAAAACAATTTTCCGTGGCCATTTTTAAAAGATCAACACTCAAGTGATCAGTGGATATTTTAAAACTTGGAAATGAACTTGTCAAAGTTGTCTCTGGTTTGGATCTGAAAAGTAGTAGCAGGCAGGACACTACTTTCCAGATTCGGCGGCGATAACCCCCATACAGAAGACTACCGTCTACCGTGAAATAACGGCATTTGTGCTGTTATGTTTCGGTGAGTGAGTGCCAGAGCCCATCCCTATACCTTCCTAATCGCTAACCCGGGGTTCGTCGCTAGGCAATCACAAACACAAACAGTCGCTGCTGGGTAAAAATTACCACATTATTCATAGCTCCCTATAAATATATGGAATATTAATATTGAGTTATTTTGTATTATATTGTTTTGTTCTTACTATGAACTACAAATAAAAAGTAACATTTATGATAAAACGCGTATTTATTAATATTTAATCCTACTATGGTCGACAGCGCTATCAGTGGCGTTGTAACCAGCTAACATCAAGTGGACCGTGAGAGCTTGTCTGACGACCTTGCCATATAAAAAAAGATCATTTCTATTGAAGGATTTTTGGTTTTCGTTAGAAGACTAATTAAAAATGTTTTAAATAGTATAAAAACATATGTAATAATGTTACATACTGGTTGTGCCCGTGACGTGGACGTGTACTTAAGCTTTTGTTTGTGAACAGATTGAAATGAAATAAACAATTAATGTTACGGGAAGCTTGCTACTAATATATCAGTGAAAACTGCATTCATATCGGTTAAGCCGTTTCTGACATTAGCGTGCACAAACGTACAAATACAGAGACAATAAAATCTATTTTTTTTTGACTCCGGTAACATAAGTACAACGTTGTACCGGCTTGGTTAAGATTTTATTATATGTATGTATTAAAACAGTAATGTCAGTTAAAAGTAAATTAGAATGCAGACAAAAAAAAAACAAGCAGAGTTTATGAATATATTAAACATCAATATTGTTAACTTAGTTAAAGCTTACAAGCTGTGGACAAAGTTGTGTGATAAGCTCAAGTTGGTCCACCTTGTAACTTAGGAGAGATAAGTAAAGGGGTCAAAGTTTCCAAATCGGATATGATCAGCGATGTTTCCATTTCTAAGGGTTAACGTTCACAAACTAATTCAGTTTAGATTACATTTTGCGGATAGTTGGAAGTTCATTTTGCAATAGAGTTAGTTAGTTTTGCAATACAATAAGTGTTTTTAGAGTGAAGGATATTTGAGTTAATAAATAGTTTTATGGAGAGCCCATCAAAGCTTACCTTCATAGGTGTATTACTTTTTTTTGGTTTTATAGAAACAGTAGCAAGGTGTGGTATACAATTGATTAAAAAAAAACATAACCAAAATCCTAAAACGCGAAAGTTGAAACGCGAAACGCGAAAACCAAAATCCTAAACAAATGTGTTACGCTTTCACGACCTAACTGCTTAACCGGTCATCATGAACTTTTCCATACATGTTGCCAGGGATACAAAAAAGGACATTAGGATCCATTTCACTCAGAAAAAAAAAAGGGACAAGTGCGAGTTGAACTCGCGTGAAGAGGGTTCCGTACGATGTTACCTATCATGTTTTTTTAAATCTACGCGTTGAGTGATTTACCATGTTATTTTAATATCATGGACTTCTTATAGGTTTTCCTATAATCTATAAGTAGAAAAATAATTTCTGTATTTTTTTTTTCAAAATTTTAGGTTCAGTAGTTTCGGAGATAAGGGGGGGGGGGGGGGAAATGGTCGGACAGACGTACAACGCGTGATCCTATAAGGGTTCCATTTTTTTATTCGGACATCGGAACCCTAAAATTTATAATAAAAAAAGGGGTTGAATCGGAAGACACTTAGGTACCTATAGTGCTTCTATAAGAAAAGTCTATACTTTTATTAATTTCTTAAGTCCCATCCCAGGGATGGTCGGACATACGATCACTCGTGTGTCCGTCTGTCCGACCATCCCCCCCCCCCCATCTCCGAAACTACTGAATCTAAAATTTTGAAAATAATTAGAAATAGGAAAACCTATAAGAAGTCCATGATATTAAAATAACATGGTAAATCACTCAATATCGTACAGAACCCTCTTCACGCGAGTTCAACTCGCACTTGTTTTAAATTGAAGTGCCTAGTAGTTTTTTAGTAGTGGCAGGTCTGCTAAAAATTGGGCATCCCGTTTGGCGACAATAACCACCCCGTTACAGAAGATCATTGCCAATAAATAACAGTAATCTGTCGTGTTACGGTAATTAATAAGTATTGCCAGAGCCTTTTCCTTATCCGCTCCTAATCCCTAATCCATTATCGTATTCAAGGTCGGTTGAGAACATGCAACCCCGCATAGCGTTACTTGTGCTCAATCTGCCTGTCGATCTTTATGTTTATAAAAAGTAATTAAATAACACATAGCATTTAAAAAATAATATAATATATAATCACATAACATTCTCAAACAACGAACACTGTCTCAATGTTGCCGTTCTATAAAAAGATTTCATATCAGCTCATAGTTACCGAGAGAACAATATCGTTACGTCGTCGCATCCCGCAGTCTATGTATAAAACGTTAACGTCACACGTATATATAGATGGGTATTTTAATTGTTACCCCTCAAATCCGCGACACGTGTTATGGAATCCAAAACTTCACCGTCATGTGGTAAGATATTGACGTCGATTGGCGTCACCGCTGGTCACGCGTCGGCCGAATAAACATTTCTAGTAAGGGCTTTGATCGCGAATTCAATTACGCTTATAACTCTGCACGTGTGCTTGGTAATTTTAGTTGTTTAACGTTGTTTCTAAGGCATTGATTTATGATTCCGCGATTATTGGAGTCTAATCGTGTAGTTGCTACGCTATTGTATTCGTCTTTAGGCGATATTCTTAAGGGCATTGCTACTAATAGGACTTCTGTTTGTCGATCACATCATCAATCGGCCATAAGTCGTCCACTGCTGAACAAGTACCTACTAAAACATAATCTCGTACAATAAAGCGCTGCAGACAAGCCGGCTGTCCTTTTATACCGGACTGTAAGAATTTATTTACAGCTTCCTTAAGGATAGAAGCTGCAAGTTCATCATTATCATATCAGCCGTAGGACGTCGACTACGGCCTCCCTCTTAATTTTCCAGCAAGATCGGTCAGAAGATGCCTGGATCCAGCGTCGATCCTCAGTGCTAATTTCGTCGTCAGTCTATTTTGTGGGCGGACATCCTACGCTGCGCTTGCCAGTCCTTGATGCTTCATTCAAGAACTTTCCTACCTCAACGGCACTCCATATTATGTGCCCTACCCACTGCCCATTCAACTTACTAATCCGCCGGGTTATGTCGGTGAATTTCGATACCGGAGGGTAACTCCGAGTATAGCCCTCGTTGAGGGACCAAGTTATTTTGAGGGTATAAAATCCCATTTGCGCGAAACTTAGAAACTTAAACGCTCCCTTAAAAGCCCGAATAAATTTTACTCGCAAAAAGCATCGCACATTTTTGGCGCTCCAGTGTTAATTAATAAAAAAAGGTTTCTATTGTACTTCAAATTACTGAATTTTATGGAATGAATCATTATTATGTCTAGTGAGTGGCGACGGCTCCAAAAATTTTCTACACTGTATATTAGATTTTTCAGGACTTTCTTCGTGTAATTTTTACATAGCGAAGGAAAATTATATTTTAATACAGATAAAACAACTGTTATAACAAAACCATTTTGTTGGCGGTCGATAATAATGGTCTTTGAATTACATTTTTTCCGCCATTTTGGTGGAATTTTACGGCCGGTCAGCCACTAACCTGGCTAATAAAGGCCGCTCCATGGACAAATCGATCCCCTACATTTTTTTTACTGTCATGGCCTAGTTAATTTTTTTTAGGATTAAATTGCATAAATAGGAACAAAAATTCAATATTAACTTTTAAATGCGGTTTCCTTCGTCAATTGTAAGAGTCAAAAAATATTTACAAAACAGATTTTTAATATAACCAAATAGTAATCACGTAAGAGATCTGTTCTTGACCTCAATTTGAAACTGTTTAATTTAGTTCATCCTAACGACCCGCCACCGTCTCTTTGCACGAATGCAATTTTTTTTTCTACAAATTAATATTTACACAAACCTTCCTCGTGTATCGCTCTTTCCAGTGAAAACCGTATTAAAAAACCGTTGGGTGCCTATAATAAGTGATAGCCTATAATTATAGCACATATGTGCTAATATGTCTGGTACGAGTATATACCAGACGCAGTAAGCCTACAGTGTTATAGAAAGTAAACTTAACTGTTGACGTCTCAAGTACCTATTATAAGTAAAATATAAATTCCCAGTTTTTTTAATTTAATTTTCTAACTTAATAAGCAGGGTTTCTTATTGTGATTATTTCACACATATTTGAATCCATAGTGGCAGTGAGAGAAAACAAAAGAAGACATTTAATACATAATTATGCGTTTTTTTATTTATTGTGAATGGCTCCGTTGCCTGACAGGTTGTTTAATTTTACTTCTTTATTCTACGCATAGAATTCGCAGTGGGAGTAAGTGAGAGGTGGAACGCTGTATGTCTAACATTATATTACCATGCTTGTAATAAATTAATTAATTTCAAAGCATAGTTGAGAAAGAAATATAATCGTAGTCTCGTATTCGTTGATAGCGGACATAGTTCTTTGAATTAAAAAAAAAAAAAAAAACTATTATTTTCGTATAAACGAGAAGGTAAGATAGACAGAAAATTTTAGGGTCGTCGCTGCAACAAATCTCGTTATTTTAGAGATTTTTCTATTATGTCTACAGGAAAACGTAATCTTATATATAAAAATGAATCCCTATTTCTCCTGGTCACGGCATCACGCGTGAACGGGTAGACCGATTTTAATTCGGTTTTCGCCAATGGAAAGAGGGATAAACGGGGAATGTTTTAGGGTATATAAAAATTGCACGCCAGGCGAAGCCGAGGGCGGCCCGCTAGTATTGATAAAAATAAAAACTTATAGCTGATAAGACAAACAGATGTCAAGCGACCGACGCGTTGACGTCCGTCCTATTAACTGCAAACCCTATGACCGAAGTGTGTGTATGGCGAGGCAATAACTCTCACTTAATTAACTCGGCACGAGATGGCGCGGTGTCACGAAACTTTTATGTATTTCTAACTGAAGGGTTAATTATCAAATTTATAAACATACGTCATTGTATAACGAAAATGAAAACGGTTTTGATTTAATTCAATGAATTTTAAACTTTAAATTCTTCACTCCAAAGTATAGTTTATTGTGTGCTCTTTCATTAACAATATATTACTTTATGTTTTATGAGAGTCACAATGACGTCACTGTTCATGTAACGATGACAGAATCTTGCAAATGCATAATTAAGGTATCAATCGTTGGAAAATTTTGGCACTGCCTACATATTAGTACACACATGTATGTACTGTGAGTGAGGAGTAACAAAACATTAATCGAAACAGAGACGCGCTTGTGTGCCAACTAAACGGGGGCCAGGGGTGTTCGACCCTCCACTCCCCCCGCACTAGTTCATGATATCCGTCTCACAAACGGGTGCCAATGAACTGTTGGGTGTCTGCGTACGCTGGCCACCGTTACTGGCAACGGCGCCTGCCAAAGGGCGGGCGAGGCTACTGGCTTGTACTAGATCCACGTATGTACGAACGCCTGAAAGAACGAAACTTTGGCAACGTTCTGTTCAGTTGACTTTGATAGGTTTACATTGGCGAATTTTTCTCTTAAAATTAATAATAACTATGCCAGTAGTTGTTACGGCAAGGACGCGAACGATTTATTCAATTAAGTCATGAATAAAGCGACTAAAACGCGACGGGAAAGCCATGACTTATCAGAGATTCATGAGCGCGATAAACGGAGGAAGTTTAGCACAAGCCTACGGCGTACGCCGACAGTCCTCTGTGTGACCGGGAATCGGCTCTCATCAAAATTCATGAGAATCACTCAATTTACAGAAATCAAATTAAACCACTTTTCACCTTCCAAAAAAGGCCAATCCTCCATTTTAATACAACGTATTTTACTAATCTACATACATTTTTATATTTTCAATAACACGACCTCTAGACTCGACGCCCTTGATGAACGTTCTTAATGGGCCTTGACCGAAAATACGAGACATCAACAGTAAAACATCTTATCTATTAATAAACACCAATGACGTTTATAATTCAAACAATTAATTGTTCTGCCAGTAACTGTAATTGTCGTCGGCTAGCAATGCATCGCACATGCTTAAATAATTATATTACAATATTATTAATTTGAAATTGATGATTTTTAATTTAGGGCACCCAAGACACAGCGATGACACGTGTGGCCCTAATTCTAAATAATATTCGATATAAAGTACGACGACCTACAAGCTTCAAAGTAATTAATGTTGTTAATAAAAGGAATGCGACTTCGGAGGCCGCAAGGTTTTTTCAATTTCGTGAGGCGGCGGCGTCTCAAGTTATTGAAAAAAATATCACAAGGAAAAATGTAAATGGAAGCCATGAGGGCGATGCTATCGCCAAACAAATGGAACGGGCGCCTCGTGTACCGAGATATAACTGCCTTAATTCAATTCGGCTAAAAATATAATCCGGAGTATATTTCTCTTTAAGTTAGTGCAAGTTAACGCCAACGGCTGGGTTAATAAAAAGGAAACTGCACAGACTTAAAAAGTAAAATCTAATGAAACGAGACCAAGGATTTCCGTCAATCGATTCAGTGGGAGGTCCAATCCAACCCATTTCCGAAGAATAACATGGAGCAATATAAAATTATGATGTAATACAATTTGCTCGGCTAATAAACTCAATTAACAGCAGTAATCACAACTCGTAAATTCGATTTTATTGATCTTTTTTATGTGAAAACATTTAGTTTTTATTGGAAATATTGGTGTGGATATCTGAATAAATGTAACAATTTAAACAGCGGTTATTCTTCGACAGTGACCTCGCAGTGGCTTTCGATACCGTGAACCATCGCTCCCGACCTATTTCAGTCCACCGGCCAACGGAGCTTTACGTCGAAACAATGAACCGAGCGCATTAGAAAAGGAAAGGCATATGTCCAGGTTGTAAGAACGAGCGGGACGAAACACAGAGGTGGCATCCCACAGGGAGATCGCATAGTACCGCTCTGTGCTATTTCTGAACGTCGCGAAACATGTCTCGGAATCCGTTTCTATGTGTCTGGGAACATCAGAAATCATGTGACTAATGATCCTCGGCACGAAGCAGATGTACTGTTTGAACATTTCGGTGTGTGTATTCCAGCCAGGGATCACCGTAGGTGGTCAGTGGTCACATTAGCGCTAATTGATTATACAAATAGTGCTTTTAACACTTTTCAGGTTACATGTATTAGTAAATAATACGATAAAAAATATTTATTTATTTTTTCAATTCACGAGGTGATTTGAATTAATGTAGCATACTCATGGTTGCGCTCCGAGTGACATCAGAACGTTATGTAACCAGTATTGTCTGTGGATGAGTTGAATGCTAAATGAATACTTCGATAGTCACTATTTGAATATTTGATGTGACTGTGGAAGCGGTTGGGTTCATATTCGCGAAGTAAATTAGAGATATGCAACGGGCGATATAAATAGTAAGTACATATAGACGAACAGGTATGTTGAATGCTTGCGTTGAGCCAGTTTCATATCTACTCGACAAATAAACAAAGTAAAAAATAGATCGATTGTTTCCAACAGTTTACCGTAACGTACCGCATTAACCTGTAAAAGCGGTAAATAAAATGATGTAGCACCTCAATAACGCACTTGCTCTTGTGTAACATTCCCTGTGGATTTGGTTATTTGTTTTAGCCGATCGTACGTCTATCGTTCAACTCAAGTTTATTTTAATCTTAGCATTATAATATGAAATGGTACGAAAATACCATAGTTTCAATCATAACCGCTTCGTACCTGGTTTGTTTCTCTGTTACGCAGCGTTATAGAAAGGTTTTAGTTGCGTCAATAACTTCCACTGGCCAATAATTTATGTGTGCTGTAATCGTTTCTCAGTTACTAGGATTTCTTTCTCATTAACTTCCACTAGCATTGCTTCGACGACAACCAGCATATATGGTCGATAACCGTTTGCATACAAATGCCTCAAGTAATTTATTCCAAGTCGTCAGCCCACCGCCCAACTTTACGAATTAATATATTTCTGCTTGCAACTTGCTACCACATTCTTACTCAATAGTATTTCATTCTAAACTACTTGAAATTGACTTACTTACTTACTAGGGTTATTTTACTTGAATTTAATTGAAAAAGTTTTTATTTCACACTATTGAGAGCCACGTTTGACACCATCATGTGCGATCATTGATCATGCATTAGACAGTTTATCTCATACAGCACCGCCTCAATGAGGACATGGGGTTTTATAAATTTAAACCAAGAGAAAAGATAGATATGGTTACTTTGAGCCTTTTGATGGTTAAAACGAATGTCTAGTAAGTTCAATCCTTTACTCAAATTTCTGAGTCTGATACAATTCGCTAAAACACTGCATACCCGAAACTCGAAAATTAATACTGCAAGACTGTAATTGAATTTTAATTGACTGTAATTTTTCTAAACGAGGTCAAAGAAATGCTAGGGATTGTGCAATTGAAATAAAGAAATTAGGACATCGCCATAAACTTGTATATGGAAGACAGTGCCATATATACAAGTAAGAAGCGGAAATAGCCGTTATCCCGGGAGAGGGTATGGCGGTCGGGGGTGGATCAGAGGGAGGCGGTGACGTCATCGTGGAAATTGATTCGAGGGCGAAAAACGAGGCCGCAACAAAGCCGACGCCTTGTCCGCCGCCGAAGCATAAATTACTGGTATATTTGCTTAGACCCGTCCACTATTCAGTACACACAACATGTATAAAATTTGAAACTCAGACGAAACAGGACCTTCAATTTAGCTGATTTCCAATAAAAACAAAGTGGCTAATTTTTGCTTTTATTTTACGAAAGCACAATTACGTAATTAATTAATGTGAAAGATAATTATTATACTATAATATAATTATACTAGCGACCCGCTCCCGCCTTCGCTCGGGTGCATTTTCTTTCAGCAAATTATATATAAAAACCTTCCTCGTTTAAAGCTCTTTCTAGTATAAACTCATATAAACCGCATCAAAAATAATAATATAAATAAATTAATAAAATAAAACCCGTTGCGTGGTTTAGGAGGAGTGGGCGGATACAGCGAACTTCAATTTATACTATGTAAGGATAAACAATTGGATGGCTTTGCTCTCTTAGAAGCGCATACAACTTCAAAATTAATAAAATTATCTTGATCGAATTCTTCTGGACCATTATTAAAAAAAAAACCGGGACAAGTGCGAATTGAACACGTGTGAGTTTCCCTATCCCCTCCTAGTCCCTTATCCTTAATCCTATTGTAGTCGGCAGCGCACTTGCAGCAGTTTTGTGCGTTGTTTCTGTTATAGGCGACGCGACGGTAGCCATCTACCATCAAGTGGACCGTCAGCCTGTCTGCCGATCTTATACAAAAAAAAAATACTAGTTTCGTTTGCATCTTTTAAACTTTACAAAAATATTTTTGTTGGCCGAACAAATAGTTTTACATGCATCTCGCGAAATATGTTGGTACTCACCCCGAGTTGGACTTTATAATTTTGTTAGCGGGCTTGTCGGTAGACTGAGAGACTTATGGTCATCATATATGCGCATTTTAAACTGTTTCTACGTTTCATTTTCATTGAAGAGGTAATCCACAAAACTGTCCGTTACCTAAATTTATCTAGATTTTATTACTATCACTAAAAAATCACTATAAGTAAAAAAATGTACTTTAGTAAGTGAAATATAAAAGATTATGTAAAACTGCATTATAGGTGTGAGAAGTATGTTTTTTTTTAAATGTTGAGCTCGGTAGACAGGCTGTCGGTCCACTTGATGGTAGATGGCTACCGTTGCCTATAACACAAGCAACGCCATAGGTGATGCAAGTGCGCTGCCGACTGCAGTAGGATTGAGGATAATTTGCAGGATAAAAATCTGTACAAGGCCGGGCGCCGGTCGCTAGTATTAAAAAATATATACTGATAATAATTGTTAACATTAAACTTTCAAATATTCCTTTCGTCGATGGACTATTTGAGTTGTACAAAAATAATTTATTAGTCAGGATGATGAAATAAAAAAAAATCACTGATTCGTTGGAGATGCAATCCACAGGCCTGTCCTTAAGGCGACTCCAGCCGCAAAACTCGTCCCGCACTGAAATGACGGGACTGCTGAGGGAGAGTCGCTACCTGCCGTACTTGCAGATCTCGGAAATATCTATTTAAAAATTAAATAAAGTATAATTCAATTTTTTCTTTTGATGAGACTTCAGATAGTGGATCTTAAAATTTATCTTAAGAATTAGTTATTTAAAATATTGATTATTAAGCAAATCGCACGGTTACAACATCGATTGCAGACCGCAAATTAGTATTTTTTTTAAATTATCATTAGGGGCTGGCGTCGCCTTAACTTAAATTTCCTAAAAAAAAAACGCTAGCGTTTAGAAAAGTGCTTTAGGAAGTCATGATAGCCAAACGCGAAAGACAAATGGTTCTCTTTGAAGAAAACCACGTTTCAGACTATTGAAAATTTACAAGTGACCCACATCAATGAGAAACCAGACACGAAACACAATCACCGCGACCGGTTCCAAGTGGCAACAATGTCAGAGTTCACCGTAAATTAAGCCACGCATGTGACACGTTTACGAGTCCGATAAAATTTTAATTGCACCATGCGAGTTAAATGAGCGATTCTTAGAACGGTCTTTTGTGACATTGTTTTCGCGTGTTCTGGTCAACATTAGCGTTTTATTTGCACATAATGTTGAATTATTTATGCATGAGAACATTTCTGTGCCGACACTTAAACAAATAGACAATGACAAAGTTGTGTAGTATAATTAAAGATATTACGAGGCATAATATGCTTCGTATAAATATACACATATGTAAAATGATGAAAATTAAACAACTCTTGCATACCATGTGTTTCATATTATTGACAATATCAATATGATTAATTAAAACATCGATTAAGGGATGCTTTATCATTAAAACATCGATTAAGTTCGGCACGCACTTGCAGCGGCTATTGCTGGGTATCCATGATTGATTTCCCAACGTAAAAAAGGCCTCTATCACTTCGTGTGTGCCGTGATATAAGTGCCTACCGTCGCTCACATTGAATGTGAAAGGAGTGCAACTTCTGTACGCTAGTACTATTATTTATTCTGTGGCTATAGCGCAGTTTGTGTCAATAGGCGATATTGCCACCGCCGACTTTTACTTAAAAAATATAATTATTTCAATAAAAAGTTTATAAAAAAAAGAAAAATACAAAAACGGAGCGTAAGTTAAATGTATACGATTTCTTGCTTTACAACCAAGCTACGTTTTGAAATTAATAATAAAATATTTTAAAAATAATTTACATAAAAATAAAGATATTTTACGTAAATTTATAAGATCTAATTGAATAATTACATGTTAAATAGAGTAAATATTAAATATATTAGTTTTTTTCAAAAATCACAATTCAGAATCCTAAATAATTGACATTGTCCCCAGTATTAGCAGCGAAGTGGTTGAAAAAAACCTTAAGAATCACTGACGATATAGTAGGTACTAATACAGTAGAACTATTAAACTGAACTACTTCACTACCAACTGTACTGAACGTTTATTGCTTGATAATGCGTCTGCTATGGCAAGGAGTACGGAGCCTTTGATATGACCGAGCAAATTTTATAATCAATTATTTCAATTTCAATACCAGATTAACCTTTTTGCAATTTACCCGTTATCTGAACATGTTCTCTTATAAATAATATCGTAATGATTTCAATAACGTCATCACTTCATAACTGTCGTTCATTGCTGCGTTGAAAAGGTATACGCGAAACACTGTCAGTTGACAACCAATGGATGAGAGATCCATATAACAAGTCTGACTGTACCATAATAACAAGTAGAACGGAATTTTCTTTGTCCGAGTCCCAAACGCCGCCATTTATATAACTACTTACCCCTTCACCTCGTTAGGCCCCTCTGTCGCCCAGACTTCTCGCCAGGGTTGCTTACTGTTAGATATTGCTTACGAATAAAGATAATATCGCTAAAATATAAGTTTTTCTTTACCTTGAAACCATTATTTTATTTTAGTTTTATAAAATATGAGGTTTATAAATACTTAATTAACTACATTATTATGTTACGTACATACATTAAATATACTTATAAATAATAGGTTATTATAAGAATACCATACCATACCAAATGAAGCCATTTAAGTAAGTATTACTTACCTACAAATATAAAATGAAAACATACAGGGTCACGTAAAACTATTAAGTAAAACTATTCGTGCGGAGCCGTGACAGCCCAACGGAGTATCCCGTTTAACGTGTAGGCTAATAAGCGTGTAGGACCTTGAGCGCGTCCGGAGCGGGAGTTTCCGTTCTACGTGTTTTTATTTATTCTTATGCTGTTACTACGATGATGTCGTCTCATTACTAATCAGTGACGTCAACCAAATAGACTCTGAGTAAGCGCTTGTAGCTACCGTGTCACGGCCGGCGCTTCCGACCGAGGTCCGGCGCTGTTGTTTCTGAAGAGGAGATGTTGCCTCCACGGCGTCGACGGGCAAAAGGGTTGCACACCTACGCGGCCCGTATTTATATCATCGCGCTGTTTCAAAATATGTGCGCGCGAACGCAATACGCATTGGCACGCGCCAATCACAATTAACTTCGTTAATTATTATTATTCCTGTATAATAATAATACCCCACTGTAAATATAGTATATAAGCAATGTAAATAAAGATCATGAGACATTCCTGTAAGATTCCTGCACCTATGGAGTATTATTGCACCTTCATCACAACCAGCGCGAAAGTGGTGACCCGACAGAAGGAACCGCCGAATCAGGAATCTCTGCCCGACAGACAGAAGAAAGAAGCTACCAAACGCCAATGTGGTGACCAGACTGACAAAACCGAAGAGGAATTTCTGCTTAACTATGAACGGAATCTACGAGAAATATTTGTCGGAAATTTCGCTGGCAATGCGAATTCCGGCAAAACAAATTCAAGATGTGTCCACCGTCTCCTCAACACCACAGCCGAGTCAAGCAACCACATCAGCAGCTGACACGCATTTCCTCGCCAATGTTATAAAGAAGCTTTCATTGGAAATAGCGGAACTCAAGGCACAGAGAAGCTTCAGCCATCGTTCTTCATCCAGTACAAGAAGACCGTCGCAGACCAGCTCCCGTACACGCAGTACGACATCATCATCGCAGTACTGCTACTATCATAAACTATTTGGAGCGAAGGCAAGACGCTGCACAACGCCATGCACGTTTATCAAGTCGAACAACTCACAAAACAGCAGAACGCTAGCAGAAGCAGACAGCGTTCACGAAAAATCCCACCGCCTGTTCGTGAGGGACAAGAAGACCAACCTGTCTTTTCTGGTAGACACGGGTGCCAACATATCCGTCCTACCTAGGAAAAAATGGTCAACATCAACTCCACTGCCATTTCAACTGTACGCAGCCAATAACACCGTCATCAAAACCTATGGGGAGAAGACGCTTGTATTAGACCTCAACCTACGACGACCTTACAAGTGGAAATTCATCGTTGCTGACGTTTCCAAACCGATACTGGGTGCCGACTTCCTCAATCATCACGAGCTCATTGTGGATCTCAAACGTCGAAAACTGATCGACGGCCGTACAAGCCTATCAGTCAACGTTCCGATGTACGCGACCAACATACCTACCATTCGCAGTATTGATACGCAACAGCAATATCACGACATACTAGCCGAATTTCCTGGCATCACTCGTCTGACTTCGATGAAGCTAAATCCAAACCGAAGCGTAGAACATTTCATCGAAACGTCCGGATCGCCAGTCTTCAGTCGCGCACGACCACTACCTCCACATCGCTATCAAAAGGTGAAAGAGGAATTCGAGAACATGATGCAACAAGGCTTATGCAGACCAAGCAAGTCGTCATGGTCGTCACCCCTTCATGTCGTCCCTAAGAAGAACGGCGACCTACGAGTATGTGGCGATTATCGAAGACTTAATTCGATAACAAAACCCGATCGCTATCCTGTACCACGCATCAAAGACTTCACGCACATGCTATCAGGAAAGAAAATTTTTTCTACCCTTGATTTAAATCGTGCATATGCTCAAGTTATGGTTCATGAGAAGGATATTGAGAAGACCGCCATCATCACACCGTTCGGCTTATTCGAATTTCCTCGCATGTGTCCTGGCCTGAAGAACGCGGGACAGACATTTCAAAGATTTATTCACCAGGTGCTGCGCGGACTCGATTACGTCTTCCCATTCATCGACGATCTTCTCTTGGCTTCTGCAGACGAAGAAGAACACAAACATCATCTTCGCACTGTTCTAAAAAGACTGGAAGACTACGGCATCACTATCAATCCTGCAAAATGCGTCCTAGGTCAACCGAAAATCAAGTTCCTAGGATACATTGTTTCGCAAAATGGAATCAAGCCGACACCAGAAAAAACGCAAGCCATACTGTCCTACCAAAAACCGTCAACAGTCGAAGAACTTCGTCGTTTTCTCGGTATGTTAAACTTCTACCGAGAAAACATACCTAACGCGGCATCAATACAAGCACCGCTGAACAAATACCTACACGACGTCAAGAAAAGAGACAAAACTAAAATCGAATGGAACGAAGAATCCTCCAGAGCTTTTGAGATGTGTAAAGACAGCATTCAAAACGCAGCTTTACTCGCTCATCCTGTTCATCAAGCGCCTATCGCGTTATTCTGTGACGCATCCGACACCGCAGCTGGCGCAGCAATTCAACAGTACCACAACAATAAATGGCAACCGTTGGGATATTTCTCCAAGAAGTTTTCAGAAGCACAGAAGAAATATTCCACATTCGACAGAGAGCTTCTAGCAATCTACATGGCTGTGAAGCACTTCAGGAAAATGTTTGAAGGTCGAGAATTGATCATCTTCACCGACCACAAGCCTCTCGCCTACGTGCTACAAAAATCGCCATCAGCCTCAGAAACTCCCAGAAGAACAAGACAATTGCTATTTATTGCTGAATTTACCACCGACATTCGCCATATAAGCGGAAAAGACAACGTTGTAGCAGACGCCTTAAGTCGCATAGAAGCAATTTCATGTCCATCATCTATCGACTATAACAAGATTGCAAAAGCGCAAGAAAGAGATAGTTGCATTTCTCAATTGCTCTCGAACAGAAATGTAGCAATGAAAAAAATATTCATACCTAACACAAATGTGAATATTTACTGCGAAACGTCTACACCGCATGTCCGGCCATACATTCCAGAAGAATACCGACGTACCGTTTTTGATAGTGTTCACAATATCAGTCATCCCGGAACACGAACAACGCGTAAGCTAATTACGCAGAAATTTTTCTGGCCCGCTATGAATCAAGACATCGGGGTGTGGGCGAAGAGTTGCATTCATTGTCAGAAGAGCAAAGTACAACGCCATACGACGAGCAATCTTTCATCATTCCCGCCGAGTGACCGTTTTCAGCACATACATGTCGACATCGTAGGACCGCTACCCACCACAGCCGATGGACATCGATACCTAATCACCATTATCGATCGTCTTACACGATGGCCTGAAGCGATACCTACTCACGACATAAGCGCTGAAACAGTTGCCAGACAAATATATGAACAATGGATCACTCGTTTTGGATGTCCTGCAACACTCACAAGCGACCAAGGACGTCAGTTTGAGAGCGACTTATTTTCAAATTTAATGAAAATATTTGGAATCAAGAAAACTCGCACAACGCCTTATCACCCGCAAAGTAACGGCATAGTCGAACGCTGGCACCGAACATTGAAAACCGCATTAAAAACCAAGCTATCCGAACATAGTAATTCATGGATCGAAGTATTACCTACCATATTACTTGGATTGCGTGCTTCGTTACGCACGGACACAGGTGTTAGCGCGGCCGAACTTACCTATGGCTACAACCTAAGGCTACCTTTCGATTTTTTCAACTCTCAAACGAACATCTCAATCGGCGATTATACCTACGTAAACAAGCTACGTGAAACTATTGACGCGCTCAAGCCAACAAGTATCAAAACGCACGGTACTAAGAAAATGTTTGTGCATCAAGACTTATACACATGTACCCACGTATTTGTCAGAGTGGACGCAATTCGTAAGCCACTTCAACCACCTTACGAAGGACCTTACCGTGTTGTGAAACGAACTGACAAAGTTTTCACAATTCAGTTACATGGACGTCAAGCAAATATATCGATCGATCGATTGAAACCGGCATACCTACTTGAAGACTTTGAACCAGTTACCAGTCAAGAGCATACCTCGTCAACCGTTACCAAGTTACCTCCCAGTAGTAAAATGAACGACGGTGACAGCAAGCGAACGCGATTTGGCCGACTCATCAAACTACCGGTACGCTTCGCTTGAGGGGGAGTACTGTAGCTACCGTGTCACGGCCGGCGCTTCCGACCGAGGTCCGGCGCTGTTGTTTCTGAAGAGGAGATGTTGCCTCCACGGCGTCGACGGGCAAAAGGGTTGCACACCTACGCGGCCCGTATTTATATCATCGCGCTGTTTCAAAATATGTGCGCGCGAACGCAATACGCATTGGCACGCGCCAATCACAATTAACTTCGTTAATTATTATTATTCCTGTATAATAATAATACCCCACTGTAAATATAGTATATAAGCAATGTAAATAAAGATCATGAGACATTCCTGTAAGATTCCTGCACCTATGGAGTATTATTGCACCTTCATCACAACCAGCGCGAAACGCTTAATGAGGCATGCATTCCGGTATTGAATATGTACAATTGTAGTGGTGTAAACAGTGTTAACTCTTAAATAGGTTAATCCGTAGTTTGTTGTTAATATATACATTGTTAGCCTTAACAACTCCTATATTTCGCTCTGTTGCAACACTATCATTTTACTGTTATTTAGGTAACAATCGCCAATGTATATTTTCCTCAATATTATTTGTGTTAATTTTTAACTTAGTTTCATTAGCTATGACGTCATTATAAAAAGTTTTAGTCTATTTAACTCGACTCAAATATGAGTCAAAAATAAGTTAAAAAAATCACTCTTTAAGGGCTTCACTGAGGGGGAAACAAACGCTAAATACTAATAATATCCATTGTTTAATGAAAATGTTACAAGAAATAGACAATTGCTTTGAAAAAAATATATATTATACTTAAACATGTGAAGAACCAATTGTATTAATTAGAATTTTCGTTAAAGTAATAGAAACTCCACAAAAAAAGTTAGAATACAAGAAGAATTTGACCTTTATTGAAAATTCTCTTGAAAACGGCTTATTGCACGCATATGAATCCTGTACCTATTAATAAGTTGATATCAGATTAAAAAATTGTATTGATAAAAAAAAAAAATTGTGTAATGTTCTAATGGTAAAAACAAAAAAACACCATTTCTAGGCCCATTGAATTGTCTCCGCCGCCAGCGAGTTCTATAGTAAATGTCATTTGCCTCAGTGAATCCCTTAAGAGATTCGTGTTCCCATAGATAAACAGATAACCTTTTCCAGTTTTTATTAAACTATGCATTAAATATTTTTCCATAAAACAATTTGTACACGTTGTACTTATGTCACTGAGGTCAAAAAAAAGAATTTTTAGAATTCTTGTCTGTTTGTCTGTGTGTTTGTGCACGCTAATCTCGGAAACGGCTTAACCGATTTGAATGCGGTTTTCACTGATGTATTGCAGCAAGCTTCCCGTAATTTCATTCGAATAGATTTACAAACAAAAAAGTTACGCGCTTTATAGAATGCCACGCGTACGAAGTTGCGGACTCAGTTAATTATTTAAATATAAATGATTAATGACGATTTTAGGAATTAAAATATAATGACAAAGGTATTATATTGTAAATTATATTTTATTTTCTTCATGTTGAGTTGAATTCGCACGTGGACGACGGACACCTAAAAATTGTGATGGAGACGAAAGATACTATATACCTATTGTAGACAAGTAATAAGACGGAGACGAACCCTCGGGGACGAAGTGGAATGATTTGCTTCAAAGCAATAATACCGTACTTCGGCAGTGTCCATCGTTTATCGACATTTTCACGATAAATATTTGACTATTAGACATGTGCGATATTAAAAAAAAACAGTATCAAGAGACCGATAGGCCTATTGTATTAAATACCAAAACCGAAAAAACATTCGCGAAAAAAATATTTTTAAAAACAAAATATGCCCAAGAACTATAAAACCTAAGTTCATTTTCTCAAATCTAACGAAGTTAACTGATAAAATAGTTAGCAGTATTTCTTCTAAATACAACAGCAGAACAATCCCCGTTCATGCGAAAAGCTTTACAATGAATATAATTAATGGTGAGCCTCGATTCTACAAACTTTTTTGTACACATTTTCTATGGTACCACGTCTTTCTGTGGCACGGGGTAGTCGTAAAAAAAACCGAGCGAGGAACACAAGGGTAAAACAAAACAGTTATGGGTCACGTTTTGTGATCGACATGACAGAGCGTCATTAGTGTGAGCTGTCAACTGCAGACTTATCATGAGGGTAGTACGGGAGAATCGGGAGTGACGTGATCGGACAGGACAGCGATCGCACGGCTCACCCTGGTTCAGATTGAAATCGACCTTTAACGCGTGACACACGTACGACGAGTACGTAGCTTGAGTAGCGATTTGTTTCTTGAGTATAATCTTACTCATCTCTAGAAACGTTACGGCGATGATGTCATAGCTTTGAATGTAACTGCAGATTGAATTTCATTCATAAAACTCTTTCGCAATTGCGGTACAAGGTCGCCTTAAACTTAAGAATGACGATATAGGTCTACACGAATAAGGCACGCTTTGGATTTTTTTTTATATGGAGGTCATGAGACAGGTTTACGGTCCACTTGATGGTGGGTAGCTGCCGTGGTTTATGAACTCAAGTGCAGCAAGTGCACTCCCGACTTTGAGGATTAAGGAATAGGGAGGGATAGGGAAAATATACTCTAACAACCCTCATTCACTAACCGAAACACAATTGCACATGCTGTTTTTTCGAGGCGGTTTTATGTATGGGCGTGGTTACTGCTGCCAGACGGGCTGTCCAATTTATGACCGCGTTATTTTTACGTTGGGAAATCCATCATGGATACCCAGTAGCGAAGGGGGACGCTGTGGCTTATGCCGGACTCCTACCGGCTAAAACGCAACGACTTTATAGCGCGGCCGTAGATGGGCGCGGTCGAAGGAACGTTGTTACACAACTTCGGCGACCCGCCACGGCGCGGCGGCTGTTCAGCGCGGTTTTAAAGATTTTTTTAAATTCAAATTAATAGTAATCCTAAAATAAGTTCTAGAATAACTTAATTCTATACAAATATTGACAAAATTATCTTTAACCATCTTTGAATGTAGGGTAAACAATTATACGTATAAAAGGGGTTCAACCGATGGGCTCACTCCGGGATAATGGCTTCGGTAATGTCTCGAACTAATTTATACACGACAATGACTCCTTTAATTATAAGCTTTGATAAATTGTTCGTAAACACAGGCCATTTTATCCGATTTTTCATTACAAATCAGTGAATTACGTCGGTTCTGTACAATCATCTGTTAAAACAAGGACTTTTTTTTTATTAAAGATGGGTTTGTTCTTGACCAGCATCTATCCATGTAGGAAGGACGAGGCCGACGATGGAGCGAGCTCACCCAGAAGACACACAAGCCTATTTGGGTTTTATGAGCTATTTGGTCTACTGTTATTCAGAAAAGAACACACAAAATTGTTATTGATCTTAATTATTGACATTCTTATAACTGACATTAAACTTATTCGTTGTCCGATACTTACTATTAGTATAAAAATTCAATTAACTAACTAATTATTATAAATACGTTATTGAGAGTAAAAAAAAAACATAATTGTTGAGCAAATGAATAGATTCCGAATTGTGTCTACCAGAAAGTCATGTTGACGCAAAGATTTTAAGAATCTTTTATTCTTAAAATCAAAATTATAAAAAAGCAGAGGCTCTAGTATGAGTTTACGATACTACACCAATACTACACTCGCTAGCGAGAACGTAAAACTTTTGTGTGGAAAATCGTGAACTGTCAATGTCAAATTGTTAATTTTCCATATAAATGTTTTACGCTCTCGCTAGCGAGTGTAGTATCGTAAACTCATGCTAGAGCCACAGTTACCTAACTAAGTTTAAATGAAATAATCATCAGTCTCAAGCTTTTATGTATGCAAAGGGGTGTTAAATAACGATGGCAAGGAAACAGCTACCTTTTTGAGCTTATTTTTTAATATAATTATAATTTAATTTTTAATTTTCACTATCAGAATCTTAATAAACTAAAGGTGAAGTACGGAGAAAATGAATTATTAGTGGAAAAACAAGTAATAAGACATTTGACGCATAATAAAGACGTTATTTTCTTTCCAAAGAGTTGAGGATAATTTTTCGTTGAGCAGCCAGTAAAGCGTTCCTCGTGAGCGGGTGACAGGGGGTAATCTGTCAACCAGAAAAGGGACTCTTAAACCGAACGAATATCAACTCTATCGAGACAGGTTACGGTTCAAATTAAATTGAAGCCACTCTGAATGATCCACGACGTAGGGCGAACTAAAAAGGTTATGCAGCATTTGTCAGAACAGCCTGATTGATATTCAGTAACAAGTGTTTTTTTTTATTATGCGAAATGTCAAAGTTGTAACAAAAGTAGACTGACATAACAGCAAACATGCTGTTATTTAAATGTGGCCTTCAGTAACCTACTATGGTCGGCAGCGCACCAGTAGGATTAAGGATCAGGGATTACGAAGGGATAGGCAAATGGGCTTTGGCATTCCCTTACTCACCGAAATACAATAGCACACACGTTACTGCAGCAAGACTGTCTGCCCAAATGACTGCGAAACGCAGTGTAACCTCCCACTACGTGCAAGGCCCAGATGAGAGCCAACTTTTAAAAGTACATTTCCAGAGTTTGACCTGCCGGAAATTGAACCTAGACAGAAAGCTAAGGCAAGCACCGAAACCAACTCGACCAATGGTTGAAGCAAAAAAAATAAAATCCCTTATTTATGATAATTGATATTAATTGTTATAATAAATTAAACGATACGTAGGTACATCCCAACTAGTTGATGCTAATTGCTTCTTACGATACAGTATCAATATATTTATTATGTGCTCATAATGTCGATAGACCAAACTGTATCGGTTATTGACATTTAGACTTTTACGATGATCCTCCGTATTAAATATGAACCGTTCGCTTGTTGCTCGTTCACTAGGCGGATTAATGGGGAATGAAATTTTGTATGGCGGCTCCAATGTAAAAAAGGATGTTCGGATAAAAATTACCAAATCATACTAAACCAAAACAAGTAAGTAAATAAAAAAATTATCTATATTTACATATTTAGTTTATTCAGAAGTGACTATTCACTTTACTCGTCCTGGTGATGCATCCTTGCTCCTGGTGGCTATAGGTGCGGACTAGGCATTAAAATTAAAACATTATCTAATATGAACATAATTGACATGTTTATAATTGACTATTGTTTTACAATGACTTTTATATTTAAAGGCGTGACAGACTGATGGTGCACTCGATTTGAATTGGAGGACATAAGTTACACCAGCAGGACCCTGTAAGAATTTGTTTACAGCACGCATAAAAGGAGCAAAATGGGAAAAAAACTCTCATAGTTTTTTCCGAAATTCATGCGTATACCGCATTATATTATGCCCATGGGATTATGGATGGGGATAATATCATGAATGGACGTTCTTTATTCAAGTTATAAGGATGAATTCTGCATCTACGGTGGTTAAGAGGAGTTAAAGTGGGAAAAGTCAGTGAAAATTACGTCCTATTTTTAACGTAACAATAAAATAAAAATGAAGTATTTTTCTACGCAACGCATCGATATCATTCGGGATTTTTTTTTTAAATTTTACACAATCGAATAAAACTGTACCATGGTACGTACCTGAAATAGGTACAAGCATAAATAATAAAAAACGGGCCTTTTGGGTTTTAAATATCGACACATTCACAACAGGAAGATCAAAAATGGCTATCGATTTGGTAACATTAATATTTCATTGTATCTTGGATTTTAAACGAACAGACCTTCCGCTTATCGATCCCAGTTCAGTGAACCGCTGATTGTGCTTGTTTCATTAAAAAGTTCGCAAGTAAATGTAATTGTACACGACAAAAAGCTATTTAAAAAGCTAAAAACATTCTAATTTTTAAAGTTTGAATATATAAAATGTTTTCATAAGAATCCTGGCAATAAAAAACGAAATCAGATATTGTGGACCATGTTTCCTCTACTATTAACTATTAGTTTATATTTATTAAACTAAAATTTATTATAGTACAAAATTAATCATATCAGTCGTAGGGACTTTAAATAGCTTATGTTAACGTCATTTTCAGTCAGCATAAAATAAGATAAAGATTTCAAAGTTAATAATTCAGTGTAAAATGATCGATTTTCTACCTGGAGACGCTTACTATATAAAAGTAACATTAATCAGTTCACAATCAGGGAAGATATCCTAACACAACCGCAGAGATCTCCACACACAGAGATGGATATTTCTACTTCAAATAGAGAATCAGTCTGGAAATATACTAAATTCTTTTGAAAAATAATCTTTAAAATGGGTTCAATCTTAAGTCGATTTTTTCTGGGGATATGGCAAAACTAATAAATCTTCAACCGAATTGGATCACAATCTCCGATTAATAAATAATATTGAATACAAAAGCGGTCTAAAATTACCAGTTCAAGAAAGCATCGAACGTAGAGGTCGACGAAACACTTGACTTGAGCAAATTGCTGAAGCTTATTTGTCGATTCAAAGGTCATTGGAGTTAATCGAAATTTGTGGAAAGGTCACATTTTACGTTTTACCAAACACATATGTATCAAAAAGTGAGCTAATTAAACGATTATTCCTCTTTCGTGTCAATTTGTCTGATGAATATGAGTCGGACGAAGATATTGTCGTTTAGGAATTCTATTAAACTCATGATGGCAGAATTTATGGAGCAACAAAAAACTCAACCAAATCCCCGTTTATGATCTCTTTTAATCGATTATTCCCATTAAGTTTGTTAAAGGAACAATTAAAGAATTTACCTATAATGGTGGGAGCGTTGAATGTGAATAGATTCTTTAACTTACGAATGCAATATCTAAGATTTTATTGAGATCATTGGTTTTGATTTATCAATGATTCTGAATTAAATTCTGAATGATGTCTTGTGACAACAAAAAAGATATACATATATCCAAAAATTATATAAACACTAAAATGAAAATACCTATAAGAAAATTAGAACTTGAAACAGTAAAAAAAGTAGAAGAACAAAAGATTATTAATGATGTATTATTAGCCATGTGGTCCATGGGAAATTTTTTTAAATTTAAAATAGTACACGTCGAAAGCAAGTTTCAATAGGTAACGTTTAGTGTATAAATAATCTAACAATGTGAAAAATGTTGAGCATAGGACTTTCCTTTTTACACGAGAATTTAGAGATGTTCATGATTCGAGTGATTCCACCCTTCGAGTGATTTAAAGAGAAAGTTTGTGAGAGCCACAGAATCGAGGACTTCTTGATGGTTTGTGGCAAAAAACCGTTGGTTGGCTACGAAACACAATCAACCAAAATCAGATGTACATGCACTGCTGACCCTCTCAGGAATATCCAATCCAATCCGAGGATAAAGGATAAAAAGATTAAAGGAAAAAAAAATAGTGTAAACTGTATGAATAGGAATACTGTATATCTTTTGATACAGTTTTACAATAGACGATGCAGAAAATAAGTGAAGGGTCATCTATATCAAAAAGAAGAAATATTTCAAAGAAGCCCCTACCAAATGCGAAGATATATTTAAGTTATGATTAAGTGAAATGAAGAAGAAAATAGATTTATATTATCGTTGACATAAATTTGAGTCACAATGTATTTTAGCTTTCGCTAATTACTTTTTGATGAGCGGTTGAGTACGCGCATTGTTGTGTAAAGTATTTACACCCCGTTTTCATGATATTACATACAAATACGTTGCGTTAATGCATATTTTCTTTACAATTAGGTGATATAAAATAGCCATGCATCAATACTCGACATTGCAGTGAATACAATCTCAGAGTTAAGAAATAGGTCAATTAGCGTAGATTTTAGTTGTTTGTCTAATTATTCCTCATGAGTCTACCAGGTATCAAGATTCGTTTCCTTAGATTAATACATCGTTCCTTAGATCCGAAGGAAACTTCGGAAAAACTAACTATTTCAACCTACAATTCACTCTTTAATAACAAGAGAAGAAGTTTGTGATAATGTCACCCAATATAGATGTCTAAATTATTCCACCCAATCTAAAATATCTTTAAAAACAATTCCTCAAGCCTGATAATTTACACATTTTCATAAACCTTCATCAAACATAGATTGGTAAAAACTAAAATATCGTCCATATAGCTAAATGTATCCGATACAATGCCAAAACGAACAGTCCCTGTTTTACGTTTAAAGATATTACATACGATAATTACAATGAGTACACTAACTCTGCACTAAAGTCAATCTTCATAAAATCTTTATCAACTGTGTGGTAGATTTTTTTATAAGCTTTCATTTGGAGCAGTGGCGATGTGAGTTCGTTGAAGTTGTCGTGTTCTTAAAACCGCAAGCGACGATTTAGTCTGAAAATGCTAATTTTCCGCCTACCCGGAAGGCATTCTGCCGAGATTGTCTTTGCTCGATTGTAAACGAAATGTCTCATTTTGACTTGTTTACTTCAGCAGCCTTTTCAAAACCATTTTCATTTTGCACGGTTCGTGACATTTATTTTAAAGTTGTGAAACGAATACTTGATTCAATATTTTTTAATGTTTTTTACTCATTTGGTAGTAAATTTAATAACAAAATTACAAAACGATAACATAATTAAGCTTAAGAAAGTTATTTGACATCCCATATAAAAAATCACTTCAATATATACTTTAAAATTTGTTCCTTTGATCTGGAAATGAAACAATGTTTGGATTTGCTACAATTGTTTATGAAGTAAACAAACTTTCCAATCCAACAGAACAGATCCACACAAATGTTATAAATGTGAAAGTAACTCTGTTTGTCTGTCTGTTACCTTTTCACGCCTAAACCGCTGAACTAATTATCATGAAATTTTGCATACACGTTGTCAGGGATGCAGGAAAGGACATAGGGTACCATTCATACAGAAAAAATTACTGTTACCGAGGGATCATCTAACGCCTAGCAAAGCTATAAATGCAATAAATATGTTAGGCGTTATATATTTGTTCAGGCGTTATTTTTTATTTTTCAACGCGGGCGAAGCCGCGGCACCAGCTAGTACAAAACATCGCTTCTGTTACTTTCTACAATAGAAATGTTAATAGAAATAATAAATAGAAATGTTAATTTCTACAATACACATATACATTTGTTTGTATATGTGCAAAATAAATAGGCATTGTTCAACACAGATACGTATCAGCAAAGTTTCATGTCCGACCAACGCCGATGGGGAGATAATGTCGATCTCCAATAAACGTTCAACTACCAACATTTGCTTTTTCGCAGGCAATATTTCAGGCAGTATTTCCACTAACGCTCGCTTCGTCATCGTTGACACTAAATATTTCCAGTCAACGTTTTTTAATTGCTCCATTATATGCAATTATCTCAGACAAATTATTCATTCGTATTGCTTGAACATTTGAAAGAGCTCAAATATCAGCGTTTAAAAGCCTTTTTTTGCAATTTCGATTATGGCATTTCCTGGATTTTAAGCTATTATTTGAATGATATCTAGCTACTCCAAAAGTGTGGAAGCAACAACCACAAATTGTCAACAGCGTAATCAAGTTGGTATGTAAACCGAAATGTTTACCTTGACTACTGGTGTACCAATCATTTTTTTTTAAATTAAACTTTAAGAAGTTGTTCCCTTAGATTTATTTAGTGAAGAATGTTACGAGAACAGCGGTTTAACATCTTGAATCCATCTTGATTGGTTTTTAACTTAAACCGTTGAAAAGAAACCTGCAGAAATATAAAGACAAGATTTGTTAAGGCGAAGGTTTCCCAGCGGTATTGAGGTGCGGCACGTTTTCCGCGTATCGCGCTCTCTCTCTGGGATTTATCCACGTCAGATTCGCGTCGATTGCGGTTAACTTGAGTTGGGGCTGTGGTGGAAGATGGGGGATATTTATGAGCGAATGTTACTGAACGGATTGCGAGTGTAAACGTTAATTTGGAAATTTATCAAGATAATTTGTGAATAGGGATTTATTTCAAATTCGGTCTCATCAATCTTTTTCCTACTGCCTTTTTCCTGCGACTTGCACTTGCAGCAGCTTTGGCGTTGCTTGTGTTATAGGCGACGGTAGCCACCTATCATCAAGTGGACGTCAGCCTGTCTGCCGATCTTAACATAAAAAAAGACTTTTTCTTTCTTAGGTGTTAAAACATTTATACAATCTTTATTGTCCATATGTTTCTGTCAGGCGTTGAATTTTTAGTTGATTCCTCGGGAATGTGTAATTTTTTTTTTTTTTTTTTTTTTATAAATGGTACCTTATGTCCTTTTGTGTATCTCTGATAACACGTGTATGCACATTTCATGATGATCGTTTATAATATTAGTTTGGATAGAACAATTAACCATATTTTTAAATTCATCTGTATTTTTTGGCACTCGTTATTTTGTCGAAACAAAAATCAAACAGTCAAAGGCTATTGGTTCTTCGAATTGTATCAGACCGTTACTCGTATCTTCATATTGCTATAATTCTTCGCTGTAGGTTCTAGGACAGAAGTTTCCTAATAGCGTTTACAGTATAAGTCCAATCGGCGGAATAATTGTATATCGATTTCAACACAATTATTGCTCACATGTTTAGTTACATAAAGGACGTTGCCCCCGGAGTTCAATGGAAGGTATTGTCTTTACGGAAGACACTGGCCGCATTAATAATGAAATAACGGTCTATTTGAAACTCTGAACGCTTTCGAAATTGATTGTTAATAATATATATTTAATTAATTTGCCGTAAGATACGTGACAATATTGTATTTTCTATTTTATAAACTACGTGTATAAGAAGAACGTATTTACTGTTTCCTTGTAACTCTTTATCTAAAATATGTCGAAACTATATTTTTGAGTATTAGCTACTTAATCGCTTACTTAAGTGTTATATGAACACAAATGTTACTTAGTTATCGGTAATGTTTTAGGTAGCTGTTTGGTATATTTTAAATATGGCCCTTTTTCGTATGGTTCATCTTGATTTCAATCAAGAGGATTACAATAGGTAAATGGACTTAAAAGACCAAGTTTAAAGTTAAAGCTAAAGTCATAAATTACAATTAATTACTATATAACTGCAATTAAACTGCAATCAGTGTGAACTATCTGATTAAAATAATTTCCTGGCAAAATGCACTAAAAATATTTATAGAAACCAAATTAATGGATATAACTCAATTATACAAATATTTATGTATTTATATGTAAGTATTATCCTGAAATATTAGACGAATCCATTCATTCCGATATTGCCTAATTTAAACGGTTACTTTAAAAAAATGGCTACTTTTGAGACAGTATTTAGAACCCATAGATATAATAAATTTAAATTCTTTAATAGCATGTTTTCGTCTTGAACAATATTTTTTCTGTTCAATGTCTCATTGTTTTTATCATTCTATGTACCTTTATTATGTATAGTTTGTCTATCCAGTAGGTATTATGTTAGGCTAATTGTTTAACCCAATCTATGGTTACATCAAGAGGGTTTCACTGTCCGACAATTAATCCAAGTTCATCAAATTACTTAGACTAATAAACATCAACAAACCAATATAGGAATTGGGGTTAAACGCCAGTGTTGTTCTGAAACTATTTCGACTGCTGCCTGTAAACTATGAAAGCATTGCTTTGATCGTTTATTATTCAAACACGTCAATCACATAATCCGATTGTGGCCAATTATTATCTATCTTAAGACTATAGTATGTGGGTTGCACGTAGTGTTTGTTAGCTCTATAGTTATAGAGACGTTAACATCCCAACCTAAAAATGTGACAACCATTAAAATCCGGGCTTATAGAGGCAACAAAACCCTCGTACATACGAGAAGAAACGCCAAGAAAAGATACCTCAATTTGTAAACATTGTTTCGTAATGTTAATAATTACTACAATAGGATTCTTCGTGTCGTCATTAAGTCATTTATAATTTTACGGTTAACCGTGACGTAGTTAACGTACGTTGACGCGTTAATTCTGTATCACTTCTTGACAGGAGCGCGACGAGGCCGAGACACAAGAAGGCCGGCATTGTGTAAACAAGTCAAACTTTAACAAGAGATCTCCATGAACATTGTCGCGCGACCTCATGTAAATTTTATGGATCTTCTACGGCACGTAAGTGTAAGACGGTGATCAAATTAACGATCGTGTTGAATTACTTTGAATATTACATTCAAAGAACATAGAGAGTTATGACGAGACAGAGAACATACAATTTCCTTTGCACCACATAACGACCACATTGGACACGTCGTAGGCAGTTTGATGTCTACAAGTATCTGACCGCCTTTCAGTTTTCCTAGATAGGTATACAACCAGCCCATTGCTATTAATTAGGCTAGGCTTTAAGTTCCATGAACATCTGCATTATGAAGTCTGTTTACAAAACCAAAATGACTTCCCGCACTGATAAGACATTGGTCACTAGTATCTTCTCAATCTCCTCTGTGATTGTGCTCCCCATACTCTAACACTATTCTAAGTGCATTTCAAGGAACAGTTTGACACTTTGATACACCCAGTGGTACTTGAATCCGTGGCTTTACATGCAAAAAGAAAAATACATACCATCTGTGGGTGATGTGTAAAGCTTCTTGCACAGCTCCTGTGGCCCGCCGAGCGCGTTGATCTTGGCCAGCCCCTCGGCACCACGCGACTCCATGAGCTCGCGCAGCTGCCGTAGGGAGACGCCATATTGCGCCGGCCGCCCCTCCACCGTTGCCATGGTGCCGGGCTCGCGGCCGCCGCCCGCACCACGCCCCACAACCCTCTAGCTCTGCAACAAGACAAACCCACATGAACCACCTATATCGAGTCAACTAGATAGCCTTACACAAGAAACGTTTATTTATAAAACTTTGTGGGCCTATCAACGAGTCGTAAGCAGTCTTTAGGGAGGCCACAGAGTAAAGGTTGGCAAAGGGCAGCTTATCAACTCTCATAAAACCTTAAAAACTTGACGTTCTTTCAGGTTTGTGCGAAAAGCAACTCAATTTCACACTATTAAGCACTGGGCCAAGCAAAAAAACACAGATTGATGGTGTAAGGAATACGCTTCAGAGTGGAGAGTCTACTTGAAATCAGAATCAAAATAAGCCACGCTATTCCTAAGCACCTCAAAAAATATTTTAACATTAAATAAAGCAAATCGAGGTAGTAAGCGGTATAATTCCAATAGCTTCAAGCCATAAACACTGCCTACTTGAATATCGGATACAGAAGCAGTCGTGGGCCGAGGGCTTTATTTACGGCTCTATAAAACTTCCCGTCCGCTGCACTTTATTGTTGAACGATGCATAATTAAACAGGGGAGTTCACACCTACTCGCTGGGGTGGAAATGGTTGCGCGATACTATTCTTTTGTTTACATTTAATATTTACAAGAGGTAAAGGGTTGAAGCGACGAAAAGTGACGAACGAAAATTTCATTTAGGGAAGATCGACGCTACTGAAAACTAATGGTCGCCGCACACTGAGATCTAAAAAAAATATAGGTAAATTAAATTTATTAGGACTGTATGTAGCTTATCTCTTTGAAACCATTTCCTATCCCCCTCCTAATCCCTTATCCTTAATCCTACTGCAGTCGGCAACGCACTTGCAGCAGCTCTGGCGTTGCTTGTGTTATAGGCGACGGTAGCCACCTACCATCAAGTGGACCGTCAGCCTGTCTGCCGACCTTAACATAAAAAAAATAATTAAATACTGCTAAATTTCTGCTTACTAGCCCAAAATATCAAGAAACGAAAGTTCTTGTATGGCATTATGTTTAATATTTTTATATTTCATACATTACGATAGATAATACACACCGTATTGGAGCCCAGCACTCTTTTATTTTCTCTGACTCGCATGCATTGTCTAATATTTATTTTCTGCTTCTAGACTGCTTGTCTTCCTTTAATTATCTAACTTTGATAATATTACAAGTTTGACTTAAATAATTTAAAACGCATTTTTACCTCAAAATCTCTTTATCGCCTACTGGTTCAAAGTACGTAAATTTTCTTTTACATTCTCTTTAAAAATAACGTTACCATTAGTCCAGGGATTGTGTGCATGAATGTGTCTTGGTGCAGTCAGTGTTTTCTATCTATTCTTTGTATATATGAATAAAAATTTCATTATCAGTTGTCTAGTACATAAAGCTCTGTTTACACTGTGCTAATGTTAATTATTAACAATTAATTATTTCTCTTAGGGGATAGACAGCGCGTTCCAAAAATAAATTGCCGGCTTCTATTGCTAAATATAATTTGTATGGCTGACAAAACACAATAGAACGCTCAATAAAACTCAATTCACACCGGGATGTCAGCGGCTGTGCTACGTTCGGCGAGGAAACTCATGTGTGTTATGAGTGAAAATGATAAAAGTGGTCATCATTTTCACTCATAACACATGATAGAACTTCTATCTGAAGTTGAAGAAGAACAAGAAAGAAAAAAAAAACGATTTCGAGCTTTCTAAGCGATACTGGTATTTTAATTAGATGGATAGTTTAAAATTATTTCACACTGAAAGTGCTCGCCGCTGCACTGCCGGTCACTGACATCCCACTGTGAATTGAGCCTTAGTCCGTTGCAAAAGTTTTACAATGAATACACAATGAAAACGAAATTGCACCGGTGAAATTAGTTTAATGTAAATAGAGTTAGACACCATGTATTGTGTAGACAGGGGATTAAATAAATCACCGTTAAAAATCAAAACGCAAGTGCCTGCCATCCCATAGAAGTCATCTCAACTTTATCGCGGGGCCATGCATAATTCATTCGCGTGTCGGCTCTCAATAAACATATGACAGTCGTTGAATAACACAAATTGTTATGCTTTTCCGACGTCGTATTCGGATGAATTTATGGCTTTTGATTTATTAATTTCATGTTCCGTTTTTAAATTTTTACGCATCGTTTTATTTTATTGTTCTATATTACATGATATACAAATGTTTCGTTCCTCAACGCGGACTACACTTTTCAGAGAATAGAATTGGGGAACAATAAATACATGCGTCAGCTGTCGTACAAATGTCAAAGTGACAGATTTCCATACCGGGGGTGCTTATATGAAAATCGATTCTTAAGGTGGCGCTGTACGAGCGTGGGAACTTATAGGTATTTGGGAGAATTTGTTCTTACTATAATGCGAGTAACCGAAGACAGAATGCGACGCAGCACATTCTCGCCACTTATTCAACTCGCGAAAATAATAAAACATACGCCAGCAATTCCAATATTTTAGAAAAACCTTTATACATGGTACAAATATACATTATAGGTAGGATGTTTCCATGGAAAAACATTTTTGGATTTTAGTCAGTAATTACAAGAATTCAACCCACGAAAATGTCACAAATTTTGTCCATTTTAGAAATTAATAACAATTGATATAAAATTAATTTCAGTTTTTTGTTGCGATCGAAACCTTCATATTATGTCCCAGAAATGTCATGTTTTTTTATGTATTGCTACGACATATAATTAATGAGTAATCGTGGAATTACGTAGTATGGAATAAGTAAGCTATTCGAGTTGGAAAGTGCCCTCTTAAGGAATAAACTCCAAAAATAAACATATATAGTATTAGAGTGTGAAGTCCACATTATCTTCACGAGACCTTAAAGATTAAATTAAATTTTCTTGTCTCAATTGTTCCTATATTATAAGCAACTATCCCGAAAAACCAAACCGTAAACTGTTAAGATTTATTTAAGTGCAGTGTGTCACTATAAAAAAATTAACAATATAAAAATAAGAATCCACTGGTAGTTATTGCAAATAAATTGCGCAAATATTTTTGCGTACAGAAACTATTACGATCATCCAACCTACGATATGAAATTAATTAATGGCTCCACAAAACTAACACTAAATAATATCTGGAGGACGTGATCGTCATTAACCCTCGGACAGGGGGAGGGACGAGGCGTGAAGGGGTGTGTATGAGTCAACCCTCCCTCGCTCCCCTCCCCCGGTGACGGTTGCCAACAGCATCCGGGTTGAGAGTCGTTCAACGGCTGGCAATTAGGTCGGCCGAGTGGCCATCTATGTCCGTCCCTGTGGACTTTTACTTTATTGTATTGATTTGTATCTCGAGATGCTTGTGCGGCAAACTTGGTCGACATAGTTTCAAGGGTCGCCCTTGAAGATATCAGCCGCAGATAAGCTATGATGCGACTGAGGACAGTTGCAGATTACGAGGTCGACAGATCTGGTGATATTGCATCGACAATGACAATAGGAGTGCGGCTCTTTTAGCTATATTTAGCTATTCAAATAGCAACAATAGAATTTATGATTGTTTATGTTTAATAACCATTGACAACAGAGTAACGTATTTTTAAATGTTATATTAATCCGTATAAGAGCGTGCGTTTGAGACAACTTTCATATTCTATTCACAATCCCACGATTGTGCTATTAGCGGTTAACTTTTTTTTAATGTTAAGTTCGGCAGACAGGCTGACGGTCCATTTGGTAGAAGGTGGGTACCGTCGCCTATAACACAAGCAACGCTACAGGCGCTGCAAGTGCGCTACCGACTACGGTAGGAATAAGGATAAGGGATACGGGATTAGGGGATAGGGAAATGGGCTATGGCATCCGTTACTCACTCAACGAAACACAGCGCGAAGACCAAGGTCTTCTGTAAGGGGGTGTTTACAGCCGCCAGACGGGCTGCCCAAATGACTGCGAAACGCAGTGTGCCCTGCCACTTCTTTCCAGATACAGACCAGAGCCAACTTTGGAAAGTTCTTTTTCAAAGTTCACTCTGCCGGGAATCGAACTCGGGAACCGTAGAACTGAGCGTTAAGACAAGCATCCTAACCACTCACCCAACGGATTAATAGCCCATTTAGAGCTATAAACATTTAATATGATAATTTTTCCGGTTAGTCCTTCTGAGCATTAGATTTATCATAGAGTCTAGAAATTAGAATATCTCCCCGAAAGTGAAACACACCAGCTCCCAATAACTCGTTTAAATTTGCAAAAATCCTTACCTATATCAACATGTACTTGTACATACCAAAAAGTATCTATATCCTAAACAATTTTAAAAATATCATTTTTTATATAGCTGACCCGACAGCCGTTGCCCTGTGTCAATTTCGTATAAAAATACTTTCCAAATTTCAGACTTTTCGCATGGATTTTCCAAAAATTTTCTTTCACACAAATCTTGTCCTGACATGTATGAACATTAAAAAAAACCATCAAAATCTGTCCTGCCTCTTTCAATAATATAATTTCAACAATATCTTTCAATAATCGGTCCTGCTCCGTAATAAATGTGGCAATTCATTTTTATTTACATAGATAGAAAATTTAATGTATCTGTGATGGCTTACATCTGTAAATAAAATCTATACTTATAAGATAAAAGAAAGTCAAATATAACTCAAGAACACCTAGACCGATTTTTACGATCTTTGATTTGTTGAATTTGTCTTCGCCCCGAAAGCAGAATAACTATTAAAATATCTTAAATTTTCACGAAAAAAATAAATTTGTCATACATTTCGTAAATGTACCTATACGCCGGGTCAGATAGTTATAAATAAAAGACAACGCAAATGAAGGTGGTGTGACCTTTGAAAGCTTAGAACGCCAAAGAGGTCCTCTAATTACCCGGTCGCTAACGATGTAGCTGCCAATAACATCGATTGTTACCCTCCCAATCGGCGTAATTACATTAGCCGAATTCAAAGTGAACGCTTTCTGTAAAATCGAGTCATTACTCGTTGATTACAAAACACGCCGCACACGTCGATTAATCGTTCACTGGGGCCGATTAGGCACTTTCAATCAAGATTGTTTGCAAGCCGGTGCCAAGTTTCTCTGATAGGACGACCCACTTGTACACTTGGGGACATTTAATACCCATGAACGGATAGGGTCACTAACGGAACGCATAGGACTTACGGTGCCTTCAGTAGTTACAGTTCGCGAATGCAGTTAACAATAATTCAGGGACTGTAGATTTTAAGAATATTCCTTGTTATTTCTAATACTCGTATGTCGTCACTTTCGCGCGATCTTGTCCATCATTACAAGTTTCGTATCCATTGCGACTTATCTCGGCGCATGTCCCAGATATGCAATATTTCCTTTTTTCGTCTTTATAAATGAACTAGCGTAGCGACCCGCCCCCGGCTTCGCCCGGCGTGCAATTTTATATATATGAACATTCCCCGTTTATCCCTCTTTCCATGAGTGAAAACCGAATTAAAATCGGTCTACCCGTTCACGCGTGATGCCGTGACTGAGGGAAATGGAGATTCATTTTTATATATAGAGATAAATAACGATTTCAGAAGTAAGTAATTAACTACTTACAATATGAAAACAAATAAATGCTTCGAATTAAGTAATAATTGCATACATTATTAATATTATTTATACACCAGCTTGAGCCCGCAACTTCATACGCGTGGTATTCAGTATAGCTTTTTTGTTTTACAAACCGATTGGAATGGATCAACTAAATGTTACAGGAAGCTTGCTACAATACACCAATGCAAACCGCATTCAAATCGGTTTAGCCCTTTCAGAGATTAGCGTGCACAAACGCTCAGACAAAATTCTAAAAACAATTTTTTTTTACCTCGGTAACATAAGTACAACGCGTACAACTTTTTTTTTTTTTTTTTTAAATAAATCTTTACAGGACACTGTTCGTTTACGATTTTATTATATGTACCTATATGGATAATGTTTACCTACTATACAAATTGGTAAATAGTAATTGAAAAGCTGATATTCGGTCATATTTATAGACCCTACGTTCTATAAATATGACAGAATACCATCATCATCATCTCAGCCGTAGAGGTCCACTGCTGGACATAGACTTGCCTCACAATTATCCAGTTGGACCGATCTAAGCCACCTGGATCCGTCGACGCGCAGCCCTAATCAGGTCGTCAGACGAGTTTGAATGTGACTGATGTTTTTTTTATGCTATGGGGCAGGCTGTCGGTCCGGACGTTGCCTATAAAGCAACATTAGAGATTCATGCAAGTGCACTTCGGACCCTGACTAGAAAAAGCGTAAGAAAAAATCGGCTATGGCTGTGGCATATCCCAAGAGAAGATCATGCACCGAAACACACCACACGTACTATATTATACCACCGTGAGACTTCTTTTAAGACGTATGTAAAATCGAAAGTCATTCAAATTCTACACACGCGATTGTGCCACGAGACGAGTAAAAACGTTTACGCGAGTAAAACATAAACATTTTAGTTTTATCCAAACATTTTTAAATATACGTAAGCAGAAAATAATTTATGAAAAAAAAAAAAATGTACAAGAGTGAGTTTAGAGAGCATTTATTTAGATAAAATAAATGCCCCGATGGGTGTGATGAGGCGCAGGTTCGCGTGACTATTTTGTTTCTATCACGACCGCACCTGGCTTTTTCGCAACTCGCTTAAACCATTAGCCGGCGTAGTAATGTTCGGCTGTTAATCATAGAGATGTTTATAGCACTCAAATTTTACTCCTTAATCTTTATAATTAATAGTTTAAATTTTAATTTTCACTACATATTAAATAAATAAAAAAATAAAAATAAACGGGAAATAATTAATTAAATAGATACACTTTAAATAGTCAGTTTTTTATATGTTAAGATCGGCAGACAGGCTGACGGTTCACTTGATGGTAGGTGCTACCGTCGCCTATAACACAAGCAACGCCAAAGCTGCTACAAGTGTGCTGCCGACTATAGTAGGATTAAGGATAAAGGATTAGGAGGGGTTAGGGAAATGGGCTCAGGCAAACACAACAGCACTCGTGCTGTTATTTCACGGTGGTCTTTTATAAGGGGGTGGTTACTGCCGCCAGACGGGCTGCCCAAATGACTGCGAAACGCAGTGTGCCCTGCCACAATAGTCAGTTTTTAAACAGGTTTGGGGGAAAATAGGTAATAATATCCTGAAAAGAATCCCTGAAAGAAACTCAGGATACCATTCTTTTTGACATGTTTTAAAATACATACAAATAAATAAATTGTTTGAAAAAAAAAAATTATATTATACAAAATTGGCTGTTTGCAGCTAATTAGATATAATATTTATATATTAAACTAACTGAGAACTTAACTTCGTACGCGTGGTATTCGGTTTAGCGCTTTTTGTTTGTAAAAAAAACCTATTGGAAAGAAACAAACACAAAATGTTAGCAACAACACATCAGTGAAAACCGCATTCAAATCAGTTAAGCCTTTTCTGAGATTAGCGTGCACAAACGCACAAACAGACAAAAATTCTAAAACTTATTTTTTTGACCTCGGTAACATAAGTACAAATTGTTTTTTTTTTTTTTTTTTGAAAAAATATTTAATGTCGGAGAACAGACACGGATCGTTTACGATTTTATTATATGTATAGATAATATTGACGTGTTATTATTACGTGTTATTACGTTATTACAATGTTGTAATAACGTACAAGGTTAAAACAAAATTTATTATAGAAACGCCAAAATTGGATATATTTACCGATGAAAACGTTTTACGATTGTCGAGGCTCGATAACTTCAACCCCTTCGCGAGAGTTACGATCTAAGAGAACATTTACTATCCCTTCCCATTCAGTGGTTGAAATACTCACAACTGGTTCGTCCTATGGCCGATAGGAGAAACTAGTTTAACCTAGGCTGAACCGGATGAGCCTAATATGAGGAAGTACACTTCAGGATAAACTGGTTTGGCCTAGTCTTTAAGTAGGGAATAATAAAACACCAGAAGTAATAAAATGAAGATGGCTTTCTTAATTAAATCAACTAATCAGTTCGGCCTAGGTTAAACTAGTTTCTCCCATCGGCCACACGACGAACCAGTTTAGCCTAATCTGTACCGGTTTATCCTATCGCAAAAAGGATGAACTGGTTTGGTCTAGGAAAAACTAGTTTGTCCGGTAACATATAATATAATTCTCAGAATAAAATCGCATAGTATTATATATAATACTAAACAAAGAATAAGCACAGAATCGTTTCAACCCAGGCTTCATTATCGCTTACAGCCTTTCGAGCAGAATCCATTCATTCTACCCATTATTAAAAAATAAAGTTTTTTTTTTGGGTTTTTTTTACTTGTATCTATTTTAAAAGTCTTTTGTAGACTCTTGCTAACGTATTCAGACATCTCGTTTTGGGGGAACAGATCTAAAAAATTTAAAAGTGTTAATTTCTTGAAGCAGAGCGTGTATAATAACAACCTTTGACGGTGACTGGTGCATTGTTGCGCTACGTATAAACTGACGTCACGTCCGGGAAACGGGCTGGCATTCAGGAAGCGGGGCATGGGGAGGCGTAAACCACGCTCAAATAATAGAGGAACACCAGTTTTAGAACCACGCTTAAAACATACCTCTGTAAGAAAACGTATTGTTATTGACGACGCGACGTGAAATATTTTTAAGCATCGCTCATACACATTTAAAATGGACGAAATCTCAAAAAACCCTCAATCTAGTATACGACAATCGGTACTTATTAAGATGTGATGTCCCTTTCATGTTAGACAAACTATTACAATGTTTGGATAGAATAATTACCTATATTCATAAATTAAGCAATGTTTATTTATTTATTACAATGGCCTCCATCGAGGCAGGTACCAAACAAAAACACACAAAAAGGACAAATACATGACAGATGCCGCCGCAATTACAGGAAGCATAGCTTGCGCCAATAAAAAGTCCAAAGTAACATACAATAATAATAATAAAAATAATAAAAAAAAAAACAAAAAAAAAATAAAAAAAAGGGTTATAAAATCGGTTATAAATCGGGTTTAGGGGTTATAAAAATACTAGCTGGTATCCGCGACTTCGTCCGCATTCAAAAAAAAAAAATAACACTGTACCTAAATCTATATATTATAAAAATGAATCCCCATTTCCCTTGGTCACGGTATCACGCATGAACGGGTAGACCGATTTTATATCGGTTTTCACTAATGGAAAGAGGGATCAAACAGGGAATGTTCTTATATATAAAAATTGCACGCCGGGCGAAGCCGGGGGCGGAAAGCTAGTATTTAATAATATTTAGGTACCTAATATTATTTATATTTTTAGACGATACCCCGGGAATTTAACATTTTTCTAGGATAAACAGTTATTCCAGGATCCTATATGTTAATCCAGGTAATAAACTCTCTCTGTGTCAAATTTCATACAAATCCGTTCAACAGTTTTTGAGTTACAAACAAATATCCATACATCCATCCTCACAAACTTTCGCATTTATAATATTAACTAGCGGCCCGCCCCCGGCTTCGCCCGGCGTGCAATTTTTATATACCCTAAAACATTCCCCGTTTAATCCTCTTTCCATTGGCGAAAACCGAATTAAAATCTGTCTACCCGTTTACGCGTGATGCCGTGACCAGGGGAAATGGGGATTCATTTTTATATATAAAGATTAATATAGGATTAAAATGCGCAGCGAAGCCTTCGGATCCCTTTTCTACGATCCCTTTTCTCGGATCCCTTTTTCTGCTAAACTGACGAGCTTTAGCGTTAAAAAGTAAAAATTTTTTTTTTAAAAGTTAGTATTTTTCCCCACTACAGTACCCTAACACTCTACCCATAAATATATTTAAATTTCTATAATTGCTTTTTTTATGTTAAGAATCTTAATCTTTTTTTTATGTTAAGACCGTCAACCTGTCTGCCGATCTTAACTTAAGATCGGCAGACAGGTTGACGGTCCACTTGATGGTGGGTGGCTAACCGTCGCTTAATAACAAAAGCAATGCCAAAGCTGCTGCAAATGCGCTGCCGGCTACAGTAGGATTAAGGAGGTGAAAGGGAAATGGGCTCTGGCATCCCTTACTCACTCACCGAAACACAACAGCACACGTGCTGTTATTTCACGGTGGTCTTATGTAAGGGGTTACTAACGCCAGACGGGCTACCCAAATGACGCAGTATGCCCTGCCACTACTTTCCAGCTCTAGACCAGAGCCAAATTTGAAAAGTTCATTTTTCAAAGTTGACCAAGCCGGGAATCGAATCCGGGAACCCTAGAACAATCCTAACCACTCATCCAACGGGCTCGTTTTAAACATTTTTTTTTTCGAGAATTATAGGCTAATAAGATTTAGTACCTACTTTATGAAGTTTTCAGGCAAACAAGGATCAAGTTACCTCATCATCACAATATTTTACGAATACAATGATAAACGTTATTTATGTAGAAAAAACATATTAGAAATTCTATTAAACTAGGTACCTACTTCTGTCTAGCACGAGGTTGGCTTACATTGAAATCATAAATGCAGAATTCGAATATCGATAATTAAATTAAAAACGTAGCCGGCCATTTTGTAAAATGCAATATGCAGTTGCAGACCCAAACAAGGGCGCACTTGTGCGAAATTATTCACGTATTCGGATAATTAAGCGGCGACGCTTTTTGTTTGAAACACGAGCTAATGACACGATATTCATTTCGCTTGCGCGGTTGAGAATAGTGATGGCGTACAACACAAAAACACTTGTTAATTAACGTCAACGTTTGCTGATCAAGTTAACACAGCAATCCGTTTTCCTATATTTAATATTTTGTGTATAAAATTTGAAAATAACAAAGACAAAGAATAATTAATCATCTTTAACTTAAATATTTACATACTTTTTCTCAATATGCAAGTCAAGATTGTTTACAAAAAAAAAGTACAGAAAAATGTCTGTATAAGACTGAATTGTAATGTTCCATAAAGTGCATTAGCGTAAGTATGTACTTGTTTGATCGCTCATATCAAACGTCCTGTCTAGGTTAGCAACGTAATTATTTTATTAATAAGCCGATAAGATTTGGATTAACTAAAATAATAAAACTCCAGGACTGATAAGACGTTATTTTGAGAACTTCGCTAACTACTGATAAACGAAAAAAAATTCTCCTAAATCCTAGTTTTTGGTAATGATATTTAAAAAAATCAATTATTTGTGTTATGGTTTTCATTTCAACATAATTGAGCACTTAGTTCAAAATTATTACGTCTTCTTTACCTTTCGCTAATGAAGAAAAAAAAATCCCAGGTAAAAACGGATGTATATTGACTCATATAACCAATATATATAAACCAAATACCAAAATAACCACGGTAAAAATATAACCAAATTAGGATTGTAATAATATAATGTAAAATGTAGATGTTCAAATGGAACTGTGGAAATACCTTCATAACTCTCGAATTTGTAAATATTCACAACGCACGACATAATACCAATAGCGTGTTCGTCGTTGTTGCGAACAGCACTAGTTGGGACTGGAACAACACTACGCTGCCGACATTCAGCTATAAGTGGATATTATTCAACTTGAATGATGCGAGACGCGAAACACGAGGAAATATATTTATGTAATTAAAATTTACTTGCTTAGTTATAAATTATTTAGCGCAATCGGTTTCAATTAACAATTCGTCAGTTTGGTGGATGTATTTATACATAATATAATAAAATCGTAAACGAGACGTGTCTGTAAATTAAATAATTTTTCTAAAAAACAATTTGTACACGTTGTACTTATGTTACAGAGGTTAAAAAAAGTTTGTAGCTGTTTGTCTGATCTCAATGCGGTTTGAAGCAATGCGGCTAATCCGATTTGAATGCGGTTTTCACTGATGTATTTTAGCAAGCTTCTCGTAATATTTAGTGTTTGTTTAATTCCAATCGGTTTACAAATAAAAAAGTTACGCGCTATACCGAATACCACGCGTACGAAGTTGCGGGCTCAGCTAGTTACATAATATAAACGTAGACCGTGCGGGCGAGGTCCATTCGGTCGAGTGGATTTTTTTTTCTTTTTTATGTTAAGGTCGGCAGACAGTCTAACGGTCCACTTGATGTGGTAGGTGGCTATAGCACAAGCACAGCACATGTGCTGCAAGTGCGTTGCCTACCATTGTGGATTAAGAATAGGGAAGGTTTTGGCATCACCTTACTCACTCACCGAAACACAACAGCACACGTGCTGTTATTTCACGGTGGTCTTCTCTAAGGGTGATTATTTATACTCGGCAATTGTATGATCTTAACTTATTAAAAGCGTTCATATTCCAAGACAGATCGTATGGCGGATTCTAAGGCAAAACATTCTCTCTTAGCTTTTGCCCTTGGCAGGGTGGCCGTCTTTGGTGTGTTTGTGTTTATAGATGACGTTAGCCATCTACCATCAAGTGGAACGCTGGCATGTCTGCCATCCGATGATACAGAGGTTAATTAAGAAAATTAGTCGGGCACTATTATTCATTTCGTAGGTGGAGAAAATTACTGTTTTCTGAGATATCGTTTGATTCTAAAATATGGTTTGTCTATACGTAATTAGTTATGAATATTAGGAATTAGTTTGCATTTGTATATAATTGTTGCTACACTACCGCATTGGGTGAAAACCTGTAATGGTAGAATGTAAGTTTGTGTGTAAATAAATAAATAAATAAATAAATCTATTTATTTATAATATATATATATAGACTCAGCAGACGTTGTCCCGTCTGCTTTCAATTAAAAATAATTGGAAAATTGTTGAACAAAATCTAATCGTTAGATACCTTGTGAGCCAAATTAAAGGTGCGAAGAGCCGAGGGTATACTTTTAAATAATATTCAAAGCTAAAAGCGAGTCAAAAAATAATCCGGTCTCCATTCACAAAATCTTTCAACATCAACTTGAAGAAATTAAAAGGTGAAACACGACATTTGTCATAACAAACTTTGTTAGTTTAATGAATTTTGCGTCCTTTTGTTTTATCCATTTTTTGTTTTGCCAATTTAATAATCGCCACTTGCTTCTTGTTGGAAATATAAGTATGCAATTATTATTTTTAAAAACTCAATAGTAATGGTAATATACGTATATGTCTGGCATGTCTCGGATCTTACTCTATAAGGTCGGAAAATAAACAAATAATAGTAGTAATATTAATAATAATAGTAGATTTTACAACAAGTGCACAAAACGTACCATTTTTATCCGAGACTATAGTAATGTCGAAGATAAAAATGGTTTTGTGGACGAGTTATAAACTCTGCTTTTCACTTCGATTGCGAGGAAATAAAACAGTAGTATAACACAACATTTCTTTAAACGCACAAAAAAACAAGAGCTGTTTCCCGCCGCTTTATTTTTTTTTTAAATCTTACGACCATTGACATTTACATCTTTTGACATGAATTAAAACGAAAATACTTTTTACACGCCAAAAGCTTTTTGCACGGATAACTTATCATCTATCATTGGTGTTTCATTTCGATTTTGTTGAGTCGTCAACCGCATTATCAGGTCACTACTAGCCCCCAGGTGTTCACGTATTCAAGCCACGATCGTCGAAGGTAGAGCTATAGGATCCCCGCTATCAGCCTATCTCGTGACCTGTGCCCTGAATACGAACATAGTTGACTAGGCATCGTTGTATGCGGGTGAATCGCGAACAACATAGATTCACAGAGCCAGTGTTATTTTGTATCGATTTCCATTTAGCAAACTACGTTCAATTTCACCAACAAACACACAAAATCAAATTCAATATTCACTTTTCATAAATCTTCGTTTTGATGCGAATTCCATTATTCCAATACTTTTAATAATAATACTCGTACATTATTTCCAAAATACTATACATTATTTTTAAAATTACCACCAATATAAAGATTTTAATCATTCAATAATTAAATATTTTGTTTAATTGAGGCATTTCATTGTTAATTAAATGGCTTACAGAGGATCTAAAGTAGAAAAGAGATCAATCAGTTTTGTATGGAGATCAGGCAGTCAGTTTACTTTTATTTTCGTTTTGACGTTTGAGACTTGTACCATTAGGTAAGAAGAAATTATATATTATACTGGGAAAATATCCTGTAATTTGGTAATGGGGTTTCATAGTTATTTAAAGCATTATTATTTCATAGCACTGACTCGAACAACTTATCGGGTACGTGCTTCGCGCGCGTCGTTAATTTTCGAATGTTACTCCATTTATAAAATCTTAAATATTCACAAAAAATTACTGAAATTAAGAAAGACTTACTAAAATCTCCAAAGTGTAAGTTGGAAAAATATTACCTGGTTTTGAACGATGTCATTTACCTATCAATATTAAGATTAGCGCTGAAGTAACTTAGGTTATTTTAACGGGTTTAACTTCTATTCATTCATATCATAGTCATTTATATAACTATACATATACATATATATATATACAAGTTTATCGCAGTCAATATCCTGTCGTGGAAGTAGCGAGCGAAAACTATAAAACATGTTTTAAGTATGTCATTTTACTAGGCAAGTCAGGTACCCAAACGAACTGATTCATTCGTCGGTGCAGGGACGTGAGTTGCCGTATTCCGCCGCCGTGATTCGAATTACGAATAGAGCTGGTTTCGTGTCATTATAACCTCAGTATTTCAATCATTCTTTGTGCATCAAGAAATCCGATTTTTAGGCATTGGGCTTCTTGGCATTCTGCTTCTTGTCATTGAGTACATAGTCTCAAGGCAAATCCGCGTTCTAGACATTTAGCGTTTTAGGTAAAAAATCATTAGTGGCATCTTACATTTTAGGTACTGAGCTCAGAACCTAATTTTATATTTTGTTCCATGAGTTTCGACTGCAGTATGAGACTTTTGTTGGTAGGTGTCTACTACAGTGGTAACATCTGACGTATCTGAAGGATAAGATAGAACAGTAAGATCCAAGCAGCAAAACTATATGAATTTTTCTAAAATTATCTATAATATCTACACTAGTCTCTAAATACAAGCCTACTGGTTCGCAAGTTCGTTTTCATACCCTCCTATGTTACTAGAGTTTATAAGGCAATTGTTTATAGCCTTTTATCGCAATAAAAAAAAAGACTAATCTGAAATGTTTAACTAAACCACGTATTTCGTATTAACGGTAACTGCGTCAGTTTATACGCGTCGTAAAGGCTCGTAGGGGCTTTATGTCATCTTTTTATACGTCCATATCTCAAGATAAAAGTGTTGTAGCGTACAACGTGAACGGAATCAGAAATTATTCGTATTCTACCTTTGAAAGCGTAGTAGAGTGTCTACATATTATATTTTCAAGTTAAAGGAAAATCTCATAATAAATTATGGCTCTACTAGGTCAAGGTCTCCTATGTTTTTAAAGAGTACCCCTAATTCCATTTTCTTCTTCATCTCTCTCTCCATTACTGCAGCCAATTTCTTAAAATCTTATCCTTCGCGAATCGAAATTTTAATACCACTCTCTGATGTTACGCAGTCAATTCAACCGTGATTATAAATGTTATTTTAGTGGCGGAATCCTAGTTGGAAAACTCTATAAGGTCAGAGGCATGGCAGAGTATACTGCAGTCCAGTCAACTGGGAAGCCGGGTAGTCAACATTTATGTATTGGGCTTCATACAAGAGCGTCGGTGGCGTAGTGGTAAAGACGCGGCCTATATCACGTCGAGAGGTCCGAGTTCTATCTCCGGTAATGCCATGTACCAATGGGTTTTTTCTAAAAACTTAAGTGCATTTACTGACTACTCTCAAACGGTGAGCGCATGTGAAGTCCACTAACCTGCACTGGGCCAGCTTAGTGGACCATAGGTATAACCCATACGCCCTTGTTGAGAGGGTAGGCCCTGTGCCCATGCAGTGGGGATATATAATAGGCTGTTGTTGTTAATGATGATGATGATGTAAGGTAGTAAGAAATATACGAAAATTAAAATTAACTTGGAAACACGTCAGAACAACAGCGCATGTGTTTTTGCGTTGGCGTGCAGGGGTGTGTCATGTCAGAGCCCTTTCTCTTAACCTCATCTTGTCCTTAATCAGATCCTTAATCCCATTTTCTTGTTAATATATATCTTTTATGTGATGCGGTCTAAAGGAGACTTTCCTATATAATGTGTATAATATATCTAATGAGTTAAAAAGCTGTAATAGGTACTTTGTTAAGTGCTCTCGTATCATATTTCAAAGAAAAGCTTGATTTATTTTAGACTAGACAGACACGCCTCGGTTTCGCTCCTGGAACTTAGTGTACATAATACATATCTAGCCTACCAGCTTTTACCTCGACTTTGTTAGCTTTCCTAGGGAACAGTCCTTTTTTCTGGAAGGAAGTTACCATAACATTTTCTGTACCTCTGATAACGTGTTTTCAAAATTTCACTAGTAAACGCGTGAAAACTATACAAATAAACACATTTTTGAATTTATTGTATAATATTATTTGGGATAAATAACCTATTTCAAATATGTTCAATTCAAATTCAAATAGCAATGGTTCCGAAAACTACCATGCACATAATAATAAATACAAAGACAAGCATAAGACTGCAATGTATGTTTCATACACAGCAATAAAACTTTTCACTATATACGATTCTGGTGTGTTCACAAAATTTTAATTTCATCTAATAAAAAGTAGACATAAAAAAGCGTGTAACGTGCAGTTTTATAAGGACCTGCGCAGTCGAGGGTCAGTCCTCGGGGTACTTTTTGTTCGTCGGAAAAAGATCGCTTACAACTGCATCGAATAACGCACACGGGGGACATAAATACTACTAAAATCACCGACGACATCGAACAAAGAACGTCTCTACATTCACCCCTAAAAGGTCATTTGCATAATGGACTCCTTTAAAGTTATTCTCATCATTTTATAACAAAAGATGTTATAAGATGTTAAGATATCATCATCGTCGACTACCAAATGATTGGTCAACAATGTAAAACATCATCACTATGCGGATAAACCAATAGAAGGTCGACGTACTGACGGCGCGGTGTACCGTGACGTCAGAATTTATTTGAAACCCTTTGTACAGTCGAATAGTAAAATGATTTTAAATCGACAGACAGGCCTACTAGATGGTAAGTGACTACTGTTTCCGTTAACACAAGCCAAGCAACAACCGGAATGGGACGATTCATAGTCAAGCATTTCAGCGCCGGCCGATTCATCACCAGCCATTTCATCGCCGTTCGTTGTGGTCTTTTATCAATGCGCAGTATTGTAGAAAGTAAGAGAATTACTACCAAATGTTTATCGTCAGAAAAGACGTAAATTTTCATAAAATGTGTTGTATATTTTAGTTTTATTTTACATAGTATACTAAGCGGAATACTGATTTTGGCAAAAAGATTGTCTATTACAAAATGTGTAACAAGACTTATTGTACTGGAAATGTGTGTGACATTGATTTTTTTAAGTGATGCCTGATATTTTAACTAAATGGTGGTAAATTAGGCGGTGTCGAATTGGCCCGCAATAAAACGGCAGGCGATGAAATGATGGGCGGTGAATTATCCTAGACCTAACAACACCATATAGGCTGCATTTGAGCTGCAGATTAGAGCTGATAGGGTCGACTAAATAACACCAGCACATGTGGTGGTAACGGGTGGTTATTGGCCCCAGACGAGTTAATGGCCAATTAATGACTGTGCCACTGTTGAACAGTATGCACGGGCGCCGCAATACGCAGTGTGAAGTTATTTGTTTACAACTCACTTTTATTAAATGTTTATTAACACAATTTTTATAAGTCGCCTTTACAAATACGACATGCATTTAAACGTTGATTCATGAAAAGGTAGGTATTCATATTGAAAGGATTCTGAATATTCTATTAAATGAAATAGATGTAGGGATGTTATTCTATATATAGCGAACGTAGTTGGTTAATTGATGTATTATATCGTTGATGTTTAAACACTATACAAATTCTGTATTACACGAATTACAATAAACGTCGATTTAAAGAAACTTTAGTTGCTGTAAAAATTATCATTTAAACCTTTTGGTGGCGACTGTACATTTTTTACACACACTTTTTATTGAGGAGAAAGCGAAAATTATCTTCATTCATGCTTGAAGCATGAAATACTTGGGAGACATTCTAATTTTGTTAAAAAGTAAACGGGAACATATGTAATTTATTATGTAACCGAGAAATATATAATTTAAGCTGAGCCTCGTACGTGTGTTCAGTATAGCGCGTAATTTTTTTTTTTTATAAATCGTTTGGAATAAAACAAACATAAATGTTACGGGAAGATTGCAGACAAAAATTCTAAAAACTATTTTTTTGTCCTCGGTAACATAAGTAGAAGGTGTACCAAATTGGCTCATTTATGATTTTATTAGTATATAGACTAGTGACCCGCTCCCGGCTCCGCCCGGGATGAAATTTTTATATATACAAACCTTCCTTGTTTATCCCTATTTCTATAAGTAAAAAAACCGAATTAAAATCGGTTTAGCGGTTTTGGAGTTCATAAAAGACCAACATACTTTGATTTTTATTTAGGTATAAAAATTTTTGAATTACATAATTAATATTTACTTAAATTTCAAATTCAAAAGTAATATGTTTATTATCTATTTAGCTTTTCTTAAGAAACTTTATTACAATAAGAGTAACAATACAACAATTGCTATATTAATTATAAAAATAAATAAAAAATAATTTGAAAAATGGTATAAAAACTAAGTAACTTAGAACACGATTACTATGACGTTACAAAAAATGATGCATGCGTTTTAAAAATGTTTAAAAAAATATTTATGTGAAGATCGACGGTTGTATGACGGCCCACTTGATGGGAGGTGGCAACTGTCACAAGGGGGTGCAAATGCGAGGGGAAAGGGATAGAAGATGAGATGATAGGATAATGGGCTCTGGCATCCAATAATCACGCACCGAAACACAACAGCTTGAGTGTTTGAAATAACATCAGATTGACGATCTCCTTACCCGAGTCGTTAAGGTTCTTGCTTTAACGCTCAGTCTCAGGGCTCCCGGATTCGATTCCCAGCTGGGACCAACTTTGGAAATAAACTTCTCAAAGTTTGGCTCTGATCTCGATTTGGCAATTAGTGCAGGGCACGCCGCGTTTCGCTGTCATTTTGTGCAGCTCGTCTGGCGGCAGTAATCAGCACAGAACTCTTACGCAAGTCATTTTTTGCCATAAAAATTACAGGAAAAGCTGATTTAAGCCTTATTTGTTTTTTTTTATCGATGAAATTGTAGGAACTGTATGAAAATAAAAATAATTATTTGAATCATTACCTATATTGAACTTAATTGAACAGTGAACAAACGTGCTTGCTTTCTTTATAACCACTGCCCTCTTTATTTCATTTATTTGTTGACCGTACTTTTAAAACATTAGCAGCATTGTATCTAATCTATTTATATGTACATTGTGATGAGAAGGAATAACACTATAGTTTAAGTATTAATAAAGCTTTAAAGAACCCTCGGGTACGAAGTGAAACGAACAGTCAAAATAGCATTATGTGTCTAAGGCGGACATTTCATTTTAAAGCTGTTTTTTTTTCGGCAACGAAAACCTTCTACGAAAGATGATCTTGATTATCTAGCCAGCCGCCCGAGAGGCACTTGCCACGGTTAAACTTAATGAGAGAGATGTGGGAGATGTTCATTTTCCACATCTCTTATAGTTGAGCCTTGAGGCTTCACCTTTTATAGTTACAAAATACATGCGAATAAAACGTTATTTACATGTCCTTTTAGAGACAAAATCAAAAGAAATGTTTAAAAATACTCATAGTAGTTTCTTTTTTCTTTTGAATAATGTCCGATCTACAAATTTTAATGTTGTTTTAACATACTTGTTTTTTAAAATCTAGACAATAGGTAGATCTAACCTAAAACAGTTTAGGTATTTTTTTCTCATTTGCATATAAACCGATTTCCTCTTCTTTTTATTGTTATAACGCCTTATAATCTAGCATGCAAAGTTCGCGCAAACTGTGCGAAATCCAAACTAACAATATAAATGTGAAAGTAATTTTGTCTGTCTGTCTGTTACCTTTTCACGCCTAAACCGCTGAACCGATCATCATGAAATTTTGCATACACGTTGTCAGGGATGCAGGAAAGGACATAGGGTACCTTTCATCCAGAAAAAAGTACTGTTCCCGGGGGATCATCTAACGCCTTGCAAAGCTATAACTAACTGCAATAAAGACGTTAGGCGTTACATTGCTCATATATTTAGTCGGTATTATTTCTTTATCTTTCAACGCGGGCGAAGCCGCGGACACGAGCTAGTGCAATATTAAATATAACGAGCCAGTTATCATTCGGAATCCAATTGCCGTAGAACAATAGAGAAACATACGAAATACTATGCATAATATCAGAGGAAATTGGATAGCTTCTAAGTAATGTAATAATTCAAACTTCGAGCGAACTGTGCGAAATGCAATAAAAAATGACACACGAAAGAAAGAAAGAAAAAAAGAAAAAAAGAAATATGTATTTGCTTAAAATGTGAGTACAAAATAAGATTTTAATTATACAAGTTATAACACTTAAAATATTCATTATATTCCTTGGGGGTTTTAACTGTTAGGTTATAGGTTTTGTGTAACTTATTTTGGGGTCAGCTTTTTTTTATTTTTTTTTTCAGAAAATACATTTTTTTTTGTATAAATCTGCCCGATTCAAACTTTTTTAAATACAGTCTATTATGGTCTAACTTTTAATTTTACTCTAACAAGTCAAATTAGGCGACTTAAGCTTTATTCTGAGACAAATCACCATCATTTCAGCCATAGGACGACCATTGTTGAACAGTGGCCTCCCCCATAGGCTCCTGCGTCGACACGTGGTCCTTCTTTACCTATTATTACTGGTTTATTCAAATATTTATGTAAATAATTCTTTTCCGCAACAAAGATTGACATGAATAAAATAGAAGCCGGCTCGCAGTGCCTTCGCAATACGATCGCATGCCAGCAAATCGGTTAAGCCTCCGACCACACAATCCAATTACAATCCACATTCTTCATCAATCTCCGCCGACCCAAGTGCCACTGGGTACACACGACAGTAACTTTGAATGAATCAAAACTGACATTAGTAGTGCTTCGCCGCCGGGTATCCATGATGGATTTCCCAAGGTAAAAAAAAGGGCACATTCGGAGTCATTAGGGCAGCCGTCTAGCATCAGCAACCACCCCCTTACAGAAGACCACCGTGAAATAACAGCACGTGTGCCGTTGTGTTTCGGTGAGTGAGTAATGGATGCCAGAGCCCATTTCCCTATCCCCTCCTAATCCTTAATCCTACTGTAGTCGGCCGCGCACTTGCAGCAGCTTTGGCGTTACTTGTGTTATAGGCGACGGTAGCCACCTACCATCAAGTGGACCGTCAGCCTGTCTGCCGATCTTAACATAAAAAAAAATATGAAACACTAATTATAAAACTGAAATCCTAAAATTCTTTCACCAGATGATTGCACTATCTGTAAGATATCATACTATCTCATAAAATGTCACCGTGAAGACGATTTATTATGTGTGTACATATTTATGTTTCGCAATAAATATGTTACATAATAATGTCACATATTAATTAACAATCGGAACATAAATTTGGGGATATTCTAATATTCATAGTTATGTATCTATAGTTACAATGTGTTCGCTAAGCATGACTGGAGTTCCCTTAACGTATAAAATTTTCCTGGTGTCAATATACTACGTTGGGTATACACAGATGTCACTACGTTTTATAAGTTCAAATAGTTCATTTTTTCGACCACAGGTGTCGTTGCGCCGGCAGGTTATAACGCGCTGTCGTTTCGTTCCTCAATGCAAACTACACTTTTCATACATGATTTCGACGTTTGATTTTATAAGCCAAGAGAAACCCACTGGTGTTGCTTCTTATACTACAATAGAATTAGGAAACACAAATACATGCGTCAGCTGTCGCATGTATTTGTCAAAATGACAGATAACGTAACGCTCTTAAAATTTCCATACCTTATATGAAAATGGATTCTTAAGGAGAATTTAGAAAAAGGACACAGGGCACCTTTCACCCAGAAAAAGTAGAGGTCCCGAGGGATCATCCAAAAAATTAAACGAAAAAATCAAAGTCTGACAAAAGTTAGTGAAATATAATTTTCGATATATTTTCCTGATCCTTCCTAATTCGAATCACTACTAAAGTCGGCTGCGCACTTGGCGGCAGCACCTATGGCGTTGCTCGTGTTAAAAGGCTACCACCAATTGGACCGTTAGCCTGTCGGACAGAATTTTACGTAAAAAACATGACGTAAGTATCTGTATCTATCAATTTTAATCGTTCGTAAACCTCAATACTGTGTCCGCATCACTTTTGTTTAGTAAAGGAAAGGGTTGACAGGGTTACGTGTAACGCTAGATGAAGACGTAATCCGTTTATAATCGACCCAAGTATACCGAGAGGCCTCGCTTTATGCATGTCACGCGCGGTGCTAAAGCTGGGGCAAGGTTCACGCAAATTCAATTATGCGCATTCAGACATATTATATAATACATTTTATTCATATGTATATATACAGGGTCTCTTATTTAACGATTACTTATGTAAGTAATTTCACAATGAGTCGCTTTTTCAGTAAAATATCTTTTTTTCTAAGTAAAATACAGTTAATATTTGGGTGATTCTACGATAAGAGGTAACTTGTGCGGCAATCAGTCTAAAACAGTTATTTTATTCTATTTGTTGTTATTTTTTGCAATTAATCACTTCATCTTAATGTACTTTATTAAATAACATCACGATTGAATGCCTAATGAAAACACATTTTTCTGAAATTCCTTACAAAGCCTAAAAAAGTCTCTACCCTGGTCTGTCCCCATGCTGGTTTCAATTTAACTTTCAGACAATACAGATCTTTTTTGTATCAGATTCTAAACTAAAATATGTTTAATCGGAATTTAAATAAATATACTTAAGTATAATTAAATAAAAAATATAATAATTTTGTTTGTTTCAAATAATTTTTGAAATTAACTTTTGTCCCGTTTTTTTTGTGTATCTACCCTGCCAAAATTCGTTCCGCTAATACAAACATAAATTCAAGGACGGTCATATTGGAAATAGCGCTCAAGGACACCTATCGGCGAGAAGTTAGCAATACTAATCGGGCAAGCCGCTTAAACGCCGCGATTTTTATTTGTTGCGACGCGACCGCGCGGTGTAGTGGTTTCGTAAGGTGATTGTGTCTCTCCACTGGTAAGTCATAAAACTTATAATATTCATTTAATTTATTTGCATTTACTGCCCTAATTTAACAATACTGTGATAATTAATGTGAGATATACAATTAACCCAAAAAATAATTCAGTCAGTTAAAACAATTGAATTTGTCATGAAAACGTCTCTCCCCTGCCGTATATCCCCTGTCAACATAGATATAGGTATACGCAGATATAGGTAACTACTATCAACGTCAGTTTTAAATGACTTAAAGGATTATTGCAAATGAAAATTGTTATTAAATTTAAAAAATTAAAGGAGGTTCTTGGTTCATATTATTACTATATTATTGTCATTATTACAGATTATGGCACCACGGAAAAAGTTAACACGTAAAGAAAGATTACAAAAGAAACGTGAAGCAGAGAGGCTAAGATCTCAAACGATTAAAAATGATCCAGAAAAGTATAAATTACAAAAAGAAAAATATTTAAAAAAGAAGGAGAAAGGAATCATCCAAACTGTCGAACAAATGACTCTTAGAGATCATCGTAAGGCAAAAAAGATATGACAAAAAAGCAAAAGAGCGTAGGCAACGACTTGCTCTTCAAAGTGTAACTAATGTTCCGGCAACACCATCAAAAAGATGTTAATCATCAGATGCCGCAAAGTAATTTCCGTAGAAGAGTTATAGCCAAAGTTAAATCAGACCGAGCTAGAAGACAAAGATATTTAATTAATAAAAAAATATCAAGATGAGACTATAAATAAATTAAAGACTAAATTAGCACGTTACAAAAGAAGGTTACAAAGATTATGAAAGCCCGAAAAACTTATACCTAACAGCAAAGTAGAACAAGTGATGAATTCTCCAAGTGCTAGAGACACAGTGAAGAAAAATTTGATTAATACACCAAAAAGTGCAAACCCCAGACAAATTGATGAACAAGATATTTCATTCATCTCAGAAGATCAGGTTGTCCAGATACTCGCTATGCCAAATCTTATTTTGAAAGGGCAGAGGATGTTTTACTCCTTTAAAAAGTCGGTGAATGTATTTGAGAATGCTTAAGATTTTTAATTTTATTTTTTTGTTCATGTAGGCAATAGAGTGCCTAAATTTTTTAATGTTATTTTTGATTTTATAATATGATTAAAACATGTTCATTTAATGAACCGTATATAGAATGTCGCCAAAGCGCACCGTGAACCGTATAGGCAATATTATGAAGTCTGATTATCACTTAAGAAGCGCTAGTTTACTTAATAGTTTACTTAATTAATGATGAATATGATAGTCTGATTATATGTTAAGAAAAATGTTTAATAAAAGTTGATTTTATTGATTTTGTTAATTATTTTATTGTGTCAAATTCTCTCCCCTGGTGAAATAAGTATCTACCCTGATCTTGGTGTCTCTCCCCTGCTCGGTGTATTTACCCTGGTCTTCGAAAAAGTAATAAAATACGTATAAAGTGACTTGCCCTTACGTGAAAAGGTAAATGAACGGGACAAAAATCATAATATAAAGGTTTCATGAAAAAATTCCAACTTTTTTCCTTGGCCGCATCCTCTATGCACTTGAAACCTCTTATCGTAGAATCACCCATTTACACAATTTTGAAAAGTACACTAAATGGGCAATCTTTTGTAGTAACTTGTCAAGTTAGCCTGGTACAACTGTTTTCAGCACGCACGAGTCAAGTTTAAAAAAAAAACACAAAACACAAATCTTTTTTTTCTCTTTAAAGTCATTATTCTATTCTTTTTTTTAATTGTAATTGACAGAACAGTTATTTAAGATTGCAACAAAAAAAAATGAAATCTCAAAAAGACAAAAAAAAAAACTGGTCGTGACACTCAAAACACTGATGTAAGGTGGAAACGTTTGACGAGCCCGTTGGATGAGTGGTATGGTGCTTGCTTTATCGTTGTACTGATATCCGAAGATTTTGAATTTGCAATTTTTGTATACAATTTTTTTTTATTTCAAATGTTTGTAATAATACAGGTCTTTTTATTTACTAGTAATTGTGTACCTTTATAAAAAATGTATGCGACTGTTTTACCTGAAGAAATAATAAAAAAATCTGTAGCAGTTTACCACTGCAGAACGTAACTCGTACTCAGTACTACCAACTACATTACTCGTAATAATCTATTCTATGTGTACATATAATAAAACCGTAAACGAGCCGTGTCTGTATACTTACATTAATTATATTGAAAAAAAAAAAAAAAAAAAAAAAAAAAAAAAAACTATTTGTACATATTGTAATTATGTTACCGAGGTCAATATAATAATTTTTAAATTTTTGTCTGTTTGTCTGTATGTCTATGCGTTTACGCATGCTAATCTCAGAAACGGCTTAACCGATTTGAATGCGGTTTTCACTGATGTATTGTAGCAAGCTGCCTGTAACATTTAATTTCAATCGGTTTCCAAACAAAAAAGTTACGCGTTATACCACACTATGAAGTTGCGGGCTCAGCTATTTAATTAATATGTTTGTTCCCACTAAACTGGTATTCCCTTATTTTATGGTTCTAGTTTAGCCCCCGGCTTCTCCCACGTTAAATTTGATTTGACGTTGTTCTAGCTAACTCCTCCTCCATTCACCTACACTGTGACAAGTAATTTGTCTCAGACACTAGACAGAATTATACAAAAGGATTATTTATTAATGCAAGGTTTGTTGGTAATTTTAGTCGATTTCAATCAACTCTTTCTCGACTCAGCCACAGTTGTAAACCGCACCACTCGAGTATCGATTTTTCACTCGAATCGAGGTCGTGTTTTTACAACATTAATTTTGTGAACGCCGTTTTCGGGGCTATTTCATTTTTTCGCACTTAATTGGATATAAAATGCGATCGTTTTTCATTTCTTCACCGAAGTCGATCAATTTATTACTTCAATGATAATTATATAAACTAGTTGTGTACCGAGGCTTCGCTCGCCTCAATTTGGATTCCTGTCGTGCGCTTAGACTTCTACAAATTAGACACTAAAAGTAGCGCAGTCACGCGCCACTTTTTCAAGTCGATAAAATTAACACTGTAAATGCAGATCAAATTGACATTAAAGTTTTTATTAAAGAAGTTAAAAATCACTCTGCAATATGGGATAGTAGTTCTTCAAGTTATGCCAATCCCCCTTAAGAGAAGTCGAAAAAGAACTAATTTATTGAAAAAAAAAAAAATGTCACGAAAAAAAGACAGAATAGACGTATTCTGGTATTTGTTGATTCACTCCATAATTGTCATAAATAATTTTCCATAATTGTGACAGATTGCTACGAGAAAGGAGTAAAAAATAAAAAAAATGTTCTACACTGGCCTAGCACGTACCTAGGCCGCATCATCAGACAAGTGTTGGAACAATACAATTGAAATATAGGTACGTACCACGAGTGCGTGTCGCACCCGTCTTTCCGCCGCGGCGTATGGCTCCGTATTATGTTGCAGGTGACGACCTGAAACAATTAAAAGAATAACTCTTAAAGGGTTCAAATTGGAAGCAGCAGTATTGAGAACTTAGCAGAAAAGCGTTAGTTTCGTCGCCTAATTTGTTAAGAGTAAAATTAAAACATAGATAAAAATACAGAGCTAAAATAAATAAAATAAATAAATAATTAAAATACTTCATTTTAAAAAGTTTAAAACGGGCAGATTTATACAAAAAATTCTATTTTCTGAGATAAAAAAAAATAGTAAAATACTGCCAAATTTTTTTTATTCTTGTTACAGTACTTAATAAAAATTTTCAACGACAACTACATTATTTTATTAAATTTATTAATTTTAGAGTTAAATTTATTCAACGAGCCCGTTGCATGCTTAACGCTCTGTTCTAGGGGTCCTGGGTTCGATTGCCGGCAGGGTCAACTTAGAAAATGAACTTTTAAAATTTGGCTCTGGTCTGGATCTGGAAAGTAGTGGCAGGGCACACTGCGTTTTGTATTCATTTGGGCACCCCATCTGGCGACAGTAACCACTCTCTTACAGAATACCACCGTGAAATAATAGCACGTGCGCTGTTGGTTTCGTGAGTGAGTAAGGGATGCCAGAGCCCATTTTCCTATTCAATCCCTTATAATTTAATCCTACTGTAGTTGGCAGCGCACTTGCAGCAGTTATGGCGTTGTTTGTGTTATAGGCGATGGTAGCCACCTACCATCAAGCGGACTGTTAGCCTGTCTGCCGATCTTAACATAAAAAAAAAATTATACTATTTAAGAAAAACTATTCCATTTTAAATCTGTTCAGTTATCTTCGAAAAGTTACAAAAATTTGTTGTACAATATTGCACCTTAATTCATAGGTTGCGCTCACATTCGCAAAAATTTCGTTCAGTCTGACGTTAATCCTTGTCTTAAGAGGCCTATGGTGATTTTGCAACGATTTCAGTCAATTTATTTTAGAGATTTTTCATAAAATAAACAGAGTTGAGTACTTTGTAATATGTCATTAGAAAGATTATTTCAATAGTAATGGAATAAATGAGCCACATTTTTGTTTTATTTCTGTAATTTCGATTTATCCATCATGTTCTAACATCCGTTTCAGAAAATTTGATGTTCGGGGACTCAATTTTTTTGCTGTTTTCAGTCGACATTGTAGTTTAAACTTAACGAAAAAAATACTGTGCATTGGCATAGAAGTCTTCTAAGGAATGAATGAAACAATTTTTTATTTTCGTACAAAATTTTCGAAAAATAAAATATAAAACGTAGTGCAATTTTCGAAAATATCCACCCAAAACTGATGATTTTTCTGAATAGGCTAAATGTTGTTTGCTAAAAATAAAAATATCACTGTAAACTTTACATCATCAACTACTTGTGTGCAAAAAATTAAATAAATAGATTTACAAATAATACTAAAAAAAAAATTCGTAAAAACACGCAAATCTTGCAATATATTAGAAGACACATTCCCTAGCCGGTCAGTCCGCGCCAAGCGCTTCTAGAGGGAGGACGTATCGCTTTTCGTTGTGCGCCCACGTGACCACATCGAGCGATCGAACGGCGAACCGGGCAAACAATATAGCGCAACCAAAATGTTTTGACAGTTTTCTTTTTATATTTTTTTTGTTGTCTACTAAATATTGATGAAAACTATGTTTTTGTTTATAAAGTATAATTGCGATGTATATAGAATGTAATTTATATTTCAGATATTCGTTGTTTTTTCTTTATTACGAAGATAACTATATATCGAAGAAAAATAGAATAGAATTATAATAAGTAATCCAATATTTTATTGATCTAACAATGACGCGTGAGAGAAAAAACAGTGCCTTTGGCATTGTGAAATGAAAAAAAAATTCATGAATTCAGAAGGTTGATAGGTGCAAAAAAATATTTAATGGACATAATTTTTACTACCTTTAAGGATGATTTATATTACACCGGGCCGTGTCCCGTCCGGAGCCCGGTGAAGATGCTAGTATGCTTTTGTATGAACCAATTCATATTACACCGGGCCGTGGCCGTGCGCTCCAATCGCGAAATTTCAAAAAAATATTTCTTTTCACCGTGCGCTCGGAGACAGCTTCGCGAGGCCCGCTCGGGTATTAGTCTTTTTAGTGGTATCATTTCATGTATACTTAGTTTCTTTTTTAAATTGTTAAAATTATAAATAAATTAATTAACCCGAGGCTGACTGCCTCGAGGTATAATATTTTTTCAATAATATATGTATATTAATTTATTCCTGGTAGGTATAATATATTTCTGCTTAAATATTTTTTCAAAAAAGAATTTCAAAAATATCTCGGGAGCGGTGCGTCACAGAGCCTGCGTGTTTGTGCTCATTTAAGAGGTCTTGGGGAGAGGAATTTTTCGGTGAAGACGAAATTTCGAAATTCGCATTTTTGGACTTTTTCAAAAATATCTCGGGAGCGGTGCGTCGCAGACCCCCCGTGTTGGTACTCATTTAAGAGGTCTCGGGGTGAGGAATTTTTTGTTCACGATGAAATTTCGAAATTCATATTTTCGTTGAAAAACAAAAAAAACATCTGTTTAAAAACAAAAAAGTTACGCGTTGTTCCGAATACCACGCATACGAAGTCGCGGGCACAGCTAGTATAGTAATATTAATACAAAATAGTATAATAGTACTTGGAAATGAAAGGCATGGGCAAGGCCCGGTGGCGGCCCGTCGGCGGCACGGTGACAAATAGCAAACCCGGCCGTTGAGAAAAACACGGTGAGCGCCCGGCCCGGTGTAATATGTTTCATCCTTTACTTTTGGTCTGTCTGTCTGCAAACAAAACTGAATCAATTTTTCAGCCACTTCACGTAAGCCTAGCGATCTGAAACTTGGCCAACATAGACTAAGACTGCAGGTGGAACAAGAAAACAAATTATAAGCGCAAAAAAGCTACAAAACTTTTTCTTTTTTCAAGTCTTTATTCATTTTCAATTTGGAAAACACTTATGTCAAAAATTTCTTTTGATTTCTCGCTATTTCACATATTTTTTTCGTGTTTATTATCAAATTATAATATGAAATGGGATGTTAAAGAAAATAGGATTGCAGCCTTACACAGAGTGGGTATGGAGCCGTCGGTCATATTCAAGACACTTCAGAAGCTTGGTATCAGCTGTATGTTCGTATATATCGTACTATCGACAGATATACTAACACTTCTTCTGTCGATGACCATAAAAGATTGGGACGGCCGCGTGCTGTTAGAACTACAAAGGCTGTTAATGCTGTTAAAGCCAGAATTCGCCGAAACCCCATAAGGAAATAAAAATCTTATCGCGAGAAATGAAGATTCCGGGTAGGACTCTGTCGCGTATATTAAAACAAAACCTGAAGCTCGGTGCTATTGTCGATATACAGGACATGCCCTAAATCAATCCCTACAGATAAAGAGAGTGACTCGATCAAAACGCCTTCTGTCCCGATACGACGGTGAAAGACACAGAAATATCCTCGTTACTGAAGAAAACATTTCCACGATTGAAGAACACTACAACAAGCAAAATGACAAAATGTACGCTTTGTCATTGAACGCTTTGTCACCTCAACCCTATATGAACCAAAAAGAATTTTGAAAATCGGTTTACAATTGGCGAAGATATCACGTAACATACATACAAAGAAAGACATCAAAATCGAAAACCTCCTTATTTTTGGAAATTGGTTAAAAAAACCATGTATTTTCATTGTACAGAGCTCATGAGGAGGTCAAGTTATAGGGAATTAAATTTTCTAAAAGATCTTTACTGTGCCATTACAATAAAAAATTTATTACGGCTTTTACACCATTTTCAAGACGAGAAAAATTTTGAATTTTTTTTTAACATTGATTTATCTGACTATTACTCATAAATCGCCAACGAGAAAAAAATTTGAAGCTTGGATTCAAGAACTAGAAACTTGAAGCTAAAATTTCCTTTTTTAATGAGCTCTATACGACTATTTTCTTCGAAGTTACAGCCTGTTGAAAATCACCTAAAAATTTGGAACTTTTTTTATATCCTTTAATTGTTGCGTTTAGTGTAGAATAAAGACCTTTATCAAAGTTTGTAACCGCGAAACCCCTGCGGGGCGTTAGGGCTCCGCAGGCGTTCCAACCGTTACTCACCGACTGAAACTCAGGGGCAGACACTACACGAGACCTGTGTTATTCTCGAGGGCGCCAACTACTTGGGGTGAACTTAGACAAAGGAAAGCCAAGACTTCAACCACACAACACTATATTTACTAAAAGAACTTACAATTAATATATGAAGATACACACGAAAAATATATATATACAAAGGAGAAACAATTTTGAAAGTAATCTGTCCGGATCTTCCTCGCTGAAGGCGGGGATGCTCTTATACACTCACTTGAAAGACACCAAGTAGCTCACAGACCACGCCGAAGTGATGCCACGTGGCCTGGTGGCGCGGCGAAGGGAGATGTCGAGACACCTCTCGACACGTGGATGTCGTCGCCTCCGACTGCGACGCAGCTATAGTCCAAACCAGGGGTGGCTTGGACTGCAGGAAGGCGAGATCGACCCAGGAGCCGCAGGACGAATCGCACGCACGTGTGCGGATGGACCGATTCCCTCTTATATATTTATTTGACGCTTGCCAGATACTTTTACTGTCGACGGTCAATACTTATATGTATCCGCGACCTAACGGCTAAAAAGCCATAAATATATTTATATACGACCGCGTGGTAAGTGGAAACACTAGACGGTTCGTTAAGTCTTAGAGAAATCGTAAAGTCCCTCGAGCTCCTCTTCTTCCAAACGCCGGGTGCCAAGAGACCGCGTGGCCGCTGCCACTGTCCCTACATAGCTCGGCCGGAAGTCGTGCCACTTCCTATGGCCGACATAAAAATTAACCAATCCCATAGCTTCCTCGCTCGTGCATCGGTCTAATCCTTCCCCGTCGAGCCGACATCGACAGATGTCGCCTCATAATGGTGTGTCGGGCAATCGTGCGCCAGTACACAACGTTTCAAGGTGGTTACACCGTCATGCGGTAGATGGCGGTTATAATCACAATCTATTATAAATTCATTAGCAATTAATGTTAATTTCTCTCAATGTGCCAAAAATTTACGTTACACACACCCAAGTTATATAAAAAAAAATTTTCGAAGAAAATTTTTTTTCTTATGCTCGGACACCTGAGTATCCAAGCTCACCCGTAGAAGAAGGAAGGACCGATGCACGCACGAAAGAATGACCTGAAGGGTCCTAATAAGGGATATAAGAAATTCCGAAACACGTTGACCTGAAGGGTCCTAGTGTATCCCCGAAGGACACCACAGTACTAATTTTCCCGTAAGAAGATTTCTGAGCACATCTCCAACTCAACTCTTTCACGCTCAGACATCCTTCGCCTTTATTTCTCCTTGCGTGTCTTTAAAAAGAAATGTAGAAAATGATTACTCAAAAAGTTAAAAATAAATAAACAAAAAAACAAACCCTTAGTACATTAAACTATCTAATTTTAATTATATTAATTTTGAGCTGAAGATTAGTATGCCGTGACTCAACGTATGCATCTTTCAAAAGTTGTAAGACCCATCGAGGGTGTATGCATTATGGGCCGAACCGATTGCCTAAGCATAAATCGAGTTCAATAACTTGACATGGTTGCGTGGCCATATCAAACGTTTCTACACTTATTAAAGTTGTAGAACAACCTACAGAACAACGTCTAAGGAAACTAAGCCTTTACTGAAGTCGTCAAACCGAACATCATCGTTGTTCTCCTAAAACCCGTCGCAACACACTCTTCGTCATGCAAACCTTGCATCCGTCCTTTCAGTCTGCATATCCTAAAGCTTTTAATTTTGTATGAGCAGAGAGACACAGCCGTCGTGATTCTGTCGAGAGGCATTCGGAAAATGCACAGGGTTGACCTGCGCGTGCTAGGAGTCGAAACGACCCAGAAGATCGCATCCACAGTTGATACGACTTCCCTCGCGAAATCTCCCCAATGCCTGAAGCTAAGTCCTGTCTCCGTTGTCACACGTGACGGCATCTTGGAATGTGTCCAGCCAAATATCATGCGCTATGGACTAGGAACTAGTCACTGGAACAAATCGCCTTGGATGTGTGCCAGCCGCTATGACTTCAACTAGACACCAAAGCTCAGTCCAGTCTCCGTGGTGAGACAACAGGACATTGCCTTCGACAGGGTCCACCGACCGTTCTCACTGCTCAAATGGTCCAAAAGGATGTAAATAAATTTTGACAAAAAAATTAAATCTGTAAGTAGATAAGTTAATTAATCCTAATATAAAATTAATAAATATTTAAAGTATGAGTATATAAATTTGTAAAAAAACTAAATATATTTAAATACTTCTAACAAAACACATCAGACTAGACAAACTCTTAACAAAGGTTATTTACTCCCTTTAACCACTAAAATCTTGCAGCAAACTCAAAAAATAAACTTTGAAGCATGTACCAAACAAAAAAATGTTTCAAAGAACTGTAAGGAAACTATGTTCCTTACCTACTAACTACTATGCCACAAGATTACAAAAAAATATAGTCAGTCTGATGTGTTTCCCTACCAAAGGAAAAAAAACCAAGTTTACACTCATACTGTGTCAGACTTTAAGGTTGACACTCAAACGTTACGCTATATCCTTATGTAACATGACTATATTAATCTGCAGATGCAGAACACAAACTTACTACACGTCTCTCAGTCATCGTACTTCAGGATATCTTTAATTATCAAAAACAAGTAGAAAGGCATATTTAAAGTGAACGAACATAGCTAAGTTGCATTTGTTCGCCCTTAAACCTCAACAAAGGAGATTTATTTAATATCTCCGGCAATGAATTTAGTAATTGTTGATCTGAAATTGATCTCGATACTTTTAGCTCTTCTAAACGCTCCAGAAAAGCTCTAACACATGTAGATCCATCAAATTTTAAATTTAAAGAGTTAATGTTAACTTGCCTTTCGGTAACTAACATAGGTACAGTTGCCGTATCAGCAACTGGGACCTTTTGTGATTTCTCGCATTCGTCACTCTCATCACTGTCGTGTTCGGAGATGCTCAGCAGCCCTATTAAACGCGCGCGCAATTGCGTTAACCGTGTACTATCATCTTTAATTCGACTAAGACGGTCTATCCAGTAACTAGCCCTAGCGGATATACGTCGGAGGGAAGCGGGGGTACCTGCGGTCGATTTTGCCTCCATTCTCTCAATTGCACTGGTCGCAGTGGACATCTCATTGTCGAAATTCACCACGACTTCCTTGGAAACAGGAAAACTCCCTCGCCTCGCCGCCACTAAAGCGTGTTTTAGGTTCCGTCGCATCACTTCGACGGTAGTCTCCTCATCTGAAATTAGGTTGTAGTTCATGAGCTCACTTGCCAGTTCCTCCTTGTTCAGGAAGTTAATATACTTTAAGAGAGGCATAGTGTTACAAGTTATAATTTATTACACCACTATGTATTAAAATTTTAATAAAATATGTTTTTACACAACTGAATTTAATTAACTATAATTTACCAATATATGAATGATAGGCTATCTATCTACTAAAAGAAAATTATATATAAAACTACTGATTCAATATTTGGTGTGTGTTGCACCAAAACAATAACTATTTAGACTTAAGCTATATATCACAAAAATCACACTGATTCGAGTTCAAAAACTTATCTCTAGCACAGCATTAAGACGTACCTTTTGCTAGGCTTTATTCTACAATAACAAAAGTGAGGTTGGGTAGTGACAGATAAAATACTATGTTGTAAACAAGTATTAAGCAGCAACACACTTACAAACTATATACTGTGGAGAGGTCATACACAACAATAAATAAACTTTGTGCTTTATAGGCAACAATTAACAACAAATAAAACTCAAATAAAGACCACTCACCTTGTAAAGTGTGTTGAAAAACTGCTTCTCTAACCTCTAACAAATTGCTAGCTACAAAAAAAACAATTTACAAATTGTTTCACAACAAATGCAATCACAAAACTCATATAATTGAAGCTTAGCAATAAACGGCCACTACCAACAATCCCTCAATTCACTTCATAGTTTTATTTATTTGTACCGTTTAAATACACACAAGCGCTAGTGCTTTTTACGAAAAAATGTCACATTGGATTGGACACGACACACGTGCGCAGTAGCACAATCACACTAGCGACATCTGTGATCGAGTTTGTATAACTCGCTTAAAAAGATTAACAAATTTAGAAAAGACGGTAGTGTGTGCGATTGAAAAATGTTGAGAGCTGGTATTAATTGGGGGGTAGGAAATTTATAGGTAGGGTATTTGGGTATGAGCTTAATGGGAACACATGGGAATAAGGATGGGATATGGACACTGATGTCCCTAGTCTACTCAACTTAGACTAGGGAGTGGTATTTCATCAGGCGAACGTTGTCCTGAAAAAAAAAGTTAAGTTCTACCACGGAATTTAATTAATACCAGCGGCGTACTGTGGCATAAATTCCTCGTCTAAGCCTCCCAAGTAGTAAATTTATTTGTAGTGTCTAGTCCGGCTGCCAGTCCTATAGACACTCGTAACGACAGACGCTCTGCCTCACTTGCTATGCGTCGTCACTCGTGATCGAGTCCCGAGTTGGTGCGCCACTTTGTAACCGCGAAACCCCTGCGGGGCGTTAGGGCTCCGCAGGCGTTCCAACCGTTACTCACCGACTGAAACTCAGGGGCAGACACTACACGAGACCTGTGTTATTCTCGAGGGCGCCAACTACTTGGGGTGAACTTAGACAAAGGAAAGCCAAGACTTCAACCACACAACACTATATTTACTAAAAGAACTTACAATTAATATATGAAGATACACACGAAAAATATATATATACAAAGGAGAAACAATTTTGAAAGTAATCTGTCCGGATCTTCCTCGCTGAAGGCGGGGATGCTCTTATACACTCACTTGAAAGACACCAAGTAGCTCACAGACCACGCCGAAGTGATGCCACGTGGCCTGGTGGCGCGGCGAAGGGAGATGTCGAGACACCTCTCGACACGTGGATGTCGTCGCCTCCGACTGCGACGCAGCTATAGTCCAAACCAGGGGTGGCTTGGACTGCAGGAAGGCGAGATCGACCCAGGAGCCGCAGGACGAATCGCACGCACGTGTGCGGATGGACCGATTCCCTCTTATATATTTATTTGACGCTTGCCAGATACTTTTACTGTCGACGGTCAATACTTATATGTATCCGCGACCTAACGGCTAAAAAGCCATAAATATATTTATATACGACCGCGTGGTAAGTGGAAACACTAGACGGTTCGTTAAGTCTTAGAGAAATCGTAAAGTCCCTCGAGCTCCTCTTCTTCCAAACGCCGGGTGCCAAGAGACCGCGTGGCCGCTGCCACTGTCCCTACATAGCTCGGCCGGAAGTCGTGCCACTTCCTATGGCCGACATAAAAATTAACCAATCCCATAGCTTCCTCGCTCGTGCATCGGTCTAATCCTTCCCCGTCGAGCCGACATCGACAGATGTCGCCTCATAATGGTGTGTCGGGCAATCGTGCGCCAGTACACAACGTTTCAAGGTGGTTACACCGTCATGCGGTAGATGGCGGTTATAATCACAATCTATTATAAATTCATTAGCAATTAATGTTAATTTCTCTCAATGTGCCAAAAATTTACGTTACAAGTTAAAGGTGGCCATTTTGAAAAGAATTTTTTTTTGCTGAGGCTTCAATAAATATGTATACGTAAGTTTAATTATGATTACCTTACTTCATAAAAAAATAAATGCATTTTCATTTGTAACAGAATTTATGGCTTTATTAGGTACCTTCCTTAATTTTATTAATAGTTTCGGATTTTCGGCATTATTATAAAATTTTCAAAAAATAATAAATAAACAATCACAATAAATAATAATAATGAATGAAATAATAGTAAACGATAAATAAAATAATAATAAATAATGAATTGGCTTTCTCTACGATTTTACTATTAGTGATTTACTTTTTCACACATATGTATCAGTAATGGAGGTACATACTCAAAAATATTTAATATTTAAACTAATATAAAGTAACTAACATTGTATAATTCTTAATAAATATAAGAGAAAAAAATATTGAAAAAAGACATTACTAATTTATTAATTACTATAAAAATATATGGAAAGGATCAAAACCGTTTACACCGACTCAACCGCTGTCCGTAGTTTAGTTCACGAAAGATCACATGGCGGCGCCACCGCCGCGCGTCAAATACCTATTGTCGAGCGGCGCGATATCACCTACGGGGCCTTAAGGTTGAACTAGTCGATACTTTTTCCATACAAATTTCGGGGGGGTTTTACTCCACTGTTTGACATTGTACATTAAAATTTAAACCTGATATCGTTTTGCCTCATTTTTACTTTTGTCTGTACGGAAACAGAATAGTCAAATAAAAAGCCATTAAAAAGTTATGAGCCAATAAAGATTAATTTTTCTTGCTAATTTTAACGTAACTTTGGGCGTAAATAAGTAATAAAAGAAGTGTAAAATCTCCAAAATAAAATCGGCACCGACAAAGCTCAATTATTGAGGATTTCAATAAACTTTAATTATAAGTGATTTATGCAGAAGTTTTTTCATAAAACTCCATTTTTCAAAGGACTTTTCGTTTATTTTTACGCTGTCGGTTTACTTTGAATTATCGTGCATTTCACTCAATAATCTCTGTCGGACACGATGCTAGGTGAGACAGCGTGCTTTTTGACCGCGCCCACGCGTGACTTCGAGCCCGCGACTAGTTCATCCTTAAATAATAATAAAAAGCTGCTTTAACCTACGGACCCCTCACGTTTATTGATTACGCTATGATAGTTAGTTATCTCGTCATCTAGATTTCACATTTCCTCATGGCGAATAGTTGCTATGAAAGCTAAATTAAAAAAAAAATACGATAAAAAAAAACACGATGTGTCTGATTACTCGGATACAAGGCAAACCTTATGAAAGGAAATGGAACGGCGTGCGGTTTGTTAATCCCACTTTTTAGTAGTTGATTTTTGTAAAATATACATAGAGCACAAGAAAATTAAGTAGACTTTATAAATATAGTACTTTATAAAAATAGTTAAAAAGGATTTTATAAAAATAGTACTTACTTGTGTACGTAAAGTATAATATTTAAATAAACAGAATTAAAGTATATAATTTTATTAGATTCATAAACTTAGCGGCTCACAAGTTAATATTTAATAGCCAAAAACTGCTCTTGAGAGACATTAACGAGCGCGTGACGTCATAACACGAACAAATGTAACCCTGGCTGTATTTGTACATTATTAATAAATTAATATTATCAGTGGCGTCGCTTATGCGGAAACTTGGGTGTTTTGCGAGTTACTGTCGCCATATAATTATGATAGTGTGAGCAAACAAGCATTAAAACATTTATTATTAGTGTGTAAATACATTTTTAAAAGAAGCCAAGGCCTCGAATACCGTTGTTTATTTTGACACATTTTTTTTTTTAATTTTATTTTAATACTTAAACCGTTTTGTTCAAACATCATTCATTTGTAATATACGTTTGCGTATATTTATGACTAGCTGAGCCCGCGTATTCGGTATATAACTTTTTTTTGTTTGTAAACCGATTGGAATGTAACAAACACTAAATGTTACGGGAAGCCGCATTATCAGTCAAAACCACATTTAAATCGGTTAAGCTGTTTCAGAGTTTAGCTTGCACAAACGCACAGACAAACAGACAGAAATTCTAAAAACTATTTTTTTTGACCTCAGTAAGTACAACGTGTACAAATTGTTTTTTTTTTTTATACTTTAATGTACAGACACGGCTCGTTTACGATTTTATTACATGTAGAGATAGTACACAACTCGTACACGATTGTGTACGTGTACGTGAAATCGTGATATTGATCAAAAGTCGGTGTAAAGGGACAGTGAATCTATACTAGATTCTTTAGAGAGAGAAAATTACATATGTACGAAAGGAGAAAGAAAATGTTTAACATATTAGAGGAAAGCCAATATTTGGTGCCAATATCCATGAAGTAGTTTTGATTGTTGAACATTCAACCTATGTTGAACTGAATAAAACCTAAGCTTCCTTATACGATTTATAAGCCTAACTCAGTCGCACTGGTAATATAAAACAAACGTTAATTCTAAAATTCGAATTTAGCGGCTATTAGATTGTCCAATTGGTTTGGTGTTCGCGAAACGGTAGATTTTTTTTAAGAATAAAATTTTTAATATGAGTATTATTGAGTATGTATATTAACATAGCATTACTTCTTCTTGCGGTGCTTCTCCAACTAGTAAAGGTTAGAGAGCAGCCTGAATAGTCCTGTCTTTTGTTCGCTGGAACAGCTCAGGTGAGGTAGGTATGCCGGTAAAGGGTAGTATATTAAAAAAGGCTTAAATTTACCTTTTTTTTCAATTATTCACTCCGAATTTGCTATTTTTTAGACTCCGTTCATAATTATCTTCAATTAGTTATTTCAAAATACTCATTTTTTTTTTGTATCAGTAAACATAGTTTCTGTGCAGATTTATTTAATAAACGAAGTTGTTCGGATCTGTGGCGCTGTGTGCTCCCGGCCATATTGTCGTGTCATTGCTCCCTTTGTTACTTTCGGCACAGAACAAATAATAATAGTACTAGTACTTTCGGGCATTAAACAGTGTGAACTATATCTATTTTATGGTGTTTGATTTATGCACTACAATTTTCCTGCTGCTTTTTGCAGGTATCACTTCGACGAATGGGCGCCGTTCGTCGCTGCAAATATTTGCCCGGGATGCTTAAGGCTGTGCCGCTAATTAATGTGTCTTTTTCAACCTGACCCTTCGTGACCCTCTATTAAGCAATTACTTTGGGATTTATAAGGTGTAATCTTAACCCCCTACAACAAGGGGTGAGTAAGTGATTTGGTTCATAGCGTTTTGTGCATTGTGTAATACATATTGAGTTCGAAAATCTTGTGCATTCCACGATACATATATTCTTAAAATATTAGATTTAAAAAAATATAAATTGTATTTATATTACTAACAGTTACTAGTACATGTAACTAGTTACCTAACTTGGTTACGATAGGTCCGAAGGGGAAATAAGATCATAGATTAATAAAATCGGTATTTATGTAGCAAGCTTCAGGTGACATTTAGTGATTGTTTCATTCCAATCGGTTTACAAACAAAAAAGTTACGCACTATTACGAATACCACGCGTACGAAGTCGCAGGCACAGCTAGTACCTAATAAAAATAAATATCGGATGTAAATAGTATGAAATATTGAAGTTGTTAGAATTACCCTTTACATATTAAAAAAAAATGGGAGTGATGACTAGTTCCACAAACCAGCAGCATTCAAAACGTGATTTGAATGCTCGGAAGAGTGTTGTTTAAGAAAAGTTACCGATGCGGTTACAACCTCCTCGAATGATTTAGAAGACAAAGAAGAAGTAGTCGCTTAGACAAAGGCTTCTCAAGAGTTTAAATGACACGAAAAACGTTGGATGCTGCTAGGTACGATTAGGCAGTACTTGGAAAAGTCTGTGTACAGTCAAGGCGTCTGTCGAACTATTCAACTTATTTACATGAATTCGAATATGAACCGAATATAACAAACATAACAAACAATATTTCCGTCTTTGTGGTATGTTATAGTAAATGTTGCGTTCTCTCCTCAACTAATGACACCAAAGATATTTGTTGTGGAAATATATTACAAAGTATCTCTATTCATTCGATTTGGCAGAAACCTTGACACACAGGCAAAACCATTACCCATTTTAAACATAGTTTTGAGACCAATTCTTTTATTCCACAAGAGTTCTGAGTTGATGGCACAATCAGAGTTGCGACTGTTAAAGCCAAATTATTTAAACATAAAATACCGAAAAAAATAGCTGTATATTTCTATGTGTCACACAAAAACAATGTAACAATCAGTTTTTGGAATATGTCAGGAGTTTGTGGAGATTGGTGCCAAGAATTTTATTGGCGTTACAAGGGAAGCAGGAAAGTCATTTGCATTTGAACCATGAAGTTCTGCTCGAGAAGCTTAAAAGAGGCTATTCACTGCCAAGACATAACTCGTTTTAAATGGAAGCATAACCCCGTTATAAAACAACATAAAAGAGCGGTTCATGACCAAATGTGTCAACGAAAGACATTATGTACTTCTTCTAGAATATATTTTCGATTCGAGGCATATATGTAAGTATATAAAGTAGAAAATGTCAAAAGAGGGAATATTTGCAAATATAATGGGATTTAATAGTGATCTGGATAATGACATCATTAAATCATTGCATAGTTGGTTGAATGACAAGCACGATTGCAATTTAAATTCACCAGTAACCGACAAAAAATAACATTATATTACAAAAACAATTAAACTGTTGTTCCATCAAAGCGATGATGCATTTGCGAAACTCAATTAAAAGTCTATTTAAAATACACGTTTATGCAGAAATCAAATGTTGGAGGAAATGATTCACTCGAAATGATAATTCCGTACCAGAGCCGTGACTTATTGTGATGACTTCATTGTTACACAAGTGAATACCAAAAATAACACAAGTGAATCAAAACGATTGTCACAGTGGAAAATTAACACTTTCTTTTCTTCCAGAACTTGGAAGGCTCAATCTAAGAGTTTAAATGTTTTTATAATGAATATTTATTAGACAAAATCGGAATACCTTGGAACTATCGAGTGTTAATGAATGGCGCTGGGTACCCTCTAACCTGAACGTTGCAGATGATGCCACGCGTTATAATAGTTGTCACTGAGCCTGGACCTGCCTCTGGTTTTTCTCGATTTCCCGTATTTCCCTAAATTTTTAATCAGCAATTCTTCAGCTATCGATAATATAATTGGCTATTTTAGCATATATATATTTTCTATAAACTTAAAATTTCATTAATACGACCAAATGTCAGTCAAAAATGTCATTTCTTTCATAATTCTATTTATTTTATGTAAAGATCTGCAAGCTAACGGTCCACCCGACAAACAACGCCCTAGGAGTTTTCAAATGAACTTCCGAGTTTAAAAGTATAAAGGATATTTACGGGATAGCGAGAGTATAGGAGAATGACCTCAGGGAACCTTTTAAGACTGTTTACACATCAAAATAACACACATTATATCTATAGTTATTTTTTTTAAAAGTCGCTGTCCGCTACTGTCTGTTTTTCACTTATGAAACGATCGATAAGGTAGGTTTGTGTATATACTCGTATTTTGAAGAAAAAATTGCATGCGTGCGAATCTGGGGGCAATTTTTTGCTAAGCATAATTAATTATTCGTCATTTAGTTAGAAGTTTAGTCAAATTTGGATTACAAAAGCGAAAAAAGGCTTCTCCAGTACTCATAAAGAATGAAACAGATGAACATAAGCATTATTAAGAAGAACCAGATTTAGGAACCGAACACAAGAAACCGGATTTAGACGTGGAATCAATAGAATTAAAACTGCATTGCCAGAGTTGTGATATTTTTACACCAGTCTATACTGGTACTCGATTCGCGTCCATTAAAAACGACGTAAGTTGACACAAACGTAATTAAATCTGTCGTCATTGAGCCGATCCAACACACGTCTCTGTTACAATGTGACCACAATGGTAGGCGTTTTATCGCTGTACATGTTTGTTGGTTACGTAAATTGTCAGCGCTGTGATGTGATGGTATCATCGCGGGACTCAATGTCGGTCCAAATAAATATCTAACTTCGTGAATGCTATCTAGCTTTTTTAAAACAGAAGATAAGAGTGCACAAGGCATTAGGAAAATCTTTAAAAATATGAGAAAAGTTTTTTAAGTTTTTTAGGGCACTTACAGGCACTGTGCTTTAGGTCTCTTTACAGGCAGGAGACAGTGTGTTTCGCGGTCTTAAATTGAACAGCCCTTCGGGCGGCAGTAATCACCCCTTTTAAAGAATACACAGTGATATAACAGCACGTGTGCTGTTGTGGTTCGGTGAGTTAGGAATGCTAAAGCCCATTTCTCTATCCACGCCCAATCCTTCTTATGCTAAGGTCGGCAGTGTAGCTCATTTGCAGCACCTATGGCGTGGATTGCGTTACCAACCGTCAAATGAATCGTCAGCAACCTGTGGTGTAATGACACAATAATATCGGATTGCTTCGACTAATTTTTTTAGTACTTACCTAAATTATATGATCCTACACACAGCCACAATACTATCAAACTAAACAGTAGGTCGTGTTGCGATTAGAGATACTGCGATTTCGCGATACTGGCGATAACTCGATACTACATCAGTGGAGGGGCGGCTCGTTTGATGTAATTTGTTTCTAATAAGGCGGCCTCTGTTTGTACTCGATATAATTCTTCAATAAACCACGGTCCTTTGGGAATTTTTTGTTCTATAACATCGCTCGATATTCCCTAATATTCGATATAATTCGCTCGATCAATAATTTCGAGCTGTGTAAGTTTAGGCTGTTTGTGGAAGCCTTCAATATTTCCCTCTCTTTCTATAATTGGCCGCATCGTAAACGCCAACCAGTTAAGGCGAGAGATGATGTCATAGTGACCTCACAACTTGACACATTTAAATAACCTGCCCAGCACAGTCATGTAAAAACTATGTTAATAAAAAACGTGTCACAAATTCACCAAGTAACCAGTATACTATTACAATTTTTTGTCACAAGAGCCACCACGATTTCAACTATTTCAAATTGAATGTTCCAATTGTTACAATGAATTCAGTATTTAAAAAAAAAGTGCACGTTACTACCGAATATCGACCGTATGAAGGTTTACGTAATAAGTGAAGAAACGTTAACTTCAGTAACTTCAATTAACGATTAGTATGGATACAAAGCATCGGATCTTATTTCCGAGTTTGTTTTAGCTTTTATCGCAGACAATGGTGGATATTACGTTACAGCCGTTAAAGATCCGATCGATTCCAAGACGAATTCGGCCAAGACACATCTGAACCGAACACATCCGCCGCCATAGCTCTAGCATTATTAGTATGTGTCTAGACTTGTGGCGACGGTCAGGCGACGAATGTGGAGGTTCTGTGTTGGCACGGTTAAGTGAAGCTGGCTGCTTGTAAAATAGCGTAAGCAAGATTACCCACCTGAAGATAAAACAGAAGCTGGAGCAAGAGAGAGTACACGGGACGGAAAACACGAAGAGGTGACGATAGATAAACTACTTATCTCCATATCACTTCACGGGGGCACCTAATTGTCCTCGAAAGCGCATCGCTAAAAGCGACTACCGAATTCCTTTCAGGCACCAATTTTGTTACCTAATTTATCAGGCACTTGACTCATAATTGGTTGTGAATTATCGCACGACACCAGGACACACATTATATGAAGTAGTAGCGGAGACACGTGCTCCCGCGGCAGAGGGGGACGGATTCACTGAACGTCCTTGGCGAGGGGGCGCGCGGGGCGCCTGCGGCATCAGACGTTTCAATCATCCCCGGCGGGAGAGGGAGCCGCTTATCGGGGTTCGGCGTGTGCGAGAGAGTGGCGCGATGCCGTGCTATTGACCGGCCTGCAGGCCACGCCCACCCGGGCGAAGCAAGGCGCGCGGATTTCCAAGTGAAAATCGAACTTCAGCCCGGGCAGACGCGGGGCCGGGCGACTCAGCTGCACCATCAAGGTTACCCCACACCTTACTACAACCGAAATGCACACACCAACGGCCACGCCGTCGTCGCATCGACCATAACGGTTCTCACACGATGCCCTAAGTTGTTTAGGGCGCACTATGAAAAATCCATTATCTAATTTCGGCCCGATCGAAAATTGGCACGCGCACAACGTAGGTTGCCAGATATGAAAAGAGATGACCTGAAAATAAGATCGAACATTTTCAATATGCCGTAGGCCTCTTTTAATTAAAGGGTTGTACAACGAATGGTTTTATAGGTTAATCGGAAGGTCTGCACGAGGCACGAGGCATGCGCTTACCTATTATGTAACGTCGACCTACCCCACGACTATTTATAATTGTATCTATGCAGCGGATAAATGCTGGTTAATTTTAATACTTTCAGTTCAAGGGCTTCGTTTTTCAGTTTCACGAGTGGAATCAACTGTTCAACGTAGCGTGAGAAGTGTCATTTAGGAGCGGCTCCGGCTATAATTAACCAAGTTTTAATTAAATTGGTGCAATAGTTTTGAGTTGAACAACGGTCAGAGGCAGAACTGCTCCTGACGAACATGTAGGCATTAAGTCTCCGTAGTCAATGCTAAATTATCGTTGAATTACCATTATTCAATACGAGTTAACTGCTTGTTTTAGGTATATTATCCTACTAATATTATAAATGAGAAAGTTTGTATGTTTGTGTGTTTGCCAATCATGCCAAAACGGCTAAAAGGATTTGGATGAAATTTGGCACATATATTTTTATTACCAGGAATAACATATAGGATACTTTTTATCCTGGAAAAAAGTTAGATTCGCGAGGGATCGTCTAAAAAAATAAAAAAAATCGGCGCCACCGTCGTCACAGCGACAAAGATGTCAGGCATTATATCTATACTTCTATACTAATATATAAAGCTGAAGAGTTTGTTTGTTTGTTTGTTTGAACGCGCTAATCTCAGGAACTACTGATTCGAATTGAAAAATTATTTTAGTATTGAATAGTCCATTTATCGAGGAAGGCTATAGGCTATATAACATTACGCTACGATAAATAGTATTATATATTATCAGTGTCCAGTACCGCGCACCCCACGCGCACTCCGCCGCCCTATGGGCCGCAGCGAAGCGTGGCCGAGTTCAGCTAGTTACTCATATGTTTTCTCGGATGTTATATTTTTCATTTATCAACACGGACGAAGTCGCGGGCACCAGTCTGTAACTTAACTCTTCTGTGACCACTTCTTATAAAATTCATCTTCTGAATTTGACCTCTTCTTCATACATCCATTGTACCACCCTTCATACACCCATCCATTGTTTGGCAGCACTTATGAAGTTTTGGGTCTTCATTTTTGGGTCATGTGATTTCGCGTTCATTCTTTTTTCGACGTGATTTTCCAATCTTTTCTTTTATCTTACTGTAAGATATGTAGGCAAATTGTTTGCAGTTTATTATTTATATAATTTACATGACTTTGTCTAAAATTTAGGTTTATATAACTTAGTATGTATAATAACTCATTGTCTAGACATTTAAGGGTTTAAGACATATTACCTTATTATAATGTAACCGTTTGTATATGTATATGAATAAATTAATAAATAAGTGCGAACATAATTCTATAGCATAGAAAATCGAAGAGAACTCGCACTAGACATCACGATAGACCAATACATCGCCACTAAACAAATAAAATATACCACAGGGACGCTAACGTCCCTCGACAACTTTAAAATTCACTACGTGAATTTACGGTTGACATTTTATTTTCTCTAGTGCACGCAACTACTTCAAAAGTCACCCAATATTTTTCTGTCCCAGAACAGTACTAAATCATCTTTATCTTGCACAATGATAATATGACAAATATAATTTCGAATTTATTACTGGAAATGCACCTTTGAATGTAATTTCTCGCATTTAAAACTCCGCTTCCCCCATGGAAGGTAAGGTATATTCCAAGGATTCGCCTTGACCCGGGGCTGAGCTATTTTCGCACTAGCGTGTTTGAGGGTTACAACGAAAATTCGTGTCGGCTCGATAATAGTACTCGCTAATAGTATCGTATATTGCAAATGGATGTGACTATTATTAACAAATATTATGCCATAAATACAATCTTCTAATACTCGTATTATAAAATATATGAAAGTGAGTTTGGTTGTATATTTGTTACGCTTTCACGCCTTATCACTCAACCGATCATTATGACATTTTGCAAACACATTGTCAGGGATACAAAAGAAGAAATAGGACCTGCTTCTTTTCAAACAGAAAAAAAGAACTATTTCCGAGGATCGCGGGTAGAAGACTAGTCTACAATAATATAGCGAATGAAAGTGCAATTCATTCGTGCATAACTTGAAATTAATGAAAAATATCATTTCTATTTGGTCTGCACTCAAATAATATAGCGAACATTTCTATTTACGTAGTAAACACGGTGCTACCCTTCGCGTGCGGTAGTCAGCAATTACGTTTTTTTAATTTGAATATGTTTTTCCATAAAACAATGGCCACCATAAACACGGGAAGAGCTGTAGCGCTAATGGGATATAAATGTAGCAAAAAGAGACATGCTTCCGGTAAACAATTTACATGATACACAACCACAAGAAACACTATTTCAAAGACACGACGCCGCTATATTTATGAATGAAGAATTATATAAACTTAAAAGAATAAGGATAAAATACACAAATAGTTCTGTGACGGTGTTGTTGCGTGTTTGTGATGTTTCTGATTGTTTGCGATCAAGACTTAGCAATCAAAAATTTAATATTTAAATGCTCTTTGGAAACTGGAAATGATAAGATAGCTCCGTCGGTTCTTTACCAAACTCTTTAGGGTAAAAAATGAGGAATGAGGTTTTAGATCCTGGCATTCATTACACACATAACGGAGCACACTTTGAAATAACAGCGTGTGTATAATAAGGAGTTTTTGACTAAGTAAAGCAGTAGTGTCCTGTCATTAACTAAATATAAAGAATAATTAACAATGAACCAGCTTTTGCCCGCGATTTCGACATTTTTTCCCTTGGAAATAGTAACCTTTTCTGAATGAAAAGTATTTACCTATGTCATTTTCTGTACACCTGACACATCTGTATCTACACATGATGATTGCAAAATGAAGCCGTAAGAACGCAACAAACAAACAAATGCATTTCACTTTCGCATTTACAACGTTAGTTAGAATTTACTCTTTATATAATGACTAGCTGACCCAGCAGACGTTGTCCTGCCCGAACCAGAAAATAATTCTGTAACCCGATTGGGGTTGGGGCGCCACCTATTGGGTCCAATTTTATTTTCAAAGCATGTGTCAAAATGATGCGACACTTCACGTCAATGAACGACGGTAAATTTTTTTGGATATTGTTCAACCAAAAATACTAAAATCGCGATTAAAAAATGGGGGGGTGGGGGTAGGGGGGTAAAAATACGACCTATTCTCATACCTAATAAATATACACACAGAATTTCATAAGAATCGATCAAGCCCTTTCGGAGGAGTTTTGTTACAAACATTGTGTTGTGACACGAGAATTTTATATATATTAGAATTGCAGGCAAAAGACGATTAATTTTTATCCAAAGTATTGACAAGCTATTGAGGTTTGCAACCCATATCAGCCAATGAAGCAGCACAAAGCTAGTCCCCTAAGTGTTAATTAGTCACTTAATAAAAAAGAAAACATCTATTATATATATATCAACTTAACATTCATGTAAAATTATTACCCGTACCGAAACGATCTCGTGACCCACTTTCACGGTAGAAGAAACAAATGAAGTGCACAAAACGAAACGCCGAAACATTGCACATTATAAATAAACATTATATAATTAAACAAATAAATGGCCAACTATTCGGTTGCCAAGTTTACAATAATTGTTTACGATAACAATTACGAGTAACTTATTGTTTACTCTAAATACTAGGAGAGCGGTCCAGACTACGGTAATAGAACGATTGTACTTAATTAAGAAATAAATTAGTTTTGCTTTCTATAGAGATAATATTTACTGAAGTTGATTCACGGTTTGTGAATTTTTATAATACGCGTTTTTCCGTAATTTAAATTTTACGATTGAATTATGCATCGAGTTTGCTATTGCCTTGCTGATTTTCTTCAGTACTGTACTACTGTACTTCAGTCCAAATTCACTTATTGCCGATTTCAGATATCAGTTATCTATAAAACGTTAATTAATAATTTATTTAATAACCCTATTATTACCTATATAATACTGTAATAGTAAAGCATTGCTTGTGTTATAGGCGACGGTAGCCACCTGACCGTCGAGCCTTTCTGACGATCTTAAAATAAAAAATATAGGTACTATACGGATTTTTACGGAAACGTAAAAAAAAAGCAGAAAATTTAAACCAAATTGAACACTGATCTTGTGAAGTCTTCCTGAATTATCTGTTTAATTTCTTTCGGGCAGTTTATTGTATTTAATAACATTTGTTTTATATCCTAATACTAGTGACCTGCTGGTACTACGCAGGTACCTGCTGGAATACGCATGGTATTCATAGCGCGTAACTGTTTTGTGTGTAAACCGATTGGAATGAAACACATACACTAAATATTACGGGAAGCTTGCTAAAATACACCAGTGAAGACCGTATTCAAATCGGTTAAGCCGTTTCAGAGATTAGCGTGCACAAACGCACAGACAAATTTGTACAAATTGTTTTTATGAAAAAATCTTTAATGTGCAGATACGGCTCGTTTACGGTTTTATTATATTTATAGACAAAAAACTCGTGAAAAGTGATGAAAAACGTATTAAAATCCATTTCGACTTCAATTTATACATGTAGGTTGAAGTTTTTGAATTCAATTTTTGAAGTTACAACTGTTACAACAACCAATCACCGAGCTTTATTTCTTTCGTTTTGTAAGTAAGCAAAGGAAGCGTTTGCAACAGTTTGCATCTTGGCTAGGGCCCCTGTTCAGTCAGAGCCCAAGAAGATTGCGATACATGTTTTCTTATTTGTTTGTGAACTGATATTTTTTTCTTTTTGTTTAGTGACTATTGACGAGCCTTAAAACAATTTTGGAAAGTTAAATTTTCAAAATAATCATTAGTCATATTTGAACTAGGGTTATTGCTGATTCAGGTTTTTACTGTATCAGCGGATGCTGATGCTGATATTAATAAATTACTTTAAAAAAATATCCTAATATTAAATTATTAGCTTATGTGATTTATTTTTGTTAACAAAATATACAAGACTTATGCTTCTATATTACAAGTAAACATAAATTATACATTTTTTAATAATAATAAATAATGTTTAGCTAACATTTTTATTAATATAGAAGATAATCACGTTCTCAAGATCAAGAAACGAGTATTTATGTGTGTGGGCTGATATGGGACTCATTAATATCTGAATTGTTTGTATTGAACAGCTTATTTGGTACAACGGTCTGTGATTGGATAAACTCCACGTTATGACGTGTATGTCAGCATTAAAAATCAGCATCGATCGTTGCTGATGCTGATATTAGCAACAACCCTGACTTAAACCAGAGGGCGAACAATAATATAGTGTAAAAGAGTATTAGTAAGTTATGAGCAACGTTGCAAAACAAACAGACGAAGACGAAGAAGAATCAATTTCTATAGATCGCTTCAACAGCTCGTTTAGCGTACTCAATCAAATTCGAAACAGAAATTAGAGCTTCATAAGTGCTCTCGAATGAGCTAGTTAAAGTCGTTATCTTTCCGGCAGTTATGGTAACGAAACGTATGTGGCACATTAATGAATTGGTAATGAACTGAGTCGCTGAACAAATGGAAACTTAGCTATGCCATATTACGCGACATACATATTACACGCACTTGGAGAGCTCTGAATTGCAATTATACATATTAATCACAAATTTAAGGTATTTTAAAAGAAGCATTTAAGGTGGAGACAAACGCTAAATACTAAAAATATCCATTGCTTAATAAAGATGTTACAAGAAATAGACAACACAATTGCTTAGAAAAATATATATATTATACTTGAACATGTGAAGAATCATTTGTATTAATTAGAATTTTCATTAAAGTAAAAGAAACTCCACAAAAAAGTTATAACACAAGAAGAATTTGACTTTTATTGAAAATTCTCTTGAAAACGGCTTTTTGCGCGTATATGGATCCCTGGTACCTATTAATAAGTTAATGTCAGTTTAAAAATTGTATAAATTTCTTTTTGTGTATTGTTCTAATGGTAAAAAAAAACACTATTTCTAGGCCTGTTGAATTGTCTCCGCCGTCAGCGAGTTCTAATGTAAATTTGCCATTAGAACATTTGCCCATTTATTATAATGAACACAGATATTGTTGACTTTTATTGAATGGGATCATCGATAACAGTAGACAATCGCAAATGCCCACTACTTAGGTGTTGGGAAAGGAGAAATAATGTAGGGTGTTATTTTATTATCATCATCATAATCTCAGTCGTAGGACGTCCACTGCTGGACACAAGCCTCCCTAATCTTGCCATTGGACCGGCTGGAAGCAACCTGGAACCAACGTCGACCCACGGTCTATATTAGATTGTCAGTCCACCTAGAGTATCCGGTGTAAAAAAATAGAATAATACTGTGTAGAGTTGGTGAAAGTTTTCTTGAAATTTTCTTACTGATCCCTCGAGAACAGTACTTTTTTTCTGGATATAATCTCCTTTTTTGTACTCTTGGATCATATTTCAAAGGAAAAAAAGCTTGATTTATTTTAGATCAGACCGACAAGACTCGGCTTCGCTCCTGTCCAATTGGCGCACTATCCGCATCCCTAGGGAACAGTACTTTTATTCTAGAAGGAAGGTAACCTATATCCCTCATAGCGAAAGGTTGAGTAGTTAAGGCGTGAAAACGTAACCAACAAACTCATATATAATACTAGCCGGTGCTCGCGGCTTTGCCCGCGTTGAAAAATAAAAAAATAACGCCTGTCTAAATATATGAGCAATGTAACGCCTAACATCTTTATTGCAGTTATAGCTCACCAGGCGTTAGATGGTCCTTCGGGAACACTACTTTTTTTTATGGACGAAAGGTACCCTATGTCCTTTCCTGCATCCCTGACATCGTGTATGCAAAAGTGCATGATGATCGGTTAAGCGGTTTAGGCGTGAAAAGGCAACAGACAGACAGACAGAGTTACTTTCACATTTATAATATTATAGTAAGTATGGATTAGACACTAGCGACCCGTGCCCGTGCCGTCTCCGTCTTCGCACGGAGTTGAAGCTTTTAAAAAATTCATTCTTGTGGATGATTACGTTATAAAATATTCCAAATCTCGGCTTTCCAGACTTAGTAGTTTTGGCTATGCGTTGGTAGTCGTGACTTGACGAACGATTCAATAAGTATAGTATGAGACACAGAAGAGAAAATTGAATTTTATGCAACACGTGAAGGCCAATGCTTTTAATAAATTTCACCCGTATAGGCAGCTTTTTAAACGTGCTATTCGAAAGCGGTGTTTTCAGTGGTGCACAATAAATAAATGCTCTACTGCGTTGGCTGCTGTGCATAATTTATAGACATGGTGCGTGACCAGCCAGCTAGCTTGGTCTGGACAGCAGCTTTTAAATGGATGCAACTTTTTAACGTCCGTTTCCATTTGAGGACATCGGTGTGTGTCTTCAATTATCTTACGATTCTATAAATAAGGCACCCCTGAATGTCTCCAATTAGTTAAATGAATTTAATTTAAGTACTTAAATTAAATTGATAGAAATTAAGTATAAGTACCTACTCTGTCACCGATAGAAAGAACCAAGTAATCAACAAGTAATACTGCGATTTATACCGCCGATCCGCGATAATCCGACAAACGTTTTGTAAGGCGGTGTCGACTGTCGTATTATAGAGTGCTGTCACTGCCATAGAGTTTCGCTTTTGGGTTGATATTACGATGTTTTTTGGAGTTTACTCCCGGTTATTAAGGCCCCCGGTATGGAAATATTAGGAGGAGTAAAATTAATACAAACATTAACTAAAAAGCGTTACGTTACGTTACGTTATTTGTCATTTTGACGTTTGTGCGACTGATGACGCATGTATTTATGTTCCCTAATTCTATTCTCAGGGCTAATAAAAGCAAACGTCGAAATCTTGTATGAAAAGTGTAGTCCGCGTTGGGAAACGAAACGATAGCGCGTTATAACCTGCCGGCGCGGCGCAGCGACATCTATCGTCAAAAAAGTGAAATATTTGAACTTATAAAACATAGTGACAGCTGTGTATAATGAACGTAACTAACGTAACTTTTGTTGGAACACGTGAAATCTGAGTATGCAGAATGTAACTAAATAATATAAAGTAATTAGATATTCACTTATTTATTGACACGAGGAAAATTTTATACATTTAATTCATACATTAGGAGTAAACTTCAGTCGAGCGTCGGAGTTGACACAAACACATTTTTTTTAATTTATTTCGAAGGCCACATAGGTCTCGTCAAAATACAAATATGTATGTGGATGCACAATGAATAAATAGTAAAAAATGAGCAAACTAGTTACACAAAGTAAATATGGTATTGTCACGTAGGCATGTCGGATTACAGGGTGCGCCGGATTAGACAGTGGCCGAATTACCACGAGTCAACTGTATAATCCAACCCCGCTCTGCTATAATGTACATATATAAACAAACCCGGCCCCCGCGCTGGATACACGAAAGGAGCGAACTGAACTTCAATTAAATATCCATAAAAGATGTTACTGGCATCGATAAAAAGAAAATGACGCAACAAACTTCAGTATCCATAAAATCTGTAACAGAGTAAAAGATTTGAGCGGGGAAATTGAAAAGAGCGTAATGGGCTCTGACAGCTTTGTATCGCAGCAGAAATTCTTCAAGAATGTGGTCTACTTCTAGACGCACGTCCAGATTATGACTAGGAAATGCAGATTATGAATTATGATTCTCGAAATTTAAAGTAATTTATTTACTCTGGATCCCCAGTCTGCTTCTGACCGGTCCCACTAGAAAAATGCCTGTCAGGCAGTAGCCGTACTACGGCTGAGATGATGATGATAATAAGTATTAGAACTTGTACTACTATTACATCCAAAAATCGTGATTTTATGAAGAATTCCGAGAAGTCTGAGAACGAAAGCTCAGACAAACATTAGGGCCTTAAGCTAGTACTGTTATTTATCTAAGCTTAAGGCGAGGACTTAGCAGAAAAGCGTTATTTTTGTCGCCTAATATGACTTCTTAGAATAAAATTAAAACTTAGATAAAAAAATACAATGCATAATATACTATATTTAAAAAAGTTTGAATCGGGCAGATTTATACAAATAATTCTGTTCATGAGAAGAAAAATTGTAAATTACTGCCCAACAAAAAAAACCTTTCGTGTCACAGTAATAAAAATTTTCAGCGACAACTACATTTGTTATTGAGCTTTTTAATTGACTTAAGCTCTTTACTAAAGTTTTAATGGGCTACTTTTATTTCTTTTTTACTTTTATCTCTGAGGTTTTAGGTTGCGCTCATTTTATTTATTTATTTATTTTAGTAAAGTACACAAACAGAATGCAATTAATAATACAAAAAAAAAGTGCATGTGTAAAAATCAATTGCTAAATTGCACTCCTAACTAGTGTACATAGAATAGTTAAATGTAATTTATGCTAACTTAAGATAATAGTACGATAACAAAACTAAATACTAAATACAGAATATAGTTATTAAATATTACTGCAATACAATTTTTTTTAAACATTACCTAAACACACCCAATCAATGAACCTAATCTCTGTTTCAAAATGGAAAACCTACTATCAAATATATCTATTTCGGCCTCATGTCCAACAACCAGGTCATTATAGGCTCGACACATCCTGATCAGAGGATTGTAGTAAGAGGTGTTATGTTATTCTTATATGCTTGAATGGAAAAGGGACCCCGAGTGGGGAGAACGTGATCTATATTTTATTTTAATCTGAATCGCGGAGAGAAGATTCGGAGTATCCCAAGAAGAATGCAATATTTTATGAAGACAAAGAATATCATACCTCTTTCGTCTATCCTCCAAAGATAATAATCCAAAATTCCGGAGGCGATCAGTATAATTATTAAGTGTACGACCGAGTCCATTTCTATATGAAATTATTTTTAGAAGTCTTTTCAGCAGAGACTCAATCCTATCAATGTGAACAGCATAGAAGGGAGACCAAACGGGGCAGCAATACTCGAGAACACTTCTCACCAAAGCACAAAACAAGGAAAGTGTGGAAGCAGGCTTTTTAAATTGCTTGGTGGATCTTATGACAAAGCCTAGTAATTTTGGTAAAAATTGTATCTGATGTTAGTCCTTGACTTTAGTACGTGGGTTTATTCAATTTTTTTTTCAATAATATATAGAACATAAGCTTCAAATGGAATTGTGGCTCGAATAGCCGACAATATAATCGATTAAGAAGAAATACACCCGAGAGACGTTACGTATAATAATTTTGCTGAATATAGATACGTTATACTAGCTACATTCTACACTCTACTCTTTAGAAATGTGTAAATATTTTAGGAATATTAGATTTAAAAAAATACTAATTAATTACTACTAAAGAAATTATCAGACATATAACCTTTTATATATTACAATAACATTATTTGGAAATTATTATTTAATGAATATTTGGAATATTTATTAATGATGTAGCTGATTGCTTTAAACATTGTCAATTCCTACTATATGCTGACGACCTTAAGATGTATAAAAAGATTAATGACATTAATGATTTAATCGATATGCAAAGCGATTTAGATAAGCTTGTAGTATGGTGTAATCACAATAATTTAAAATTAAATCACTTAAAATGCTATAGTATCACATTCAGTAGAAAAATTAAAAACGTTAAGTTCGATTATTGTATTAACAACAATGTGTTAGAGAATGTGGAGCAAATAAAAGATCTTGGCCTAATTATAGATAACAAATTGAGTTTTTTACCTCATATCGATAATGTAACTAAAAATTCATTAAAATTATTGGGTTTCATTATTAGGAACACAAAGGAATTTAAAAAGTCTTCTACCAAACTAGCACTGTTTAACTCACTGATACGAAGCAGACTTGAATACTGTTCTGTTGCATGGAATCCGTATTATCAAATACATAAGAATAGGATAGAAAGAGTGCAGAAGAAATTTTTACGACACTTAGCATACAAGGACAAAATGTTAAAAAAAGTTAACAGCTACACTGATCTCTTAAAATTATATAAAACATTGTCACTGTCCAATCGCAGGGACTATATTGATCTCTCTTTCTTAAAGAATATTATGGATGGAGGGATCGATTGCCCAAATCTGCTGAGCAGGGTGCGATTGGCGGTACCAAAGAGTAATTCTAGGTCGCATATTAAGAACAGGCTAACGTTCAGACCTAGAATCGCCAAAACTAATCTGGGCGGAGCCGCTCCCTTGAGCAGAATGGTCGTCACCTACAATAATTTAATTAGGGGAACTGGTGTAGATATCTTTCAGTATTCCTCCGCATGTTTTAAAAGAAGGGTTAAAAAAATTCTTTTATCACGTACTGCATAATGGTTTGTTGTTTTATGAGTTTTTGTTTTTTTTTATTCCTTTATTATTGGTTTATTTTTTAATTTTAATTTTTTTTGTTGTTTTCGTCTTAGTGCATGCCAAGTTAGCCTATAAGTGGAGTATACGATATTGTAAATTAATTTTTGAATGTGTTTATGTATAAGGATTATTGTATACTGCGTTGGCTTCCTAATAAAATAAATAAATAAATAAATAAATAAACATTTTTCAACTAGTAATTGCTTAATTTTTCTTATTTATAAGTATGTTTATATAAAATTTCTTAACAGTGTTCGGAAATTCAAATCTTGTTATGACATATAATTGGCGCTAAACAGAAAACACTATTTATTATGCATTCGGGCTGAATGTGCTTTGCGAATGCGTAATCTATTTAATCTCGTTTACTATTATCGGAAACTCGTCTAAATAAGAGGGTTTGGCTTTACTTAAACAACCTCAAATATATAAAAACATTCAAGTGTCTGTTTAAACATAGCTTCTAAATATAGTTCTTTTATATCATAAAAACAATTATGTAATTTCTTGTTCGTCTAGTAGACTCAGGAAAAAGTCCATACCTTGACACAGATTCGATAAGAGAAGCGTTGATGATAGAAAGACGTGGACAAGTGTAGACGTTGATAACTATGACACCTCGTCTTTACCTCGTCGTAAAGAGGTCTGGGCTGTCCCAAAAAAAGCTGTCTCACAAGTGTTTTGTTTGGGATTCGAATGTCAGTTTCGAATCTTAAAGCTCACAGTCGTATGGAAATGAACAATGTGTCTATTGTTGGAAAACGATCACATAGCCGCAAACAATAATAAACAAAGCTTACACTATTACATTACGTTGTGACTTCGCGTGTCACCCACCACGACACAATTGAATAAGCGCCGCCGCAAACTGCTACCCATTCATATCTAGTTAACGGAGTCACCCAATGTCAATACTTGAGATAGCGCTGCTGATTGTAGATTACATAGTTTATGTCGGGGTTTTATCGTGAAAATTAACGGAAATTTTTAATTGATTATTACCTGCGGTCGCGGGTCCGTTGTTCATAGAATAACGAGTTTTTGTACAATCTACACAGAATAATGCTGGGTTTAAAATAATCAGGCCTTACAACGATTACGAGGTCCATAACAAGACATCATAGACCTCATTGTATTTACTAGGAAAAATCAAAATTGTTACATTAGGGTTTTAACAGAAGTTAGGACTGGGTTGTAACGTCGAAGAGTATGAAGAATTTATATTCTGCTATAAAGGATAAATGAAAGATGAATTACCACTGACACATCTATTGACTTACATAATTGTTCTCCCAGACTGCAGAGCCTGGCACATATACGCAAAGTTGCCTGTCTGTGTGTATTCTATAAGATGTACTTCGAAGAGTGTGCTCGAGAGCTGCATGAGATAATACCGCCTTCACCTTTCTTCTATCGGACATGCAGACTTACGGCTGGTTACCATCCTCACCTTGTCGAAATCCCTCTAATTCGGACCAAGCGCTTTAAAACATCTTTTGTGATGCGCACTGCTAAGGATTGGAACTCCCTGCCGGCGTCTGTATTTCCGAGCTCATACAACCCAAATCTTTTCAAGAGTGAATAGGCATTCTCTGGGTGAGCTCGCTCCATCGTCGGCCTCATCCTTCCTACATGGATAGATGCTGTTCAAGAGCAAACCCATCTTTAATTAAAAAAATATTGTTCTACATAACATTATTTGTTGATCTATGGTAGGTACGTACACTTATTAATTTTCCCATTCTTTTAAAGCTAATCGACCAATGAAAAGGAGCCCTTACAATTAATATATATAAATCATAGTGTGGAAATCTTTAGTTCAGAATCGTTTAAATCAAAGCTTCATTATCACTCTTCAGTAGTACCATCTGGATTGCAAAAACATTTATCATAATTATCATCAGCCTGTGTCTCTCCACTGCTGGATGTAGCCTTTCCCAAGGCTCGCTACCACGAACGGTCTTTTGTACTTCGCATCCAACACTTCCTGTGAAGCCTTTCAGGTAGAAGCAAAAATATTTCCAAAAAAATATCTTAGCATCAACGTATGTCGAATACATAGAGCATTTTATGTAGACCGATTAGCACAAAGCGGTTTAACACTTGAAATGTTTCCACGGAGAGCACAAAGTTTCCTAACGTTGACCTTTGCAATGTATCCTCTTGAATGAAGCAATTATGTTGTAAGGACGTGGTAGGAACCTTGCCGTCAATTTAGTTTCGCGATAACATTGTTTCAGCTTCCCGATGATATCTGTATGTACACAACGTCCAATAGCAAGTAGGTATACTATTCAGACATGCTATTCCATTATTATCGTGTATAGATATTTATTTTATGCAACACCGACATTGGTGGATGTTCAGAAAAAGTAGTGGTGGAAGGGCACATTGAGTTTGTCCTAACTTGAGCAGACCGTCTGAGAACAGTAACCACCCCCTCACAAAATGGCCCAAGATCCCAGGCATGCCAGACATAACTTATTTTCTAAAGGACAAAATGTGGGGAATCGAGTAGTGTTCTTATGCACTTTGAAAGTATGCGTATTTGCTAAGTTGGTGAAAAGTCTTTGACTTGATAGGAAACAACAACCAAACATAGTCGACTTCTAACTTATTTATTGCAGAGAGCGGACGACATGTTTTTTGCAATTACCTTCAGTACTCAGGGAGAATTCCTGGGTACCTACATATATTACACCCTCACTCTTAATTAACGCTTAATAATTTATATTTAATATGAAAACTGAATAATTCCATAAATGAGTAACTATACCTAATTATACAACCAAGAATTAATCTGATAAGTTTTCAAAACCGTAACGTTCTATCGGTTTCTTGATGCGCTGGGGTCGCGAGGGGGAAGGCAGCTGCTGAGCTCCAGCAGTGGCTAAGGCATCGCCAAACTCGGTCGGTTGCTGGGACTCAGTCCTAATTATGGTGCTTTCATCCTGAGCCCCTACTGATTCATCGCCACTCTGCAGCTCCACTCCCAGTTCGGGACCCGTCACATCCCTACCAACCGACACAGAGCCTCCATCGCCGATCACTGGGTCACTCGATCTGGGCACACCATAACTACTACGCCTACTTTTAATCTGGTCTATATGCCTTCTTATAGGTGGACCACCATCCCTACCCACTACATAGTTTCGTAAGCCTACTCTTTCTTCTACTCGACCACCTATCCACTTACCCCCCGTATAATCTCGAGCCCACACTGGCTCCCCGACCTTAAATTCTCTATTAGCACCCCCCGCGTTGGCCACTTGCTTTAGCTGCATTTCCTTTACCTTATCTTCTAAGGAGCTATCTTCTCTCAACAAGTCTAACCTAGATCTCAATCGCCTATGCTGAAGTAGTTCAGCCGGTGACCGACCCGTAGTGCTGTGTTCCACATTTCTATACATCATCAAATACGATTGCAAGGCTACCTCCACGTCACATCCGTCCCGCCTAGACTTGTTTATTGCGCGCTTACAGAGCTTTACAGCATTTTCTGCGGCACCGTTTGATGCCGGGTGATAAGGTGCCGTAAAAGTAAACTTTATTCCGTTATTGCTCAAGAAATCCAGATATTCCCTACCAGTAAACGGTGGCCCATTATCTGACACTATTTCTTTCGGCAAGCCAAAACGAGCAAAGGTTTCGCGCAGTACCCCAACCACTGCACTGCCTGTGGTCCTTTGCATTGGGAAAACCTCTAACCATTTACTTGAAGAGTCGATGATGACAAGGAATGTTCTGCCATAAAAAGGACCCAAGAAATCCACATGTAGTCGCGACCAGGGTTCAGTGTTGTAAGGCCACGGTTGCGGTACTGCGCGTGGCGGTGCAGAACCCTCCATTGCGCACGTAGTACACTCCCTGCATTTTTCTTCGATATCGCGATCGATTCCCGGCCACCAGACATAACTGCGCGCGATGCCTTTCATCTTTACTACACCCGGGTGTCCCACATGCAGCTCCCTCAGCAGATTGTTCCGTAACGTTTCCGGTATCACCATACGGTACCCCCATACTATGCAACCCTTGTCTATGTAAAGCTCGTTGCGACGTGTAAAGTATGGCCGGAGGCTTTCGTCCTTGCAATCGTTTGACCACCCGGAACGAATAAGTAAAAATACCCTTTTTAACACTTCATCCTGCGAAATAGTCTTATGTACTACATTACGTGTTATAGGCAAAAACTCCTGTATAAAATTTAAGTAGGTACTTTCTTCGCGGTCTTCTTTGCTTTTATTTTGATGCCACACGGGTAAGCGCGACAGCGCGTCGGCGGCGTTCCGTTCACCTCGTACATACTCAATCGAGTAATCATACCCCGCTAAAATTATAGCCCATCGTTGTAACCTACTCGCTGCCATCACCGGTATGCCCACTTTGTCTCCAAAAATGGTTACCAGTGGTTTGTGATCTGTTCGTAGTATAAACTTTCTTCCATATAAATACTGATGGAATTTCCTCACCCCAAAGATGATACCTAAAGCTTCCCGCTCGATTTGCGAATACTGTTTCTCGGCCGAGTTCAAAGATCTCGAAGCGTATGCGACAGGCCTCTCCTCTCCGCCGGGCATCACGTGTGATATGACGGCGCCGACGCCTACACCGCTCGCGTCCGTCGTCAGCACTAACGGCAGCTCGGGCGAGTAATGCGCTAACACCTCACTGGAAGCTAACAGGTATTTTACCCTATTAAAAGCCTGTCTGCAACTCTCACTCCATTTATATTTTACATTTTTACGTAATAGATTATACAAAGGAGCAAGTATGGTGCTTATATTTGGTACAAATTTTGCATAGTACATGACTAGACCTAGGAACGCACGCAATTCGGATACATTGGTCGGTACCGGTGCTTTCTTTATAGCTTCTAACTTATCTGGACACGTGTGTACTCCTTGTTTACTAACCACGAACCCTAAGTATGTTACAGAATCTGCAAAAAACGTACATTTATCTTTTTTTATTTTAAGACCGAACCTTCTTAATCTTTGAAAGACTTCCTCTAATGTAACTAAATGTTCACGATTATTTACACCAGTAATGATTAAATCATCTAAAAATACCCCTACCCGTGGCATATCTGCAAATAATTGTTCTAATTTCTTCTGAAAAATCGCAGGACTAGACGAAAGTCCATATATAAGTCTATTGTACATAAATAGGCCTTTATGGGTGTTTATTACTGTATATCTTTTCGATTCGTCTAATTCGAATTGTGCATAAGCTTGTGACAAATCTAGCTTTGTAAACTTCTCACCCCCGTAAAGTTTCGTAAACAAATCTTCTATTTTGGGTAACGGATAGTGGTCAACCTCTAAGCATTTATTTAATGTTAATTTAAAATCGGCACATACCCTAATTTGCCCGTCTTTTTTCATAACCGGTACAATAGGGGTAGCCCAATCCGACGCAGTGACCGGCGTGATGATTCCGTCCCTCTCCATCTGCGCGAGTGCGCGCTCCACGGGCTCGCGCAACGCATAGGCGAGTGGCCGCGCACGCATGAACACGGGACGCGCGCCCTCGCGCAGCCGGAACCCCACAGTACCGCCGGTAAAACGGCCCAAACCCTCCGAGAACACTTCACAGTATCTGGAACTGAATTCTTTTTCATTAAATACATTACAAGATACACTATTACACTGTGCTTGCGGTAATTTTATTCCTAGTTCATTAATCCACAACCTCCCCAGAAGACTTGTCTTTCCGGAAGCGACAACATATAAGTCTAGATTTTTACATTCATTACCGTAGCAAACTTTTGGTGTGAATTTACCTATAGGGTTAACTTTTTCCCCTGTATAATACGTTAAAATTAAGTCACTACATTCTAAATTACAATTTGCAAACATTGATTCATAAAATTCCTGACTAATACACGATATAGCACTACCAGTATCTATCTCCATTAAAATTGATTTTCCTTCGACATTCACATTTACAGTGTATGGTCCAATATGTTTTAATTTTTTTGAATTAAGTGAATAATTATATACCTCATCACTACGGTCGCCGTCACCGTCTTCGTTCTGGTTGATAGTTCCGTCCAAATTATAAATTTTTGCTTGTCCTCTTATCCTAGGACACATCCTTTTCAAATGCCCCTCTTGGTTGCAAACTCGACACAAATACTTCCTAAACTTACACTGTTCCCCTTTGTGTCCACGCCCACAAACGTTACACAGCATGTGATAGTCAGTTTCTTTTGAACAAACACCTTTAGTATCACGACGTCTCGAGTTACCCGCTCCGCTTGTGTCGCTTGGGCCGGCGCCTAACGGGTTCCGCTCCGCGCGGGTAGTGCCGCTGCTCGTTCGACCGCAAGCGCTTCCTTCTCGATACCTCGCAGTCGCGGCCCGTTCCATCACTTTATGTACTGTCATGGAGGTGGATTGTGGTACACTGTCACCTAGTTTACTTCTGGCACAGTCGTCTACCATCGCCGCGTTCATTTCTGCTGCCTCAATGGCCACTGCTAATTTATAAGCTGTATCGAATGTGATCGTATCGTCTTCCGTGAACAATCTCTGCCTGATCTCTTCACTCGCCAAGCCGCAGACAAATTGATCGCGTAAATTCTCTTTTAAGCTGACTGCCGTGAACCCACAATCTTTACTGAGTTTTTTTAGATGAGTCACGTAATCCGCTACACTTTCGCCCCTTCTTTGCGTGCGCTGTCTAAATTTAAATCGCTCCGCTAGGATGCTAGGTTTCGGATTTAAATGTCCCGACATAACTGTTACTAATTCCTCATACGTCTTCCTTGCCGGTTTCATTGGCGTACACAAACTAACCATGAGTTCATAAGCTTCATTGCCGATAACCGTTATTAACGTGGCCACTTTCAATTCTGCGTTCACGGCATTTGCGATAAAATATTGCTCTAAACGATCCACATACGTTTCCCAATTATCTTGGCTTACACAAAAAGGTCCAATTTTGCCCACTGACATTTTACTGCAATACGAGATTTTTATTGTAATCACGTAATTATATGTAAAAATCTCACGTGAGCACTTTACTTTTCCTCGTCGCCACTGAAAAGTCTTTGACTTGATAGGAAACAACAACCAAACATAGTCGACTTCTAATTTATTTATTGCAGAGAGCGGACGACATGTTTTTTGCAATTACCTTCAGTACTCAGGGAGAATTCCTGGGTACCTACATATATTACAGTTGGGTAAACGGCCAATCAGTGTAACGACAAAGTAAGTAAAAATAGGACTAACTTCACTTATTCTCTAAAGGATTTCACTTTATATGTTTTGTAGAACATAATGTTCTGCACTGCCAGACACTTCCCGTAAGCCATAACTTCTGCCAGACGCTTTTATGTAAATATTGAAATTACATGATTACTCTCATTAATTACCTCCTACCCACATAAAAAGACGTATTCACTTAAATCTCTACTTATTGATTAAATCCTTACTTTACTAACACAAGAATTTAATTTCAAAATTAGTTAAAAAAGCTATTTAGGCGTTAAAACGTATAAAAAACGGACTTACAAAGTTATTTCTAATATTAGTAGATAAGGATGAGACTATTAGCGGTTACAATGTTTGTTATGTCTATCTTATAATCATAATGGTTAAACAAAAACGTCGAACTTATTGAGAATTGACAGCGAAATTTTCGAATTTTGAATTTCGAAAACGGAATAAAATTCAATTCGGTCACAGAGTAAAACAATTCGTAGGTGCGGGAGGGAGAGAGCAAATGCCGAGCTTAAAATAAACTCATCGAGGGCAAACGGACACTCACGCGAGCTTTTTATAACGACATTCGTCTTGCGAGGTGCGACACCCGTCATACGGTTCTGATAGGCTACTAATGGTTCTTGGCGAGAATATATTTTTTCAATTCGAACGGGAGAAACAAAACACCTCCAAGGGAGAACCGTTCCGGTTTCAAAGCGTAACGAATAACTCCTAATGGAACGATAATTGGTGAAGCTGTGTTAGAAATCTTTACATACCAAAATGAATTTAGATACTATTATTTGGAGGTATTCTTTAGGGAGATTTTTCATATCCACAATAAATTCTAATCAAATTTTATAATAGAAGAAAAAAGCAGAAATTTTGCAATCATACATACCTTTAAAATATTTTTTTACGCCCCGGACGAAAATGAAAAGGTATAAAATCATACTGTTATCATAATTATTAGCAGTCCACAGATTACTACTGCTGGATATAGGCTTCCCACATAGAACATACGAGTATTTCTTCTATGGACATACGAGTATTGTTACAAATTCCATCTCGCAAGGAAATCCCTTAGAACAGCATAGATCTTCCATAGAGCGCTAAACAAAATTGAGCTTTTTCATCAGACCAAAATTTTGGTTTTAGCTTCAGTTAGAGGCCATTAAGGAATAACAATATTTACTCTGAGTTTAACAAAAAAAAAATAAAAAATGTGTAGGAGTATTTCCTGATTAATATAAAGAATCAATTGAGTTGATTAATTAGTTGACATGATTGTCTCATTGGATGGTGCTTGCCTTAACGCTCTGTTCTAGGATTCCCGGGTTCGATCCCCGGCAGGATCAACTTTTTAAAGTTGGCCCTAGTCTGGATCTGGATTTGCCACTACGGCAGGGCAAACTGCGTTCCGCAGTGATTTGGGTAGCCAGTCTGGCGGCAGTAACCACCCCTTTACAGAAGACCACGTTGAAATAGCAGCACGTGTTGTGTTTCGGTGAGTGAGTAAGGGATGCCAGAGCCTATTTCCTTAAACCTTCCCAATCCCTTATCCTTAATTTTACTGTAGTCGGCAGCGCAATTGCAGCACTTATGTCGTTGCTTGTGTTATAATAGCTATAACCACTTACCATCAAGAGGACCGTCAGCTTGTCTGCCAACCTTAAAATAAAATATAACTAAAAAAAATAACATTACATTAACGGATGTAATGTTTGTTAAAATATAGACTATTCGGCAGAATAAAATTTGATTTCTCATAAGTTCTATTATAAGTTTTGGTTATATTTTTAAGTGTCAAATTACATCAATTAAGACTTGGAAGTATAACTTACAAGCACTTGCTTGAAACTAAGTAGGTTACAAGATAAATTGTCCTCAGTGTACACTCCAGACCACCTTAGGACCCGACTAATGGTTTGTCATTAAAAACCGTCCTACGCAACATAACGACATTGTGGTAAAGGATGTATCACACGTGAACCCGAAAACCGGACGTGATAATTTTCAAAATTTCGTTGCCGGGCGTTCCAAAGAAAAAAATCAATAATATGTATTTACGGAACTCCGATTTTAAATAATCGTTTCCAAAACCGTTCTTTATTTGAAATTATAATAAACTTTCACTTTATTCACTTCAAAACTTTAATTGGACTAAAAATAACACACAAAAAATGTTTAAGGAACCCATTTTCGAAAAGTTAATTAAAGTAGCAGAAATTATTTTTCTTCGATTCATTAAACAATCATTTAATTCATTAACTATCAAATTTTGAATAATTAAAAATGATCACATGATAATTTGTATAAGATGGTGGCTCGCTAAGAAATAATATTTTTGAAACTTGACTGCATTAAATATATTATTCTCACGCTTTACGTCCAATAATCATTGCGAGTAAATTTTATAGATTATTAATAAATATATTTGTATACAATTTACGTAACTATTATCTTATTGGAAAAAATATATAACTAATCGCGTAGGTGATAGGATAGACTGCTAAGAAAATCCATCAGTCTGCTTTACATTCAAAGGGTTGACTTTTTATTGATAGGAAGCGGCTGATACGCGGAGAATAGCTAATCTAGATCTAGATTAAAGTGATAGACGTTGCGTACACGCATTCGAATAGTGTGAAAGAGCGCTAATTCGCGTATCCGTTCGAAATTTGTGTTGGCTCTTAGCTGGCTTGTTTAACCAAACGCTTGTTAGACGCGTTGTTTAGACAACGCGACTGGATATAGACGCATAGTTTGAAATGTTTATGCGTTTAAAAACGTCATCGGAGCACTGCATTTGTATCGCATATTTTTAATTATATTCATAAACTAGGCAATATTCAACACACCTAACTATCAATACAAATTAAGAAATAGTTTTTTTTTTTAATTTGCTTTGACAGTTTATATTATTACATTATTGGTATAATATATACTATGTATAATGTATACCAGAGAGGTGTGATACAGATCTATATGCATTATGTGAAATACATATATTGCATACAGAGTAGGTGTGTATAATCTAAGTATATAACTATAATACATATAAACACTATGTTTATTATAGGTTCTTGGGTTTTGACTATCATTTTAAAAATCTGCTTGTAGAAGGTATACTTGTATAAAATTAATAAAATTTATAAACAACCAGCTGGTGCCCGCGACTTCGTCCACGTTGAAATATAAAAAAAATCCTCTAACAAAATAAGTATACGAGCAATAGAACGCTCGACATTTTTATTTAATTTTTTATTAATCATTTTTAATATGATCCATCAGGAACAGTACTCTATTTTGGACGAAAATTACCAATAACTTAAATAACCAATAAATAAGTTATTTATTTAAAAAAACGTTACCCTATGTTAAAAAAAGGATTTTTGTATCCCTGACAATGTATATGCAAAATTTAATGGTGATCGGTTGAGCAGTTAAGGCGTGAAAGACTGGAAGAGATACTTTCACATTTATAATATTAGTAAGAATGGATAATAACACTAACGACGATACCGTGGTAGTGGTAAGGCACACACACTACACCCATTCCCCGTTTCTTTACAAGTTACTAATATTTTTTTTACTAACCATAAATGACTAAATAATTTATGTACCTGTTATTTAGAACAGACGTCAGAAATAAATTGTGCCAAGATGACAATTAATGCCCAGGACAAATTAGCAACTTACTGAGACGTGATAAGTCTACTTGCTCTCATCACATGTCAGATCCCGCACCAAGACAGATTCAAGATAGCAGTAGAATATAGAACTTAAAAACACAAAAAAATTACAAAAAGTTTCAATGAGATACACAGCTCTACGTCGTGAGGTGCATCGCATACTCACTGAACTGTGTACCTTTTGGTGTACTAATAAGTTCTATATTCTATTGCTATCTTAAAAAGTGCGCGTCGCACCGCTTTCCGGTGTGAACTGACCCTTATGATCTTTAATAAAAATGTTCAAGCAAAAATGTAATTAACAGCCATGGGAGAAAATGCAATATGCTCCGAACAGAGTTTAATACCAGTTATGGACGTCCCGTTTTCTTCTTATAAGTTTACAAGAATCTACAACTGTGGCGCAACTCTCGGCGAACGGTTAACTTCGAAGTTAAAGGACGCTTGTTAAATTTAACACTGTTGGACTGAACTTATTTAATTGTGGCAAATGAAGTGTACTACTCTTTAACGGACGATTTATTTCTGTTCAGATGTGGAAACTAACCAGCGATTTCGCTACAGATACCAAGTTAAAGATACCAGACAAGATACCTTTAGGCTTTATTGTTGACTATACTATTAGTTAGTATATATTGACTATACTACTTACTATATAGTTTATTTCTTTATTTAAATAAATAAATAAACTATACTATACCTCCTTTAAGAGGAGTTTTGTGGGTTATTGAAGCCAAAAAGCTTAGTATAACCACAGTTGTATAACCCAATGGAAATACTGGGGAATAAACAAGTTTATGTTCCAGTAACCCTTATATGTAGTATATTTATGGTTTTGTATAAAAACCTTTAGGCTGCAGTTAGACAGAAGACGTACGCGAAAAATTTCTTGCGGCCGTCACGTAGCGTTCATTCACAGCAAATTTAACTGTCTAGGCAACAACATTCAAATTCTGCGCAATCACCCAACCGCGCGGCGACAACGAGATCGGTCGGCGCACTCTCCCGTTCAAATATTCGGATCTTCATTCTTTATTTAATTCAATTTTTTACACAGTTGAAACAAGGTTTATTTTTCCATAACAACAGATAGCCGCGCGGTTACGCGGCTGGCTGACGATATAAACGCGCACTTAAGGACAGTTTTACATTAGGTCGCAGTGTTGCATTTAGGAATGACGTGCGCCACCCTAATCTGAAGATGTCGAGAATTTTTAAGGCAAAAATTATGCTTGTCTCTCTTTGGACTAAGTAGAGAAGTCCTTTAATTACTTGCGATAATTACTTGGCGATAAGATGTCTAATTTTTTAAAATTTATTTATAAACAACATTTAAAATTAAGATGATTAAATAAAATATTTACATAATAATAAAATAAAATCTACGGTTAGTAGTGTCAACTTTATTTTATCCAGGGTCCTGTGTTAGTAAAATCTTACACGCCAAACATCATGATTTGGTGGTCAATACATGAATCATGCAGCAATGGTTCAAGCACTGCCCATCCAATCTCTCAGCCAAGGCTTGGGAGGATGCGGCTGGGGCCAACTCGAACTCTTCGTACGAGGGATGTGCACCGTTTGGCGTAAAAACAATCGACACGCCATTCTGCAACCGGGGCAGCCCCATCAACATTCGAAACGAATCTTTCGTGAGGATAATTCAAAATGCGTATATTTATTGTACATTTTATAATTTGCTTTGCTTAATTTGGGTTTAGATGGCGCTGTGTAACATGTCTTAACAAAAAATAAAAAAATAATTAATAAGTTAAACCGTGTTTGATTGTATTGGATTTATTTACAAAAGAAAAACCTTGCTTATTTTTATTTGAGATTTATTTAAATCTAATAAGAATACAGTCATTTCACGCTCACTTGTCACGCAATCTAGCGGAAAAAAATCACACGACATTTTACAAGAACGGTATTGGTTTTCAACTCCACGAGACAAAAATGAGAGTAGAGTTTTATTACCGTGAGAGAATAGGCTGGAATTCCATCACCAGCCTTCACCTGAGACTCCTTACAGGTAGTGTAATTAAAAAAAAAAAAAATAACGTTGTATACAATCATGAAAACATATTCGCGATGTAATGAAAACATAAATTTAATCATTTTCAAAGTACGAAACACATTGATATTAATGGCGTGCTTATTGAGTATTTGTACAGTATCACATTGCATTTGCAGGCAATAACAATTCGCGGTCTGTATGAAAATAAATTATAATGAAATAGCAATATTTGCTTTGTGAAGCTTTTTTGTTTGCTTGATGGCGAGATATACCTATTTAAAAATGAAATAAACACTAACAAAAATCTTTTCTACCTAAAGTACTAAAACATACTTACATACAATAAAGGGCTGACGTCGAGAAGGCTGACGTTTTCTACTTTATAGCTTCCTTAAGGATAGAAGCTCCTAATTCATCATTATTCTTATCAGCTGTAGGACGTCAACTGTTGGGCGAAGGCCTCATCCCTAATTTTTCCTAACAAACAAACGAACAAACTTCATCTCTTTATAATACCCGATCCTGACATCGCACGGGTGCATTTTTTTAACGTTAAACACTCTTTCCAATAGTGAAAACCGCATCAAAGCATGTTGCGTTGTTAAGAAGTTAGCGGATATACCTACAGAGAGACAGACGCAAGTAGACTTCAATACTATTTTTGGATATAGATGTTTTTAAGTAATCTTCTCTACGGCCTTCTTATTAAGTATTTTCTTTATTAAGGGAGGAAACCTTTATCCAGTAGTGGACGTCCTTTCTCCTGCCGCTGGCTAGACGACAGGAGTATGTGGGGGTCGCCCAGCATCAGCGCCTGATCATAGCGGCACTGGGAATATCCATAACCCACTAAAACTCCCCGGTGTCTCCTTGCCCTTTGAGCGAGGTGGGTGGATAGGGCTCTGTCGAGGCAACAACTCCGATCCGCAGTAGTGGAGGTCCTACAGCTGAGATGATGAACGTTCTCTAGCTTTAAGATAAAATATATTAGTTTTTTTTTTAATGCAAATTGCGTCCTTATTCTAAATTAATTGCGATTCAATTTAGCATTTTACTTCTTATTTAGTTATTTTAAATTTAATTCTAATTAGGTAAACGAAGTTTATTTGCCATTGAGACTAGAGAGGCGAAAATAATTAACGACTTCATAACACTTGTGAGAAGGTAAAAAGCGGTCAAACGTAAAAATCCATTCACTTTTTACTCACGTCAATTACTTATCGTTGAATCAAGGCAGACGGCAGAAATAATTTACCTGAAATAGAAGAAAAAGAAAACATTAATTATTACTCAACTAGTATATATATAATTTCAATATCTCTGTAGCGTGAAAAAATAGATTATATTCTAAGATCCCACCGTAAAATTGTGCACCTATCTGTTATTTGATCGAAATATGATTTAAATTAAAGGTTACACGTGGGGGAGTCATACAACGCCGCAGGGTTGCCTAGTAAAATCTTACCGCATTTATTTTTTATACCTCTTTAACAATTGCTACAACAAACAATAACAATTGCACTCATTTGTTTGGAAACTATATGAAGTATAGAAAAGAGACCGATATTAAAACGAAAAAAAATAAAAATAAAATAAAAGTTCCCACCTCTTAATCTGCCGCAACTCTTGGGTTGCCAGGTGCTAGAAAAGAGAAGAGACCGATCATAGAAAAGAGACCGTTGGTCTATACTTATTATAGACTTATTATATTATTTACTTATTACTTATTATATAATACTATAAATACCAACTTTATTGACTATGTTAGTTATTTTTTCATGCGAAAACAAAACATTTGTTGGGTTAGCTAAACGGATTTTGAGGGAACTTTACAGTAACATAGTTCACTTCGTCATAACAGTAAGTAACATAAGACACTTCGATAAACATAGTTTATCGCTGTGATTTTTTAAAATGTTTTTAAACGATACCTCGGGAACCTAACATTTATCATAGATAAAAAGTATCTTATATGTTAATTCTGGTAATAAACTATCTGTGTGCCTAATTTCATCCAAATCAGTTTAGCTGTTTTGGCAAACACACAAACATCCAATCATACAAACTTTCGCATTTATAATATTAGTAGGATATGTCAGAATAGGCTATAGTTTCAGATACACGGACGAAGTCATTGTCAAGAATTATAAAGAGATATATATAACGGATTACGTACGTTTACTTTCCTATTATGTGAAGGGTAATCCGGAACCAGTACATCTATTTGAAAAATTCTAAACATTTCTAACACACATTAATCCAGATTTCATATTTGTATACTAGCTCGGTCTTAGTGTTTGTTTAAAAATCCTATCAACCGAACAAAGGTGGCTTGAAAATCGCAAAAAATCTACCACAATTAGGAGATAAAGATTTAAAAAGAATTGGTTTTCTGAAACTTCTCTTTCATAATTATGTTAAGGTCGACACTTGAACTGGCTACCACAGAAATCGGAATAATAAGTATTTCGATTTCTGTGGTGCTTCTAGTGTGCTGCAGATCATAGTAGTATTAAGAAAATGAGCTCTGGCATCTCTTACTAATCCACCGAAATACAACAGCACACGTGCTGTTATTTCACGGTAAGAGGGTCGTTAATGCCGTCAGACGGGCTGCCAACTAGTTTTCAGATTCAGACCAGAGCCAACTTTGAAAAGTACCTCTACATTTCCAAAGATGACACTGTTGGGAATCAAACTCGGTAACCCTGAGACATAGCTTTAAGGCATAAACACCCAAATTACTCGTCTAAGCTAACCTTAGTATTGTATATTGAATGTCAGAACAGTATATTACACAATAAAATCTGGAACAAAATAAAAACTTGAAATTCAACAAGACCCTAGGAACATTTAACAAAGAAATATTTTAGGGAACTAAAAAACCGGTTTTCAGTTTTGACAAGAGCTTTAAGGGTCTGAGAGTACCAGTTCATTGTTCAAATACATACACATTACTTTAAAAAAATTTCAAACTTTAATAGCTAACGCTTAACACATGGGCCGAAAAGTCCCGGGCCTAACAGAGAAAACACTTTTTTTTTGTTCAAAATTGCTTTATTCATCAACGTAATTTCCATCAAGAGCAACGCAATAATTCCAGCGCCGCTCTAACATTTCTATACTACATTTGTAGAACGATTTATCTTTTTCCTCAAAATAGACCTCAGTTTCAACGATAACCTCTTCATTCGTGCGAAATTTATTACCGGCGAACATTTTTTTGAGGTTTGCGAACAGCCAGTAGTCGCTGGGAACCAAATCTGGCGAATACGGTGGATGTGGGAGCAATTTGAAGTTCAATTCATGTATTTGCCCATGGTTTTGATTGACTTGTGACACGGTGCGTTGTCAAGATGAAACAAATTTTTTTTCTTTGCCATATGCGGTCGATTCTTTGCAATTTCGGACTTCAAACGCTCCAATAATGGTATATGATATTCACTGTTGATGGTATTTCCCTTCTCAAGATAGTCGATAAATATTACACCACGCACATCCCAAAATACGGGTCGGTATCAAAACGACTGGATCTACAAAATGACCTTATCTGCATAAGGACTAGCTCGCAAAACGACCACAGCTGCAGAAAGCCTATATCTCGAAATGACATTGTAGTAACACGACCATCGAGCAGAAGGTCTTCGTCTCAGAATGGCTTAATAATCAAAACGACTAGATCGCAAAACGGCCACCTCGTGGAATGCCTATATCTCCGAATGGCTTAGCAGTAAAACGACTAGACCGCGAAAGGACTTCATCTCAGAATGGCTCAGTAGCAAAAAGACTGGTTATTGAAATGGCATGAAACAATGTTCATGCCACCAAATCATCATCATCATCCTCTTAGCGTTTTGATGATTGTGTCCTAAAGGAGCCCGGGGACCGCTATAGAACCTAATCCCAAATCCTAAGATATAAGTCGGCATTAGTTTTGCGAAAGCGACTGCCATTTGACCTTCCAACCCAGAGATTAGACCATTTTCCTCACGATGTAGTTCACCAAATGTTTTTTTTTCAAACCGGCCTCTAGATTCAAAATCGCGTGCCTTATCGCTCGACTGGGGTACAATGGCTTCATGGAATACAAGCCAACACTTATTCTTTTTCTGGATACACTAAAAAAGGAAGCCGAGTACCAAAGCCTAAAGTTACTTAAAACTATAATGAATTCTACAAACCGCAAAAAAAAGACATGTTTGACCGAAAATATAAAAGGGAGCTTAAATCACTTAATGAAGGAAACATTAGCTCTTTTGAGTTTCTTAATAGTATTACTGAGATTAAATACAGTTTGAAAATGTGTAAATGATTTAAACAATGATTGATAGTTTTCACGATCAACATGTACAATTTAAGTTTTAGTTGGTATGTAAATATGCCTCTTATGTTTGAATAAAGTAGTTTTAATTGTATGTATACCTCTGTATTATTGTTCATAGTTTTAAAAAGCAAGTAAACCTTTCACAAAGGACAATTTGTTCTAAAAACACACACACACACACACACACACTGTATAATGTCTAATGTTACGACTTTACCATTTTTTGATAGCTGACCAGAGGCTGTGGCTTTGAGATCTTGTTATTTCATGATTCTCCATTGGATATTGTAGCTATTTTGATAACTAGTCGTTTTGCTACCATGAAATGTAGACCTTTCACCAGAAAGTCATTTTGCGGTCTAGTCGTTTTACTGCTAAGCCATTCGGAGATATAGGCATTCCACGAGGTGGCCGTTTTGCGATCTAGTCGTTTTGATTATTAAGCCATTCTGAGACGAAGACCTTCTGCTCGATGGTCGTGTTACTACAATGTCATTTCGAGATATATGCTTTCTGCAGCTATGGTCGTTTTGTGAGCTAGTCCTTATGCAGATATAGTCATTTTGGAAATCCAGTCGTTTTGATACCGACCCCAAAATACCGAAGCGATATCCTTTCCAGCCGATTGTTGTGCTTTCGGGCGCTTTGGACGAGATTCACCTTTTGCTGTCCACTCAGATGACGATCTTTTTGATTCCGGAGTGAAGTGATGGATCCATGTTTCATTCATTGTCACATATCGACGCAGAACTTCCGGTTTGTTACGTTTAAACATGGCCAAACACTGCTCAGAATCATCAACACGTTCTTGTTCTTGTTAACAGTGAGCAAACGCGGCACCCACTTTGAACAGAACTTTCTCATAGTGAAATGTTCATACAATATAAAGCCAACACGTTCTTTTGATATCTTTACGATGTCAGTTTACTCACGCAACTTCACTTTTCGATCATTCAAAACGATTTTGTGGATATTTTTTTTATGTTTTCTGGTGTTACCGCCTCATTTGGACGTCCACTGCGTTCTGCATCATTGTGTCCCTACGACCACGTTTGAAGTCAGCAAACCAACGTTTCATTGCTGTTTCTGATGGAGTGGAGTCCCCATAACAATTTTCAAGCCCTTGCTTCGCTTGAAAACGAACGAAACAAATTGATCCATTGTAGCACACAAATAACAAAAGTAGCTTCACTCTTAGCACAATAACTCATAAACTAATGAATAGAATATCATGAAATTTTAACAACTGTCTTTTGAAGGTTAGAGTAATAACTGAAAAAAGGTGAATGCAATAAAACTAGCGCCATCTATGTGTTAGGCTCGGGATTTTCCAGCCCATGTAATATTTTATTTACCGGCCACGGTAAGAGATTATTGACATTATTTGTAACGAAACAATTAATGTCCTCTCCTGCATCCCTGACGACGTGTATACAAAATTTCACGATGATCGGTTCAACGGTTTAGGCGTGAAAAGGTAACAGACAGACAGACAGAGTTACTTTCACATTTGTAATATTATATAGTAGGTAATACATAGTATGGATTAAAGTGCTGTAACCGCGCTCTTAAGAGATTGTAATCAACTCGTAATATTTATTTTAAAAAGTGTGTTGCAAAGTTAACTTTTTTTTTCAAATATAATATATATTATTTAGTAGTAAAATAGTCACGTTCGGTTTTAATGTTAATTTAATTTCAGTCTAGTCTGGTGTCGTAACGCGAACGCTGCAATTGCATTCGATTGCACATTTAATGCAACAATGACAATAGAAAACAAATTTATTGGTCAGCCATCAATCGAAACGATAAAATGCTTTTTATGGACTCTCCTATAGTCTGTACAGACTGGTACACTTTAAATTATAAATGTGAAAGTAACTCTGTCTGTCTGTTACTTTTTCACGTCTTAACTGCTCAACCGATTATCGTGAAATTTTTCACACACATTGTCAGGGATATAGAAAAGGCTATAGGGTATCTTACATCCAGAAAAAAAGTACTGTTCCCGAGGTATCGTCTAAAAATATAAAAAATGTGGCGGCGCCACTGTCGTCACAGCAATGAAGATGTCATAGGTATTTACTCATATGGTATTTAGTATTTTTCAAGTCGCGGGCACTATAGTTAGTTATAAAAACAACCTTAGCTTGGCTTCCTAACAATCGTTAACGTTAAATACGTAGATTAAACTAATTATTCTTCTGATGACAAAAACCAGAAAATGTGCCGATGACAAAAAACACCATATATAGTGATGTTGGATAAGTACACATCACTTTATTATAATATTTTTTTTAATGTGAAGGTCGTCAGACAGCTTGACAGTAGTTGGCTACCGTCACCTGTAACACAAGCGACGCCACAGGAGCTGCAGACCCTGGCATGGATGAGGGATTAGAAAGCGGTAGTACAAAGCGCTCTAATTTTCCTTACTCACTCACCGAAACACAACAGCACACATGCTAGTAGAAGCGCACACTGCTTACCGCAAATAGGCAGACAGTCTGGCGGCAGTAACCACCCTTACAGAAGACCACCGTGAAATAAATGCACTGATGTGTTCTTCCTACCAATTCCTAGTCCTTATCCTTTCATCTTACTAAGATTACTTGAGCACCAGTGACATTGCTCGTGTTATTAATGGGTATAAAAATAATAATAAAACTATTTATCTCTATATATAAAAATGAATCCCCATTTCCCTTGGTCACGGCATCACGCGTGAACGGGTAGACCGATTTTAATTCTGTTTTCACTAATGGAAAGAGGGATAAACGCGGAATGTTATTATATATAAAAATTGCACCCCGGGCGAAGCCGGGGGCGGGTCGCTAGTACAATATAAAGAACGCTAGTACAATATTTGAAACAAAGGCCGCATCCAAAAAATAAGCAAAATATTCTGAGTTCAAACATATTATGACAATCTATAGTAATATTATAAAGCTGAAGAGTTTGTTTGAACGCGTTAATCTCAGGAACTACTGGTTCGAATTGAAAAATTCTTTTTGTTTTGAATAGTCCATTTATCGAGGAAGGCTATAGGCTATATAACATTACGCTACGATAAATAGTATTATATATAAACAGTGTCCATTACCGCGCGCCCCATGCGCACGCCGCCGCGCCGTATGGGCCGCAGCGAAGCGTGGCCGAGTTCAGCTAGTATTCGATATACAAACAATTCACGTGACATATTCACTAGTATCTATCTACTCATAATGTCAGGGTTCACAAACCTTAGAGACGCGTACGTTTGCCGCCTGATGAGCAAATACAATGTATTGTACATTCAAAATAGGGAAGAGAATAAAAATAGTGTCTTATTCAACAATAATGTTCGTACGCCATAGGGAGCCAAATTAATAAGAGGATACTGAGCAGCTTTTGCTGTCGTGTACCTAACAATTACACACGAGTATTTATAGAACACGTTATCCCCAAAACGGTCTCAGGTTGTATGTCGAATTTTCCCGTTTAATAGTGTGTCGAGTAGTATTACGATCTCATAAGCAATAAAAGTCGTTCAACTCCGGTCAATCAGTTTGCAACGAAAATTGAAACGCTCGGCATCATAACTATAATTTATAGAGTCCCGCTTCCGGCTTCGAAGGGATGGATTTTTTTCTGCATATCGTAAACACAAACCTTCCTCATTTATAGAGAAACTGTTTTAAAATAATTTGATTTAGAAGAAGTTAAGAAAGAAAGAAAGAAAGAAAGAAAGACTTTTATTCACTGCACGAGACACGGACATTATATACAAAACAGGACAGAGAATAATAAAATAAAAAAAAACGTGTGTGTGTCCTCGCGGCAGCGAATCGGATACTGACTCAGCATTGTGCTGAGGTGCTAGACAAGCACCTACAGCGCTGATTTTCAGCCAGCACCGTATGTGACTCATTGAGCACCATACAGACATACTTTATAAATTACTATATACATAATTATACATATACATACACACACATACACACATATATAAAAACATACAAATATATGCATACATACATGTAGACATGTAAATACATCGAAAAATACATAGGCAAGAAATAATATAAAAAGTTATAACAAAATACATATACGGGTGATTCTACGATAAGAGGTAACTTGTGCGGCAATCAGTCTAAAACAGTTATTTTATTCTATTTGTTGTTATTTTTTGCAATTAATCACTTCATCTTAATGTACTTTATTAAATAACATCATGATTGAATGCCTAATGAAAACACATTTTTCGGAAATTCCTTACAAAGCCTAAAAAAGTCTCTACCCTGGTCTGTCCCCTTGCTGGTTTCAATTTAACTTTCAGACAATACACATCTTTTTTGTATCAGATATTAAACTAAAATATGTTTAATCGGAATTTAAATAAATATACTTAAGTATTATTAAATAAAAAATATAATAATTTTGTTTGTATCAAATAATTTTTAAAATTAACTTTTGTCCCGTTTTTTTTGTGTATCTACCCTGCCAAAATTCGTTCCGCTAATACAAACATAAATTCAAGGATGGTCATATTGGAAATAGCGCTCAAGGACACCTATCGGCGAGAAGTTAGCAATACTAATCGGGCAAGCCGCTTGAACGCCGCGATTTTTATTTGTTGCGACGCGACCGCGCGGTGTAGTGGTTTCGTAAGGTGATTGTGTCTCTCCACTGGTAAGTCATAAAACTTATAATATTCATTTAATTTATTTGCATTTACTGCCCTAATTTAACAATACTGTGATAAATTAATGTGAGATATACAATTAACCCAAAAAATAATTCAGTCAGTTAAAACAATTGAATTTGTCATGAAAACGTCTCTCCCCTGCCGTATATCCCCTGTCAACATAACTGTCAGGGGAGATAATTTCCATCATAAGATGTTTCTACAAACGCAGATATAGGTAACTACTATCAACGTCAGTTTTAAATGACTTAAAGGATTATTGCAAATGAAAATTGTTATTAAATTTAAAAAATTAAAGGAGGTTCTTGGTTCATATTATTACTATATTATTGTCATTATTAGAGATTATGGCACCACGGAAAAAGTTAACACGTAAAGAAAGATTACAAAAGAAATGTGAAGCAGAGAGGCTAAGATCTCGAAACGATTAAAAATGATCCAGAAAAGTATGAGTTACAAAAATAAAAATATTTAAAAAAGAAGGAGAAAGGAATCATCCAAACTGTTGAACAAATGACTCTTAGAGATCATCGTAAGGCAAAAAAGATATGACAAAAAAGCAAAAGAGCGTAGGCAACGACTTGCTCTTCAAAGTGTAACTAATGTTCCGGCAACACCATCAATTTTAGATGTTAATCAGATGCCGCAAAGTAATTTCCGTAGAAGAGTTATAGCCAAAGTTAAATCAGACCGAGCTAGAAGACAAAGATATTTAAATAATAAAAAAATATTAAGATGAGACTATTAATAAATTAAAGACTAAATTAGCACGTTACAAAAGAAGGTTACAAAGATTACAAAAGCCCGAAAAACTTACACCTAACAGCAAAGTAGAACAAGTGATGAATTCTCCAAGTGCTAGAGACACAGTGAAGAAAAATTTGATTAATACACCAAAAAGTGCAAACCCCAGACAAATTGATGAACAAGATATTTCATTCATCTCAGAAGATCAGGTTGTCCAGATACTCGCTATGCCAAATCTTATTTTGAAAGGGCAGAGAATGTTTTACTCCTTTAAAAAGTCGGTGAATGTATTTGAGAATGCTTAAGATTTTTAATTTTATTTTTTTGTTCATGTAGGCAATAGAGTTCCTAAATTTTTTAATGTTATTTTTGATTTTATAATATGATTAAAACATGTTCATTTAATGAACCGTATATAGAATGTCGCCGAAGCGCACCGTGAACCGTATAGGCAATATTATGAAGTCTGATTATCACTAAAGAAGCGCTAGTTTACTTAATTAGTATTAGTGATTAATGATTAATATGATAGTCTGATTATATCTTAAGAACAATGTTTAATAAAAGTTGATTTTATTGATTTTGTTAATTATGTTATTGTGTCAAATTCTCTCCCCTGGTGAAATAAGTATCTACCCTGATCTTGATGTCTCTCCCCTGCTCGATGTATTTACCCTGGTCTTCGAAAAAGTAATAAAATACGTATAAAGTGACTTGCCCTTACGTGAAAAGGTAAATGAACGGGACAAAAATCATAATATAAAGGTTTCATGAAAAAACTCCAACTTTTTTCCTTGGCCGTATCCTCTATGCACTTGAAACCTCTTATCGTAGAATCACCCATACAATCTATACACAATGCACTGCTTCAATGACAGAGAAAAGGCGCGGAAATAATAAGGAAATTCTAAAGGAATCAATAATAAATTTGGTAATTACAGTAAACGTTAAAACTTACATGTAATGTTGGTGTATTAATGCGGTGAAAAATGCTGGATGAATTATGAATTTTGGAGCGTCAACAAATAAACCCTTAGCTTTCGTCTAAAGGTATACTTGCTAGGCGCTCCTTGGATAGGAGGAGGGAGATCATTCCAGCACTTGGACGCCGCAAACCTGAAACTTCCTCGGAAGGCCGCGGTCCTGTGAACAGGCACGACAGCCGTGGACCTTAATCTGCGCACGCGTTTGGGCCATTGGATCTTCCTGTATAGGTAGGACGGCGTTTCATACCGCATCACCCCAAACAGCAGAGTAGCGAGCGAGAGTTAACAGACAAATGTGCACAGCGACTTTTTATATATATAAATAGATGCGAAAGTGAGTGTTTGTTCATCATGAAATTTTGCATACAATTGTCAGGGGTAAACAACAGTACAAGGTACCTTTCTTTGAGAAAAAAGTTATTTAGGACCTAATTTAATAATTTTATTAAAATCTACATAAAATTACCCATTCACCAGTCTCTTATTTTATACCTATTCCCCCATTGGCGGTACAGGTTAGTAAAATAAAAACTTGGGTACTGGTCCCAAGGGACGCAGGCTCTATCTTAAGCTTTAACGTAATTAAATTATTACGTTATTGTTAATTATATTAAATTACTAGCTGAGCCCGCAACTTCGTACGCGTGGTATTCGGTATAGCGCGTAACTTTTTTGTTTGTAAACCGATTGGAATGAAACAAACACTAAATGTTATGGGTAGCTTGCTACAAATACCTACATCATTCAAATCGGTAAGCCGTTTTAGAGATTAGCGTGCACAAACGCACAGACAAAAATTCTAAAAACGATTTTGTTGATCTCGGTAACATAATATGACATTACAATTGTATTATAAATGTATAGATTACACTAAACACTAATACTTATAATAATGATTAATTAACATAAAAAAAAAACATTAAAGGAGATTGAAAAAAAAAAACCTAGGAAAGTAATCATCAAGCATCAAGTCAAGCGGTAAGTTTTTGTAAAGATGCCCAATAAATTAATTATGGAATTTTATAAAGAATTGATGTTTCTTTTATTAAATGTACTATGAATCAATTAAATACGTGCTCCCCTTCAACCCTTACTAATATTATAAATGCGATGTTTGGAACGCTTTCACGCCTTAAGTATTCAACCGATATAATGAAAGGAGATTAATCAGTTTTGTATGGAGATCGGGCCATCAGTTTAACGGTTGAAACTTGTACCATTAAGTAGGAAGAAATTATAGATAAACATTATGTAAAAACATTATGAGAAAACATTATGTAATTTGGTAATGGAGTTTCATAGATATTTTAGTTTAAAAGTATTCAAAAATCCAATGTCCCAATACAGTAATAAGTTTTTTTTTAATTTCTGAATGCTATCCCCATTTATAAAATCTGAAATATTCACAGGAAATTACTGAAATTAAGACAGACTTTTATTACCAAAATAAAAGTAGATGGCCACCCCGGTCGACCAAGTCACTGGGTCCATTCAATCAGTTTATAATGAAGACATTGCGACATTGAAAATAAACACTTAACCACACAACATTAAAAGCGATTTTAAAAAACGTGTTGGTTATACTTAGGTCGTTAAACGTACATCATTCTCGCGAATTCAATGATGTAACACCCGGTCTGCGACCTCGGACAAAGGTATAATGCACTAGTGGGCCTCTTGGAAGACAATTTCGAGACAAATAATTATATTCAAAATGTATGGTCGGAGCAGCGTATTTAGTCACGACTAGCTGAGCCCGCAACTTCGTACGCGTGGTATTCGGTATAGGGCGTAACTTTTTTGTTTGTTAACCAATTGGAATGAAACAAACACTAAATATTACGGAAAGCTTGCTACAATACATTAGTGAAAACCGCATTCAAATCGGTAAAGCCGTTTCTGAGATTAGCGTGCACAAACGCATAGACAAACAGACAAAAATTCTAAAAACTATTTTTTTACGGTAACATAAGTACAACGTGTACAAATTGTTTTTTGAAAAAATATTTAATGTACACTCACGGCTAATTTACGATTTCATTATAGGTACCTATGTTTAGATTTTTCTAGGACTTCATGGAACACAAAAGCTATAATAATATAGATTCTCGCTTAGTGGCGCCTCTGATGTTTAATTTCTGTGTATGAGTCACAGTAATAGTTATACTTTAGGATCCCTATTATTTGGTTTGTTATTTCGTAGTTGGCGTTATTTCAACTTAATAAAGTTTTCAAAATTTTACGACTTTTCTTTGTTTATGTTGAGAACAAAACCAATTCAACTGCAAGAGCCCAGCAGTGGCGAGACCCAATATCTTAAGCACGATATCCGATTCCGGCAGTGCCTACCTACCTGGTCTAATTTAACGTATCCTCAGACGTATCCTACTTTCCAGAATGTATCCGTTCCGATTACCGATCATTTCGGTCAAACCTAAGCTTTGGTCGCTCTATTGACTACAAAAAAGCTTAAAAAAAGTTTACTGCTGTAAAAAAAACTTGGAGTCTTAAGCAAGTTCAGGCGGTATTTCACACTTGAACAACTTCGATATCTATACAAAGTTCGTGGAGTACTGGGAGGGCTTAGCTAAATACCAACTAGCAGCACTCGACTTGTTAAAGTGCCGGGCCAAAGAAGCTTATCGGTGATATCTCTGGTCAAAACTAAGCTCCAGAGACAATAACACCGACACAGAATTGCCTGCCTATTGGTTTTCTATCGGATAGGTACATTTTGGAGTGTGTGCACGGGAAACTAGTTAGTTCCTCCTTCTCCTTTTCGTTATCGAACTACTAGGCGTGGGGAGGTTTTTCACTCTTACTTTGTGGACATTATCAATTCGCACGGAGCGCTTTGCGTCTTCTCTTATTATGCGCCCATCTAGGGACTGGTATTCTCTCCCTTCTTCAGTGTTCCCTGAAATTTACAACTTGGGACTATTAACGGGCAAGCGAACTCTATCTTCGACCTCATCTTCACTTACCATCAGATGAAGTTGAAGTCAATCACTTTCCCGTTTACAAAAAAATTAAAAAATCACACTTGCATCCCCAGTTTATGACCGCGAATGGCAGTGTAGATACCGTGTCACTACTAAAAGCACAGAATAAATAATAGTACTAGCACTAAAAGTGCTATTAATGTTGTTTTGTGATAAATGCAAAAATGAGTTTGATTGTTCGTGACGCTTACACACCTTAACCGATCAGCGATAAATTAATGTAATTAATATGTCAGTAGTACAGAAAAAAGACATAGGGTACCTTCTATCCAGAAAAAAGTACTCTAGTCTCGTATGAAGAGACGCGCAATCAGTTTGACTGTGACACGTACCTATAAAGACCTATATGTACACGGTTCATTGACGTCACACCCTCATTTTGACAAAGTAACGAAAAAAAAATTTTTTTTAAATATATAAAACAATATAAAATACAGTGCGGATAATTATTGTCAAGCGGCCATCTTGAAGCATGACTCACGGTATGCAACTCCTACGCATGCCAGACGCCGATCCGTGAGGCCAGTATATCAAAATCGTACACAAAAACTGAAACACGACTGGATTATAACACTGATTCGTTATTGATGGAAGTTTATGTAATTTTGCGATATAATAACGTATAATATACGCTACGCCACGGAAACCACACGAGCGATGCGTTAATGAAAACAATATAAAATTAAAATATGAGTTCAAGACAACCTCTTACCACAGTTTTACAATTGTAAAACTGTGCTCTTTACTGTGATCTTGTAATTTAAAAAAAAAAGTTTTTTTAGTAATAACTCTGCCTTTCGTAGTAATAAAATCCTATAAATTCTACTAATCTATTGTAAATGCCAAATTATGTGAGAATGTATGGATTATAGCTCTTTCACGTAAGAACTATTGAGCTAATTTGGATGATATTTGGCGCACAGATAGTTTATTAACTGGATTAACATATAGGATACTTTTTATCCTGGAAAAATGTTAGGTTCCGAGGGATCGTTTAAAAATATAAAAAAATTGCGCCACTGTCGGCGTGGTGGCGATATCGTCGACATAGCGATTTATCAAAAAAAAAATAGCTGGTACCTGCGACTTTTTTTGTTTTGAAAAATAACGCCTAACATCTTTATCGCTATGGCGCTGCTACTATGTCGACAGTGGCGCCCAATTTTTTATATTTTTAGACTATCCTTCGAGAAACTAACATTTTTCCAGGATAAAAAGTATCCTATATGTTAATCCAGTTAATAAACTATCTGTGCGCTAAACATCATCCAAATTAGCTCAATAGTTTTTACTTGAAAGAGCTATAAACATCCATACATCCTCACAAACTTTCGCATTTATAATATTAGTAGGAAGTAGGATAGCAGTTACCAAGATCGATAACAGTACAGAAGGTTCAATACACGACTAACTATTCGTTTATAAAGGAATTTGGTAAACAAATGAATTTAACGCGCTGTACAAGCTATTCAGTGTATACATTTGCGACTCAATGGGGTTATGTTAATCAAATACGCCCTCATTGTTATCCTTTCTTTAAATCATAAATATTAATAGGAAAATAATGTGGGTGTACTGGATGAATATAAAATAAAAGATATTTTAGCAATGTCGTGTTATTTCGTTTAATTTTTGTATATCAAACAGCACAGAGTACATCAATTATTATAATATGCCACGATTAGTATTTTTAATCGTCGAAGCCAGCTCGAATTCGACGACCTAATATTGGATTGGCTAAGAAATCCGAGCGGTATACTACGGTATATACAAACTTTAATCAGCATAATCACCCAACAAATTTCGATACGGTTTTAACTAATGCAAACAGTGATAAACGAGGAATGAAAATACAATCAATCGTGTACTGCATTTTTATCTAACTTATAATTTTACCCTAAGAAGTCAAATTGAGCGACGAAAAACCTTTCTGCGACTTTTATGCTAAGTACTCGCCCCTAAAGAAAAAAATATATAACGTAAAATTCTAACTTCCTAACATTTTTACGTTTTGAACATTAGGCCTTTTTTGTATGAATATTTTTAAAATTTCTAAAAAATGGCGTTTGCCAGTTTATAGTGACGATCAGGAATCCTATGAATTTATGACAAAAAGAAGCTTTGTCCCACGACCTGTCATAAAGACCGACTGCATTGGGATCTTAAACTATTAAGTTTTCAAGTTCAGATCTAAGCACATTGAATGTTCCAAAATTGGATGCAACCTAGCCTCAAGTGGTTATACACATTAAACAGTGGCTTGTAAGAGGAACATTGTTAGAAGTTCGTTCAACTTACAATGAATTAGCTTCCAAAGTTTGCGTAGCGTTCCTATCAATAAGGGACCTTTCATAATATATTGTGTATCCAATCAATTTAATTAGGAAGATCTAATAAAATACGATTTAAAAGTAAGAAAGTTATCAATAAAATAATTATAACGGGATTTTAATAACATTGTAAATACTAGTTGAGCCCGCAACTTCCTACGCGTGGCATTCGGTATAGCGCGTAACTTTTTTGTTTATAAACCGATTTAAATTAAACAAACACTAAGTAGATGTTATGGGAAGCTTGCTATCAGTGAAAACCGCATTCAAATCGGTTAACCCGTTTCTGAGATTAGCACACAATCGCACAGACAAACAGACAAAAATTCTAAAAACTATTTTTTTTGACCTCGGTAACGTTACTTACGTGTGTAAATTGTTTTTTGAAAAAATATTTAAGTATACGATTTTACTATGTATAAATTTTATTATTATGATTAGATTAAATGAGTGCTGATATGACTGTCATTTTTAGTGACGTCATTAAAAGTGGCAATAAGTTACATCCGAAAAGATCTTTTATTGATATGCCTATCAGATTCAGATAAATCAAGATTACCTAGTAAAAAAAATCAATGTAAGGCAGGTCGACTATCCATTTGATGGTAAGTGGCTACCGTTGGCCATTAAAACAATCAACGTCATAGGTGCTACAAATGCGCTGTCAACCTTATAGTAGGATAAATGATAAGGTATTTCGAGGAAAAGAGAATGAGCTGTGGAGGATGGGTTTATTCACTTATCGAAACACAACAGCACAGATGCTCTAATTTCAAGGTATGGCTACTGTCACCAGATGGGCTGCCCAATATATGACTGAGTGCAGTGTGGCAGGGCAAAAACACCAAGACCAGAGCCAACCTTAAAAATGTTTCCAAAATTGACTTAATTTCCATTTTTATGATAAAAATTCCCTTTTTTCCATATACCTTGAAAATATATTATCTAAATTTTTCCCTTCCAGTTTCCCAAAAAATATCAAATTAAATTAAGTAAACTACATAGAACATTTTATTATAAAAATGCCACTGCACTCATTCCTAGTCCTCCTCACCTGGTCTTTAAACCTAGGACATCAAAGTTGACTTCTGATCTCTTACGCAACCCCCCAAGTTATGATTCAGTACTTGGTGACATAATGGAATGACCAATTATTACCACCAATTACGGACACTTGTTAGTGTCAGAATGTCATTGACCTAGATTATTCCTAATAACTCAGTTTTATAGTAGCACCTATCAGAAGACAGATTTTCTTTAAAGCCACGAAAAACCATGTAGACAGAAAAATTCCCTGTATGGATTTTCACCTATAACAATGTCTTAAGGTAATTTTCAGAAACTTTGTTAAAAACATTTTGTTTTTAAAATGAAACGGTTGGGTCCCATGCCACGATTAATTTCGTTTTTCTATTCAAATAGATTAAATTATCGACATAATATATAAAGCCATTGATTAATTTATATTTACAACATTACGAAAAAAATACTTTGAACCTTCGTTATTGGCGTTACTTACTATATTGAGCGTTGATGGTAATTCCGGGTGTTACCAGTATACAGGGTTACCGGTTAGGTCGACCTAGATACGGTAAGAGCATGTTGTTCTAGTTCTATCATTACTGACCATATCCCAAACCTACGTTTTCAAGATATTGGAATTTTAAGATTTTTTATAAAAATTGACGTTTTTTTTCTATTAAGCTCTATTTCCTTAAATAATATCTCTAATTAATTTGTTTAAGGTTTTTGTGTAGATAAGAAGGTTCATAGTAATCATTACCAAAATTGTAGGTAACTGTACAAAAACTGGGTCAAAGTAGATGATTGATAAATAATTGAATGAAGAAATAAATTTGTACAAGGTACTTTTTTTTTTAAATATTGAAAGAAAAAATCTATTGCAGTTATGTTCAGATATGCTTTTTGGATAGATGAATAAACGTAGATTATTCATCTATCAAAAAGGTATAAATAATATAGAGTTTTCCAAGAATTCATAAAAAAAAATTACATAAAAGACAAAATATCAATAGATGTGATGGGATTAGTCTCGTTTAGACAAGAGACTTCATGTGTCCCCACACATCAACAGTCAGTAATTATAGAAACTACAAGCTCTTACAGTATCTAGGCTGACTTAACCGGTAAGCCCGTATATTAGCGATGCCTGTTATAAAGTTTTTAAAACTCCCGAAATCTGTTCAATACGAAATCCATTAATTAAAACGGTGGAGCCGTTTAGGAACACAATTATTCTCCTAGCAAATAGGATTGTCTTTGTGACTTTCCTCTATTAAATAGTGAGGAGTAATTCAGTGGTAAATTAAACTCCCTGGGCGGGTCTTAAGCGATACTAATGGAACAGTTTACTGACGAAACGTTAGATCTGGTGTTCTTTTAATTAACATGCGAAAATTAAAAAAGTATTTAGCAGTGTACTGACTCCTTCAAGAAGACCATTGTGTAATAATAGCTGATGTGGTGTTGTATTACGGTAAGCAAGTACGCCAATACTCCTTGCCCTAATCATCATCATCATTGAGCCTGTGTCTCTCCATTGCTGGATGTAGGCCTAAAGCTCGCCACCACCTTCTTCTGTTCTGGTCTTCTGTACTTCACATCCAGCCGCTTCTTGCGAAGCCTTTGAGGTCGTCTGTCCACCTGGCCGTAAGGAGTCTCACGCTGCGCTCTCCAATTCGTGGGCACCATTCGAGAATTATTCGCTTTGCGACAGATGTGATGTGACCGGCCCATTGGCACTTCAATTTGATAATTCTCTTGGTCTTCGGCGAATTTTAGAATTTCTGATCCTATCCACCAAAGAAACTCTGAGCATAGTTCGCTCCGTATCCTAATCGTATAACTAATATTATAAATGTCGGTTTGTTTGTTACGGGCTTACACAAAAACCGAACATCATGAAAATCATAACTGCCGAATTAAAAAAAAATATCATCAAACACTCAAGGAACATTTCCGAGATTAACATCGATATTCATAACTGGTCCAAATATTTCGTGGGCATGATGCTCTAGGGAAGTTTTACGTGTTCTTGTAGATGACGCGGGTAAGTAATTTGTCATCGCCACTTTCCTCATAGAAACGAAGGGCATTCCCAAATCCATTTAGTTTGCCCGACGACCGCCGACATTATTCTCCTCCATTTAACGGATTTGTCCCAATCTTTTCAATTGTGATGAAGACCAAGATAATTTTTTGTGACAACTATTGAGGTTACAAAATGCAAAAGTGAGTCCTTCTATCTGTTTATTTTTACAGCAAAAATTATTAACCATTAAAGAAAATTATATGGAAGGAGCTTATAACTTTGTGAAGAAAAAATATGCATCAGGTACGAAACTTTTTGTAAAATTATTAAAAGAAATTTTAAAGGTTATATAATATTAGGCTTACTTAATAATTATTAGTTGAAGTATTTATTTACTTAATGATAAATATACTTACAATATTTTTACCATTGTGACGCGGTGTGTAAACGATATCAGAGTTCAATGCGCGATCATTATACACTATGTTTTGACGGAACATACTGTAACTGTATGGTATATATATGCATTCCACTCATACGAATCTGTGGTTGAATAATAAACACATCTTTAGATCTTCAGATTTACACAAACCTAAAAATGCGTACTAGGTATTAGTACGAGATCTGGCTGCAAGATTGCTACTTCCATCGATTATTTAATAACAGGATGTTATATATAGCCTATAGCCTTCCTCGATAAATGGACTATTCAACACAAAAAGAATTTTTCAATTCGAACCAGTAGTTCCTGAGATTAGCGCGTTTAAACAAACAAACAAACTCTTCAGCTTTATAATAGTGGTATAGATTATAAAAGGGGCAATATGTTTTGGCCGGATTGCCTATTAACAGTCATGTGCTCGCTAGCATTATCATTGATGAATATAAAAATTATAATATTACCTGCTTACACCTGGCTGCGAAGAGGTTGCGGCCAAGTGTGCAACGGCTACTATCACTTTTCAACCTCTTTACGCTTATTTCTGTGAAGTGGAGTATAGTTTATTTTAATAACTACTGAATAAAAAAAAAAAATCCAAAAATTCAACTCATAATAATTTAATTAAAAATGCTAGCGGACACATTTTAATAGGCAACAACCCGGCCAAAGCATTTTGCCCCTTTTATAATTGTACATAAAATTTGATTTTAATTAATACTCGATGAACGTAGTAATCTTGCAGCCGGATCTTAGACTATATGGGAGCCATACAATTTTTTTTTAAAATCATTACAGTTCAGGTAACGTGAGACCTTCGACATAGCAGACAATAACGTCACCTCTGCGCGAGGGTTGGCATGTTCTATTCGCGTTGTGACATGTGACGCACGCGCTGAGCACCGCCTAATGACGACGCACCCGCCGTCAAGTCAACGGTGTTCGGCGCTCTTTAAATACCCCTCGGATCGCGTAATAAAAAGCATCTGGAAGATCGTCACGAGCGCGGGGTAACGGCCGTCTAGTCGCCATATTTCAGTCCAAAATTACTCTCGCATACTCCCCCCCCCACCCCGCACGGCCACACCCCTCTCCAGTCCGGAGGATGCATTGCCAAATTGCAGCCAACTGAGAACATTAAAAGGGGAGTTTGGATCTTGTAGGCTCACTTTATGTGCAACAGTATTGAGGCCAAATGCTTACTACGTACTGTCCTCATTGTGTGTACAAGATAGAAATGATTTATAGATATGAATGAATAGTTATTATACAATCGCATATTACATGTTGGCAGGTCACCAGCGAAAATTTAATATAAAAAATTACAAATTGTAATAAAAAAAGTAATTTTATTACCATTTAATCATTATCTCGAATGTTGTAATGAGTAAAATAATAACACAGAAGTTGACAAATTATCCTGAGCAGATTTGTTCTTTATCTTAAGGAAAAGCATTGACAACATTCTTGCTGGCTAGCGATTACATTGGTTATGTTATTACTCTTAAGATAAAATGTGGCAATTGTATTTGAGTTTTATATAAGCTGTATGTAATAAACTTATATGTATGTGTAATAACTTATATAAATTTTAACTTATTTTTTCCCTTTAAATTATTCCCATTATACAAATGGTAAACCCTTAATTGGCTTTTATCTAGCTGTATTTTTTTCTGTAAATTGAGTATTTAAAGCTGTGGATTTGGAGTAAATACACAAATAAATATGTTCACATAGAAGCTCTTTAAGACTCTAGATATAATAGGAGTTTGAAGATTCAAGTCGAGTTTTAGTCTTCCAACAAGAACATCATCACATATGTAGGCCAGGTATGATGGAAGTGTGTAACATATAATTAAGTAACATAACATAATAGCCACATAAGGCTAGAACATAATTCACTTCAATCATTTCCCATAACTTCTAGTTTTCACCTTTGGTTTAACTTCAAGTGTGTTTTTATGAATATTCTCCCTCACTATCTTCATTTCGAGATAATTGTGAATTTTTAGTTTGGAGATTTACGAAGAACAATTGGATTGGAATCCAAAATTTATATTTTGTGTTTGCTGCGATGTTTAAGTGAGGTAAATTTTAAGAAGACATAAAATGATAATAAGTAAATAAATAATAATTATTATTATTACTTTAGAAAATAATAATAATTCTGCTCTTTGTGTTTGAATATGAAATAGGGATTTGAATAATTTAAATTTATGGTTAGTTCATTCCTCTCTTCGAGAGAGTATATTTTTTTTTTTAATGTTATGTCGACAGACAGGCTGACGGTCCACTTGATGGTAGGTGGCTACCGTCGCCTATAACACAAGCAACGCTACAGGTGCTGCAAGTGAGCTGCCGACTACAGTAGGATTAAGGATAAGGGATTAGGAGGGGATAAAGAAATGGGCTCTGGCATCCCTTACTCACTCACCGAATCACAACAGCACGTAGGTATATGCTGTTATTTCATGGTGGTCTTCTGTAAGGGGGTGGTCACTGCCGCCAGGCGGGCTGCCCAAATGACTGCGAAACGCAGTGTGAAAATTAGGAATTTATGTCGTTTCCCATAAACCTGGACTCAGTTCCTATGTTTTTTTTTATTGTATATTTTGATATATTATAATATGATAGAATTGTAGACTAAGCAAACATCTATAATGTAGTTAAAAGAAAATTTAATTAATGAAATCTACATTCCATTAACTCAGAACTAGTATGTTAAAATCTGACTGTAGCCTGTTGTCCAGTTTCAATTTCTGTCAAATGAAACTGTGATAAATTTTGGACTAAGTTTGGATATAAATTGCATGTTTTTTTTAATAGTGCTAACCTATTTGTCTTGCAATTATTTTCATACTATCTTTCTCCTGCACCTTCACCTGCAATTTCACAGCTGTATTATGTTTCACAATAGTTTCATACAAAATTTAATCTAGGTATCAATTGAACAAAATTCATGTTTCTAGCATTATGCGCTTATCTAGTTGTTTTAGAAATTTAATTATTAATCAGTCAGTCAATAGTGGTATTTCACATTTATGTATAATGTTTTTAGAGTCAGCAGCGCACTTGTGCCTTTAGGCGAAGGTAACCATCAATCATCAATTGGATTGCCAGCCTGCCTGCCAACCTTTATAATATATGGATTTTCTCAAAGAAACAATCATTAAGCATAATTGCCTACAAAGAATCTTTGTAAATCATCATGAGTGGATTAAGAGTGATTATTAATGTAACATGTTAATATCATAAGTCAACAAATAGATCAATTTTGAAATAGTTATAGCATGACATACTAAATGTGTAGTCGGACGAAATAGAAATATGTCCAATCATGATTAAAGACACAAATAACCCCAATAATGTCCCCAATATTTGTTTCCATTAATATAATACAATAAATAAGCAGTTTCCCGATGAGCTAACGAAGGAACTATAGGTTTTCAATCAATCAGACATTAACATCAATCATATACATATAAATATTTGACAACTTTCTGAAATAATTTTATAATTTTCTAGAATTTTATAAATTTCTTTTAATCCAATACTCTAATTGACAGAATACTCTATACTACGACATAATACGTATGAAAGAATATTCTATACTAATATTACAAAGAGAAAAGATTGTATGTAGGTATGTTTGTAATGAATAAACTCAAAAACTACCACAGCAATTTTAAAAATTCTTTCACCTATAGAAAGATATATTAGTTATCAGCGAGTAATATTTTATAAGAAGATGCGGACGAAGACGTGTGCAACAGCTAGTATTATAATAAGTTGGTAACAGATTACTTTTGCATTACTTGTATCACAATGGAATATTAGAAAGCTGTAAGATTATAGAATAAGTGGGAAAAGAAGGAAGATTAATTTAGAGAAGTCTATTTCCAGAATGTTTTTATAGGATTCACGATAAAAGGAGAAACATTGATTGGATTGGAAAATGATATCCAATCCCTCTAGTAAAAATTTACAGTACTTAGTACACTAGAATTTTAAGTCTGCCCATAACAGATGTAGCTATGCCAAAATATATGTATATTTTGCTTTCACAATACTATAACTCATTCCTATTAAGTTCACATTGTTATGATAGTCCAGGAAAATTCAATAACAAATCAAAATTTTCTCCCCTCAAGGGAATTTTTGATATAAGCTTCTAGGAGATATGTAATATCAATGGGTGAAAGAAATTTTTGATTCCATCTTGAAGAAATGGTAGAAAAAAATTAATATGGGTATATTTTCCAAATTATACAAAAATGGTAAGAGATAGAACAAAAAAAATTCAGATCGTAGATTAATTTTACATACAAATATTCATATTACTTTTTGGTAAAATTAAATATAACAGAGTTATATTTAATTAAAAGAAGGTTTAAATAAGGGTTGACACTGATATTTTTTTAAAAATGACATTTTTATGTAAAACAAGATATAATATTTGTCTGAAACGTTTTTTTCTAACTCTTACCATTTTTCTATAATTTGGAAAAAACACCCATTTTTTTCATACCTCTTTCACCCACAGATATTTTATATCTTCTAGAAACTTATATCAAAAATGCCACTGAGAGACTCAAATTTTGATTTGTTAGTAGGTATTTTATTTTAATATTTTATCATATCATTTCAGTATAGGCATTGAGGCAGTAAAAATATATTAATTTATATGTTGTCTGTGCTGGGCTTAATGCTGTCTTAAAACCTTAAAATAAATTAATGTTAAGTTATTATGGTGGTCAAAGAACATGCTGTTGTTTTTTGTTTCATAAAAAAGGTACTAAAATTACATTGAATACCAACAATACATATACAATCGGTTAATAACTATAATATCGTTTTACACACATTTAATAAATGAAATCAATATCAGACAGAAAATTTGCTTTTTGTCATTTCGTCATGAGTGATAACACTTTTAATGTAATTCCACTTATATAATGAATTCAATAATCATCTATATTTATATACATACAAGTCACTGTCTTCATCTGTCTGTTTCTCCCTTAACTTCTTCTAAACAGATTTTGCTATGATTTTCACTAATTTTCACAGACAAACTTAAATAAATTCTAAATACCAGTGTTAATTCAGTATACATATTTTTGTTGTAATGGCAATCTATTGATGTCAATGTGACAGTTTTTTGACATTATTTTATGCTTTGCAATGTCAGTTAATTCAATGCCAACTTTTCATGGAATTTACAAATTTGGCTAATTCTTTTAGCCAAGGAAGAATCTTAATCTTATCAAGAGAAAAATTGGTAAAATTTACTAGGCGCTAGTGTACAGTAAAAATAACATTACACTGCATGTCTACTTTTCAGGCTTTTGGCTGCATCAGAATAATTCCAAAGTGAATTTTAATTTATAACTTGGATATTATTTTTTTACTTTGTGACAAGCTATAACAATGCCATTATATTAACAAACTAATTAATCTGACTTAGATATAACATTATAAGTACCTATTTTAATAGTCGATATTATCACCCAATGTTTTCAATTTAATATTATAACCTCAAATTGTCAGTAGGTATGCAATGGCATGGAAATTATTTAGAATCTATAGGTAGAATATCACAATGTCCTCTGTGAAGCCGGTTTGTCTAGCGCCCGATAATGCCAGAGTATTTATTTTTATCCATTACGTATTAACAGCTGTCTGCCTACTTCACCTCAGCCCGGCCACCAAGGAAATCACTATCATCGACAACTAGAATCATTTATAATGCAAATTCGTCGCCGCTAAAAAAACGTGACTGACTCAAAACGACACGGTCTCAATGGAATCTTTAAATAGAAACAGAAATAAGTTTATATATAATAGAAACTGTGGAACAAAAAAAAGTGTATACCTTCAATTAATTCAGCTGTAAAAACGACACGTCCATAACACAATTCCTCAAAGAGAAATCACAGAATTCTGCACTCAAACAAGGCGAGAGTACACAGGGCGAGCAAACACTCACTTCACAGCCGGCGTGAAAAATTATTCACAAATGACTAGTTGTACACTAGAAAAAAAATATTAGAAATAAAAAACACGGATTACACATAAACTAATCTATGTTTCCATCAAAAAAATTGTTGAACCGAAAAACGCGCCAACTGTCAAACTAAAAAAAACTACAAGCACCGACGCCACGCAACCGCGCGATACGAGTCCGCTTTTCTGACTGGCTGGTAGCTGGCGCGCCGCCTGCCGACTAGTGTTGCGACTACACCCACGAATACGAAATCGCGATCAAACTCGTTCGACGCATCGACAATCGGCTTAGTGACATAGACAACGTTCATGCGGCAAATTAATTACCATTTATTTAAATACGCAAATGCAGTGCCACTATCTCACAATTTACTAAATATACAAAACGTAGGCGTTATCTTTTCTATAACAACGATGCGGCAAATGAGATAACCGTTCGAACGTGAATTCTGGCGATAAAATAATGCGACCGTGTTTAAAAGATAGCGGCGGTGTTCGAAATATGTGTAGCAACACTCGTCTATCTATATTTGTTCGAGTCGAGACAGAAGTAGGGACGCGCATGCGTCAGACGATCGCGGATACTACGTCAGTGAATGACAAGCCCTGTGCTTGTAAAATCTACCAATCGATTCAAAGAAAAATTTGCCGTGTAGAATTACATACGTTCAATTTTCGATGCAGTCGAATTTAAGAAACCCAAAAAATCCATTTGCAAATATAAATCGATAACAAAATAAAACACTCTAAAGGGCCATAACAATAACTTTTACACAGTTTTGAAATGTCAAAATTGAGATAATTTGAAAAATTTTTTTTATGTCAAATTGCAATTAATGCTGTATTTCAATTAAATTCGTCATAAATTATATTTCATTATACTGTTTTAAAAAATTATAATAAACAAAAAAAAACATTCAAAATTAAATGTATCTAATTTCTGAATAAATGTTAACTGACTCCCTTTTAAAATTATACTCATAATATTTTCTTTTGAATGATGTCAATAAATTCGTATAAAAATAAAGAATAAACGAAATTGAATAATTAAGAACAATAAATAAGTAATGAGTAACCATGCTGTAAATTAGTAACTTTTAAATATACAGTACACGTAGTGCCATCTGTTGCAGTAAATTGTAAATAAAAATATTCAAACTTAGAAATTGCTATTTACGTACTCCTGATTTTTACGAACGAACCTTTCTTTAGATTAATTTAAAAATAATTCGTTAATTAAATAGTTTAAAAATAATTCATGACTCTTAATTGAATGAATATCTTATCATTAAATTGCATTGCATTCCCGACATAATGAAATGCCATATCCAAGAATTTATTTCCAGTTAATAAAGAGAACATTAAACACGAGTAGTGCGTGGCATTCTACTTATTTTTACATTCAATTGAGGAAGCCCGTTGGATGTGTAGGGTGCTTGTATTAACGCTCTGTTCTCATGTTCGATTCCCGGTAGGGTCAACTTTGAAAATGAACTTTTCAAATTTGGCTCTGGTTTGGATCTGGAAAGTGTGGCAGAGCACAATGTGTTTTGCTTTCATTTGGGCAGCCCGTCCGGCGGCAGTAACCACCCCCTCAACGTGAAATAACAGCACGTGTGCTGTTGTGTTTCGGTGACTGACTAAGCGATACCAGAGCCCATTTTCCTATCCAATCCCTTATTCTTAATCTTACTGTAGTCGGCAGTCGGCAGCGCACATGCAGAAACTGTGGCGTTGTTTGTGTTATAACTGTGGCGACGGTAGCCATCTATCACCAAGTGGACCGTCAGCCTATCTGCCGATCTTAATATAAAAAAAACGCTATATCGCGTAACTTTTTTGTTTGTAAACCGATTGAAACACTAACTGCCGCACTCAGAGTCGTTTTAATGATTACTTAGCGACTCTTTAGTAAAGATTTAAAAATGTTTACTCTCAGAGACAGTTAATGGTTGATTAGTGGTCTTAAGTGACACTTAACTTTAATGACAGCTCAACCCTTACTAAACTTCTTAAATGGAGAATTTGACATTTCGAAAGTGAGGTAATCTTATTAATAATAATCTATTGTTCGTGGAGTCGTTACGTAGGTAGCTAAAATTATTTAAAAAAAAATTAAATTTAAAAACTAAAATTATATCTTGACAAGATGATACTTTACGAAAAAAAGTAAAGTATATTACTTCTATGAAAAATTGACAATTAAAATTGACAATGATGTGAAATGTTGCCGTATTTAAAAAATCTTGACTTTTTAATTTATTTAATTATAATTACGTCTATTATTGTTAATTTTAACTGATAATAATAAGAAAAGACATGTTTAACTGATTTTTATGAAAAACTCTTATTTTTTTCTATACATAAATTGCTTTGCCGAATGATATCGTGTCATTGAGTTTTTTCTTATGACAACACTGCACGTTATCGATATGCATTTCGATAGAACGCACAGTCCTATGCTTACTTAAAGTGGTATTTAACTAATGAACCATTAACTTTCGTCTCTGGGAGCCGCGGCTCATTAACGTATTTAATTGTATTTAGTTAAGTGTCTATTAGTACTAATCTAATGAACGTCTCTGAGTGCGGCAGTAAGTGTTATTACAAAAAAAAATACTAAACTATGTCTCAACACGTGTTTTGTCAAACAGCGTCTAATGACATTTGTATACAATTTCACAGTTTAAACCCTGCCTCAAATAATGTTTAACCTTCGCTATTACAAAATAGTGTTTGTCCTTTGACTTACCAAAACATCGCTAGGCAACCTATAGGCAACCAAATGTTGCTATTTTAAAATTATAAAATAGCAAATAGTAACAATAAAATAGCAACATTACGTTCGTTCAACTTCATTTGGTTCAATCCGAAACATGTGCTAATAGAATATCCTACGCAGAAAATGTTTTAAAATTATCTATATATAAATAAAACAGTGACGTGTGTGATTATAAATTAATTATTGCTCTAAATACACCGCCATAAGTATGTTTTGGAACCAAAACTTACGTATATAATGAGTACATTGTACACATAGAACAGTGATCGGTTGAAAGAATGGAATGTGTTTATCGAGACTTGTCAATCGTCATTACTCATTGTCAAATGAGTATAATATAAATAAAAATTATGGAAAAAAATGGACAATTGCAATATTAAAATAAAAATTCGTGAACGTGAAGAAAACCACACCACTAAATACAACTTGCGAAAATTAGAGACAAAGCAGTAGACTAATTTTGAGTCTTCGACAAGTATTGACATGTATTTAAATATGAAAAGTATTATTTAAACCGTGCCTAACTCTAACTGCTTAAACACGCTTTTGTAATAAATATTTTTTTAGACACATGTTCAATGTATGTTTATCTTTTTTGTAATAACACTCTAAATGTTACGGGAAGATTGCTACATATACATCACTGAAAAGCGCATTCAAGGTAAGAGATTGGTAAGAGAGAGAGATTCGGTTAAGAGATTAGCTTGCACAAATGTACAGACAAACAGACAAAAATTCTAAAAACTATTTTTTTGACCTCGGTAACATAAGTACAACATGTACAAATGGTTTTTTTTTAAATATTTAATGGACAGACACGTAAATATTTTTTAAATATTTGTGATTTTATTATATGTATATATATATAGATATGAAGATGTAAAGTGGTGACAAGGGCCTAAAGTTATTACGATTCGCCATTAAAGAACGAAGTGCAGTGTATGTACTTACTTATCTCAGAGCATTGCATAGATTAGATTAATTACTATTAATAGCCTACAGAATTAAGGGCAACAGGTAGGTATGATCGACAATCTGATCTGACAACTGATAGACAATAAAAACATTCAAAGCAAAGTCTGTGGCAAAGTGCGCGCTCCGCTCCGAGACGACCGAACGAACACGCGTACGTTGCTTGCAGGCGCGCGGTGGCCCCGACCACGGAGCATATACAAAGAGGAGATGGCCTAAACAACTGTGCACTGATTTCAAACTAGGTCCTGACGTCATTTTTTGTGGGCGTGGTCTTGGTCAGTCTGCTGTCGGCACTGGTCACGGTGTGGCGGCGCTTGTTTGTTGTAGACTACAGTCAATTTTCATTGGCAATTTAAGATAATTGGGCGGGGTCTAACTTCCTCCTTGCCCCGCGCAGTAGTCACGCGCGGCTCTATAGAAAAATTCAATAACAACATCTCCTCTTTGTATATGCTCCGTGGCCCCGACTGATTTGTAACCTCAAGTTGCAGCGCGCTGTAGGTAATTATCGCTGTAAGCTGTAGATTATGGACGAGTGATAGATGGCTGTAATAAATTGTAACTAATATGTTTAATCAATAAATATAATACTTAATTAATTAACTAACGTGTGGCAAACCACACGTCTGTTGTGAGTTACGTGATACCAAAAACGCGATCTTACTGTGAAATTGCGCAATTTGACACAAATCTGTCGTCCATCGCACAGCAGACGGAGTTAGATAATAGGGCTGCGGACGTTGATGTAATAAGCCAGAGCTATATATTAAATTATAAAGTTTTCAAGCCCCGCTGCATACCGAAAAAGTGCCGTAATAACTACCTTAAGTGGCGATTCACATGTGGTTTTATGGGCAGATCTACGCATGCTTGTCTGGCCGAATAAAATTTCATTCTTTCTATGCCATAAGTGTCAAGTTACCAAGTGAAGTTACCAATAGCCATGATGTTTTTGATTTGCGGTTGTAACCATGGATACTCGACCGTATCCAAGACGACGTCAGCGGTTACCACAACAATTTGACATCATCAAGACACACCGCCGTTCGCTTTCTTGGGAGTCTACGTGCGCGCGCAGATTCCATTTTTACACTGACTTTTTTCCAGTTCTATTCTATTTATTTTTCTATTACTGTTTTCCCTGTGATTGTATGTTAATTTTAGTAAGTATTTTTTAGTACTAATGTTAAGCAGGAGCCAAGATGCAGGGACCTCTACCGATAATGCGACCGTGTCCTCGTAAAATCTAGTACAGTGTTTACAATGCCCTCAAATCCGTTATTTTAAAAGTGAGAGGGGCTTACGCATTCACATTGGCAAATGTCATAAGCAGCGCTCCGTCCAAACTGCTATATTAACTCCACCACACAACTCCACTCCGCATCAACAACCCTTTTGGCAAGAAATTTCCACTTTAAAACATTCCATACCCATACTCAAGCGGATTCCTAAAGGTGCAAGGGTAGCTGTAGCTCACAACCTTGCCCAGGCAGTACACAATACCGTGCGTGACAACTCGAGGCAGGCTTGGGAGAAACTGCTTTCTTTTCCATACCGCATTCTACACATTACGAGGGATCCTCATAATAGTGCCTCTCTCACATCACGTGTTAAAAAAAACTGTAATTCCAATAATGATCTCAATCAATATTTTTCTTTTTCTTCTTCACCAAAATATAACCTTTTCAAAAGTGTCGAAAATAAAATAAGCGAGGGAGACATTAAGGGCGCAGCTCGTCTCCTTTTTTCCAACGACACGATCGCTTCCAACTGCTCAGAGACTCTCACCGCCTTGCAAAACAAACACCCCAGATTTCAGTCTTCTAAATTTCAATTACCACCTAACTTTTTTCAAGCGAACGATGACGTAATAACGCCACCTTTACAAACCTCTGCAGAGAAAGTACGTGGAGCTATCATCTCTTTTCCTCCGGGTTCGGCCGGTGGCCTCGACGGTCTCACCCCGCAACATCTGAAAGATCTCACCAGCGGCTGCTGCGGAGAAGCTGGCTAGACTCTCCTACAAGAACTCACGAGCCTATGCAACCTGATGCTGCGCGGCGAGGTTACATCAGACATCGTTGATGTATTGTACGGAGCCAACCTCTGCGCTTTGAGGAAGAGAGATGGCGGCATTCGCCCGATTGCTGTTGGGTCGACATACCGGCGCCTCACGGCTAAAATAGCATGTAAATCTGTTAATTTTCTCTCCTCATACTTTCAGCCAAAACAGCTAGGCTTCGCCTGCAAAGGGGGTTGTGAGGCAGCCGTGCACTCTTTCCGATCCGCTATATTAAATCAAGGCGGTGATGTGTTTCTAAAAGTCGACGTTAAAAACGCTTTTAATTCCGTTAACCGAGTCGCCATGTTGGCTCAAATAAAATCAAAAGCTCCTGCAATTTTGCCTTTCATGATCCAATGCTATAACGACCCCACTAAACTTTTATATAAGAACCACCTCATCTCATCTGAGGTTGGATGCCAACAGGGCGACCCGCTGGGTCCAGCAATTTTTAGTCTTGCCATACACCCGGTCATCGAACTTCTAAATTCCAAATTTAACGTTTGGTATTTAGATGATGGGACTCTGGGAGGCGATGCATCCATTGTACTGTCCGACTTTCGTACTTTAATTCTTGAGTTCCAAAAAATCGGTTTAGATTTGAATTTTGCGAAGTGTGAACTTTTTGTGACAGATAATTGTGTGGACAGAGACGCCGTTATATCAAGCTTCAAAGAAATAGCGCCACAATTATCTGTCATTGATAAAAAGTCGTTACATCTTTTAGGCTCTCCGATTTTAGACGAATCTCTACCAGATTTTATAAATTCTAAATTACAAAACTTCAGTGAGATATTAGATCGCCTTTTGAAAATTAATTCTCACATGGCTTTTTCTTTAATACGTTATTGTCTGTTTGTCCCGAAATTTACGTATGTCTTGCGGTGTTGTCAACTGTGGAAGTTCCCCCAGCTCCTTTCATGCCTAGATAACACTATAAGACATACGCTTTCTTCCATTTTGAACATCAGATTTGATCACCGCTCTTGGACTCAAGCCACGCTTCCAATAAGGTTCGGTGGCCTGGGCATACGAAAAACATCCGATGTGTCCTTACCGGCGTTCTTGTCCTCGACTCATGCAAATCATGCACTAATCTACCAAATATTGGGGCGCTCATCGTGTTCAGTACCAGTTCCATATACGGATGAGGCCAAGGATGCCTGGAGAATTGCGTGTGCAAATAGTGACATACCTGTAAATACCTCTTCTCAGAGGCTTTGGGATGAGCCTCTCTGCAGACTGTTGCAAAATAATCTTATTAACACGTCTTCTAGTCCTGCAGAGCATGCTCGTCTTTTGGCCGTTGAGAAGTGGGAATCAGGCCTTTGGTTAAAGGCACTACCATCACCGAATACAGGCACTTTGCTGGACCCCACTACTTTCCGTTTAGCAACTGCCCTTCATCTTGGTGCCCCCCACGTCATCCCCCATCGATGTGTTTGTGGCACAAATGTAGACAGCCTCGGACACCACGGGCTGTCCTGCCAACGAAGCGCTGGTCGCATTTCCCGACATCACACTTTAAATGATCTCATTCGCCGGGCGCTTGTCACCGCCGGGGTGCCAGCTATACTGGAACCCTCTGGTCTGGCTCGCGACGATGGCAGGAGACCAGATGGAATGACACTGGTCCCTTGGAAGGCGGGACGGCCCCTCGTATGGGATGCTACTTGTGTCGATACGCTTGCCCCGTCCCACCTCCAAGGCACTTCGAATATTGCTGGTGCAGCCGCAAACCATGCAGAGAACCTCAAGCGGCACAAGTACGAGAACCTCAGCGGAGATTTCATTTTTGTTCCGTTTGGGGTTGAAACCTTAGGCACATGGGGCCCGGGTGCACATAAACTTTTTAGAGAAATTTCAAAAAAACTAACGGAAACCACCCGCGACCCCAGAGCCGGCAACTATTTGGCACAAAGAATAAGCCTCACTATCCAGCGAGGCAATGCCCTTAGCCTGCTATTCTGCCAGATGGAGATGGCCTGGGACTTTTTTTTAATTTATAACCTTTTCTAGTGAGTAGTTTTTTAATTTCTTAGTTTTAAATCCATTGTTATTATATGCTAACTATTTTATTAAATTGTATCACCTCACCAATGTAAGTTCAGTTTTTCTTGAGATATTAATTTTGTAATTGCATAATACAGAAAAAACAGAGTTACAATAGACGCTCACTCCGCGTGCAACTGTATGGTCAAGAGAAAAGGTGAGGATAGGGCAATGGTCTTTATCATGCATTACTCACGCATTAGCAGCACATGTGCTGTTATTTCATGTTCTTATTGGATTGAGTACAATAATTTTCAATTTAAAAAAAATATACCGCAGCTATTTCAAAGATATGTCAAGTACAAAAAATACTTTGTTTAGTTAGATGATTTAAGTACCCATGTAATGAGTAATTTATTGTTCATACATACGTGTGATAAGATGCGTACAGATGCGACATAATCTATTAACGAGTGAACCTTGAAATGATTAGTGATCAAACAATGCTATCACAATGTCTATGTTCATATAGGGTTGTCAACGAAATTTTTTAACGAAATCTTAATATGCAAGTCATTTTGGCTACTGTCGCCTATATAAGACCGGAGGATAGTTTTAATTGCATATCAAATAAATAATCACCTATCAATTTATTTTCATCGTTTATATACTTTTTTGCATCAAATAAATTATTTCACTACAATAAACAAAATTTACATCAACACTCCAGTACTTTCTTTAATCTAATGCGAGACAAATAAATTCCTTCAGGTATTATTACATGTCAGATTTGTCGATTACGCGATGTAAGGGTACGTAACCTATCTTCCTCTTTTTTGCTTCTATCTACGACAACCCTACCTGAAGTCTGCAATACGCCAGTTCTTATCAATCATAATATTTCATATGTAAGCTTTACAATTTGTAAACCTTTATGTGTTGACTGTTATGTGTTAAATTTATCTTTACCTACTTATGTGGAAACCTAGACCTTTTCCTTCTCATGGTCACGTAGGTACACAATGTAATTGCTACCTATATAATAAGAGACAGAAGAAACATTAGTGCATTATAAAGTTTTTGTAAATAGTTTTTTTTTCTAATAGGTGTCATATCTATACTAATATTATAAAGCTGAAGAGTTTGTTTGTTTGAACGCGCTAATCTCAGGAACTACTTGTTCGAATTGAAAAAATCTTTTTGTTTGAATAGTCCATTTATCGAGGAAGGCTATGGGCTATATAACATCACGCTATGATAAATAGTATTATATATAAGCAGTGTCCAGTACCGCGCGCCCCATGCGCACGCCGCCGCCGTATAGGCCTCAGCGAAGCGTGGCCGAGTTCAGCTAGTTTTTCATATTTGTGTGTCTTCTTAATGATCTAGACCCTACGATTTTGTCCATGCACCTTTTTCTTAGCTGTTAAAACATTTACTCAATCTTTATTGCTCATATATTTTTGTCAGGCGTTGAACAGTACTTTTCTTCTGGATCCTGTACTAAGTTAACGTTTACATAATTAAGTTTTGTCTCAATATCATTTATGCAAATGCAACTATGAACGGTTTAGTAGTGGGTTCGCACAATTTTGTTACGTACGAATTGTGCGAAGAACTGACTATAAAAAATAAATATATTTTTAGTCGTTGTTTCGCACAAATATTATTTTCATAAAAAAAGTGATATCTGGGGCAATATTTTTAATAAAGTAAAGGCACACAAATCAATCAAACAATTGAAATTGTTTGTCATTTGTAGATACTAGGCGACACGCAAATTTTATCATGTCACTAATTATGGAATTGTCGGAGTGCGAACAAGAAATACCTACTAGAAAACCAACCAAAACGACATAAATAAGCATAGGAAAAAAACCCTATAAATTAAAGATATTTATGAACAATAAATGTCTATCAAAACCGAAAATACGCATCGTATATACGTAAAATCGTGTGATTATTTCATTGTCTGCAAACTGCCAAGGTAAAGTCTGATGGACAGATGGACTTAATGAATGCGATCGTATAAAGCGTCGTGCACACTGGATTGATTTTAATTGATCGCTGGAATTCCCTTTTTCGATTTTTATTACCTACGGCCGGCGCTGACTGACGGTATGGCACGGCAGGGAAAAGGATTTTTTTCAAACGAATTATTTTTAACCTTATTGTAATGGTTTTAGCACTCACTTTCCTTTAATTCAATACCAATAGGCTACAGTGTTCCACGGAATGCCGAAGTATGCTATGAGATGCCACGGATTATTATTTTATTCATATTGAATTTTATTTTATTGTTTTATATATATATATATATATATATATATATATATATATATATATATATATATATATACATTATTTAAAACATTTACAGCATTAAAACATTTGTAGACACGGGCAAGATGTATAAATTATTAATTACGTACTTCTGTATGGTATCTCTTCCCAAGGTTTTTAGAGTTGCAGAAAGGTTTCGAGCCGCCATCCAAGTGGGTTGACTAAGTGTTGATAACACGGTCTTGTCGATTGCGAAGTGGTATACAATCTCCGTGTTAAATCGATCCCTCAATCCCGGTTTCATCCGTGAGTTCCGTGACCGCATGGTTAACCTAAAACACGTAGCAAGTGGGTTTTGTTCGAGCACTTTCTGAGTGCCGCCACCGGACAGGAAGATCGCGTCGTCCGCACACGAAGATACTTGCTGGAATCTTGTCGTCGGGACTTGAAGATTTGTAAGAAGGCACGGTAACCTACCTCCCTTCCCGATTCTGACCTATATTTATATATTTCCCTGCCGTGTCAAGACCACTGGATCTCTGCGATTGATGGTAAGTAGTCTTACGCTTTGTATTAGCCCCACGTATCGTGGGCAATGTTGTTGTATCTAAGTATAAGACTTCCACTGCGTTCCTTCTAGAGGGCCGAGGGTTAATATTTATACTCTTTTCACCCCGCTAGACACATTTGTTATGTTAAATCAAATGAAATATATATACATTATCACGAAAATTAAGCATATAAACAAAAACTGTAGTCCTAGAAGTCTGACATATATTATGCGGTGCGCGATGCCGAGCCCTGAAGGTTTCCAGGGTTAGCCCAAATCGCTACTATTATTTATTATCTGCTATCCTATGAAAGTGGCAACGCATTTGCAACCCTCATGCATTTGTTTATTGCTAATAATATGTTTTATAATGTCAATAGATTTAAAATGTTAATCTAATAGATAAGTTAAGTAGTTAGTTATGTTGTTAATAGTTGCTAATAGACAACTATAGCCCACAACCCACAATCGATTGGACGGTCAATCTGTCTACCGACTTTCATTTACTTCCATAAAAGCTTTAATCATAAAAGTATTTAATTAATTTTAATTAATTCAGCAATGTGGCTGCGTCTTAGCAATCGCTAACAAAATTCAAACATAACGCAGACTAAACAATGCAAACCTAACAATGCTGTCCCAATAACCTGTTCTTATGTTTTTAAAGTTCAAATAGCTTCATCCTAATTAGAAGACAGATACATTGATATTATAAAAAATATAAACATTTATTGAATCACCCAGGTTAAAAAAATGTACCAACGATACGATTCTTAAGATATTTAACGTTGAATAAAATGTTAGACAAATAGATCAGAATTAATTATTAATAATAAAATAAGTATGTATTTAATACAAGTAAAAAGCAGAAATATAAAAAAGCGAGGAAAAAGCAAAAGCTTTTTGATTCCCATAGTAAGATAGGAAATTTGATATCTATATATATTTGAAGTACCTAAATATATGATTATTACGCGTCCCGACTTTATCTGGATAAAATTGGAAGTCTCAGTAAGCATGTATATACAATATTATATTATTTAGATGACATACCTATGTTACTATTTATCTATATCTGAGATTAGCGTGTACAAACAGACAAAAATTCTAAGAACTACTTTTCATTCTCTCTTGATCTCTTTATTATCAAGAGAGAATTGATTTAATATAAATTATAAAGTATTTTTTTTTTACAATAACTTCAGCGGTGTAACAATGATCTATAAGGCGATTAAAAATATACAATAGTACCTATTCATATTATATTTAAAATAAATAAATCTTCCTTAATCAGGACTCTTTAATTCTTTAAGACCAAATTCATTACTAAGTTCATTCCTATTCTAAAAAACGCATCACAGTTGTGTAATTTTCAATTTTATATTTGCCGCATCATTTACAATACAATTAATGACATTAAGAGTGCGTAAATTGCTAATGCGTCTGGCCGCCATTTTGGTGACGTAATCTCGTGATACTCAGTATCATTAGCAACACTGTCAGGCGAGTTTTTAGTTGCGGATGACGTCACGTATCTGTTAGGTTCCCGCGTCTTACAGATACGTAAGACCTGTATGGTTTGATTTTGATAAGGTTTTCACTAATGGAAAGAGCCAAGAACCAGGCGGGAGTGTGTGGCTTTTGTCTGTGTAAGATTTGAAGAAAAAAATTGCATCCGTGCGAAGCAGGGAGCGAGTCGCTAGTGGATTATAAATTTAAGGCCATCAGTATGTTAATAATGTTGAGAGTTCAGCGTTTCACCTCTATTTCTCTCCCACGGCGATGCTAATATTGTGTGAATTTTGAGCCGAATTAAATCGCGACCGACCGCCATTTGCATTTCATACAAGAAGTTTTTCTTGTATGCAAATGGCGGCGTTCCTAACTGATATTCCAACTTAATATTATATAATATACTAGCTGAGTCCGCAACTTCGTACGCGTGGTATTCAGTATAGGGCGTAACTTTTTTTGTTTGTAAATCTATTGGAATGAACCAAACACTAAATATTACGGGAAGCTTGCTACAATACATCACTGCAAACTGCATTCAAATCGGTTCAATATTTTCTGGGATTAGCTTGCACAAACGCACAGACAAACAGACAAAAATTTTAAAAACTATTTTTTTGACCTCAGTAAAATAAGTACGTGTACAATTTTTTTTTTGAAAAATCTTTAATGCTATGTGAATTAAGATTACGATTTTATTATATAAGTATAGGTGTGCAAGTAACTGTCTGTGTGTTAGCTTTTCAACTATCAACCGATCACAATGAAATGATGCATACATGTTATCACGCATACAGAAAACGACCTACCTTTCAACCTGAAGAAAGTACATACTGTTTTGGAGGGATCATCTAAAAATAAAGATCCAAAGCCTGGCAACACTATAACAGCTATAAATATTGAATAAATTATTTTGTCAGGCGTTTTGTTTTTTAAAAGGGCGCGTTTTTTAAAAATACAAAATGTCGCAGGGTTCATTTTGTTATTTACAATTTATTTAAATTATGAATAATAATTGGAAATATGAAGCAATACTTTCATTATTAATCGTAAGTATCAACATTGTCGTCTAATTACGCACACACGTCCATTTCTTAAAGTCTATATAATGTTAAATTTTTTTGAAAATAATTCCAAATGTCAATTATTGTATAGAACACGATTTCTTCATCACTTATTTTCTTGTCTGATTTTTCGTTTTATTTTAAAACTTACTTTTATTTATTTAAAAAGCTGAAATGACACTTAAAGTACCAAAACGGCTCGAAATTCACTGGAATAGCTCGGATTTTGTTTTAGTTATCTGACACTGACACTAATGTATAAACGCGACATGACGGCTGACGATGCGATCTGATGATGACTTTTTATTCCTATTAATGAAATAGTGAATTTATATAAATATATATATAATAACTAGCGGCCCGCCCCCGGCTTCGCCCGGCGTGCAATTTTTATATACCCTAAAACATTCCCCGTTTATCCCTCTTTCCATTAGCGAAAACCGAATTAAAATCGGTCTACCCGTTCACCGTGACCAGGAGAAATAGGGATTCATTTTTATATATAAGAAGATATGTACATATAATAAAATCGTAAACCAGCCGTGTCCTGTACATTAAATATTTTTTGAAAAAACAACTTGTACTTGTGTTACGGAGGTCAAAAAAATAGTTTTTAGAACTTTTGTCTGTTTGTCTGTGCGTTTGTGCACGCTAATCTCAGAAACGGCTTTACCGATCTGAGTGCGGTTTTCACTGGTGTATTGTAGCAAGCATCCCGTAAAATTTAGTGTTTGTTTCATTCCAATCGGTTTAAAAACAAAAAAGTTCGGCGTTATACCGTGTACGAAGTTGCGGGCTCAGCTAGTAATTTTTATTTTTAAAGATCGCCAGACAGGCTGACGGTCCACTTGATGGTGGGAGGCTACCGTCGCCAAAAACATTAACAACTTCACGAGTACTGCAAATGCGCTGCCGACCAAAGCAGGATTATGGATAAGGGATTAGGAAGGAGAATACGAACCGAAACACAATAGCACACATGCTATTTTTCTCTGTGGTTCTTCTGTAAGGAGGTTGTTACTGCTGCCAGATGGGATGTCTGTTCATTTCCACATTTGGCCCTGTCCGCAATCGAGCCCATGGCCACTGAGTGTTAAATCAAGCAGCGTGTTTTCTTATCCGTATGTTTTCCTTGTCAGCAGGCGTGATCGAAGTTAAAACAACTTGCGTCAATTCAATGCAGCATTCTTATCGTTATCAGACTTAATTCTTAGTTTCCAACAGAAAATGTTTTGCTATGTATTAAAAAGATTATCACGTTATAAACGATTCATAAAATTACACAACGACTAGTTTTTATTTTTTTTTAAATAGAACAACCGTTTTGTTTATCTTCCTAATACCTTTCCACTGCGTATTAAACTTGAATGTGTGTTTCTATGTCTCTTTTTAAATTCACCCAATGTCCTTTTCTGTACTCCATTTCAGGATTCGGGTGATAGGAGTTAGACGTGGAAGCGTAACCAGCGATCAAACTCACTTTCGGGTTTATAATCTATATATGCTAGTCTATACTAATATTATATATTTTTTTACATTATAAATTTATATATTTATTTACATTGCATACCGTAATATATAAAAACTTAATGTATATATTTATTTATATACATATACAGATTATAAAAGGAAAACCCCGTCTAACAGGTCCGCCTGCGGCATCGACCCTATTATGCTGGCAGCATTACCTCTTTGTACCGCTAGGGCGATACGTTGAGAGAAGTATGTGCCAGCGTTGGGGTCCCCTGTAGAGTCGACCAGCCGTGCCGACAGTGCCCTTACAAATGCCTTCATGTCTGTCGACCAGGGGCCCAGTGTCTCTACCGCGAGCACCGCCAGCTCGTAGTCTTTGAGTAAGGATGAATATTTGCGGCGCTTGAGATCTGGGCCTGGTCAGCAGCAGCGCCAGCTTGTTTGCTAGTCGATCTGATGTGGGACTGAGCGAAGGTGTCTACGCATTTTGCGTCCCACACCAGAGATTTTCCTAACCTTCACGGCACGAATGTGGCCCCGTCTGGATGTTTGCCGTCGTCTCTCGCCATTCCCGTGGGTTCAAGGATCGCAGGCACAGAGATGGTGGCGAGCGAGCGACGGATCAAATCATTAATAGAGCCGAGGCGGTATAGGCGGCCAGCGCTTCTCGCACAAGAAAGGCCATGTCGTCCCAGCTGGTCCACGTTTTACCACAGGCGCAAGCGTGAGGGACATACATTTTGGACCCGAGCCTTAAATATATTGCTATCCTCAAGCTACCCGGGTCCAAAACTGTGCCTAACTGTCTAGACGGGAGTGCTCGCAGCCAATGGCCCGATTCGGGCGCTGATACAGCAAGAATGCGGGCACGTTCAAAATCATCCTGAAAATAGAATATAAATAGAAAAGATTTGTATGCATGTCTCCACTCCATAGAATAAAACACCCAACACATAATAAAAGACCAATTGAGACTGAATCGATAATAATGTAAAAGTCGGATATAATGACTTCGCTTACAGTGACATTTCGCTTGTTATGACCCATTTTTAATAAATTATATCCGGTTATAATGACCGATCGGCACGTGGCTCGTTTTTGTTTTGAATCTTAGTAGACTTGAAATGAATTATGTACATAATTAAATTAGTAGGTCGGTCAAATCGTTCAAATCGGTCAATTGACTCACTTATGTATTTCTTTTCTTTTTATTTTGCGAAAGTGAAGTGTCACATTCCGACTGGCTAACATAAACGAACGAAAATGAATCAAGTGAGCTGTTTTATTGAGATTTTTGAGCTGAGCGACTTAGTTCAATAGAAAAAGACGGCTCTATTTTTACATACATACATACATGTATCGTACTTATTACGTGCAATTTTTATTTTGATATGTTATGCTATATTTCTCTATTAAAATAAGTATAATTATATCTATTAATATTAAAACAAAACGCTTTGTATGACGTCCGCTTACTGTGACGTGTTTGTCAAGGCCCTTCGATGTCATTATAAACGGATTCCACTGTACTATGAATATTAATCTATACTTCTAATAATATTATAAAGAGGATTTGCATGAATGTATGTATTTTTGTATGTTTGCAATGAATAAACTCAAAAACTACTGGACCGATTTAAAAAAAAAAACACCTGTAGAAAGCTAAATTATCAGCGAGTAACATAGGCTACTCATCCTCCCCCCATATCCGCCCCTTTACCTCCTTCATACAAATGTATATTTGTAATGAATAAACTCAAAGACTACTCGACTGATTTGATTAAAGCATTTACGGGGCCAACTAAAATACTAAGAAAATAATATAATTATAATATTCCAAAAATCTAATAAGATTGTCATTAATACGTTGTTATTATTATTATACGTCATGTTAAATACGTTGTATTTATTTATTTACTATGAACTCTTTCTATGAACTTAAATATTTTATATATGAATGAACGTAAATATGTTAGACTTTATGACAATATAAAATGAAGAAATTTTAAAATAAATAAATAAATCTACAGATACATATGTCTACAGGATCGTAATTCATATACAGCAGTTACAGTACAAAGTATGTATTTGAGGTTAGTTAAATATGTTATAATCGAATTTAATAATCGATATACAAATAATTGAATTATCTACGAATAATCAAAATAGTTTTGTAGATTGTAGATTGTAGATATAAGCAGTAGTGGCAATGGACAGCCCATTACTGAGCACGCAGAAACAAAATCTATTAGGTAAAGTTTAATAAAGTTAGGTATCCCAAGACCTAACTTTATTGAAAATAATCTTAAAATAAATTGGGAAAGGAATTTGCCAAATCAATATTATGGAATCTACTCCTTAAGAACTGATTTTTTCATATAATGCTCCCGGTATGGAAATTTTATGAGGAGTAAAATTAATACAAACAAGCGTAAACTAAAAAGCGTTACGTTACCTGTCACTTTGGCATCTTTGCGACAGCTGACGCATGTATTGCTCCCTAATTCTATTTTTTAAGTTATATTATAAAAGTAAACGTCGAAATCTTGTATGAAAAATGTAGTCCGCGTTGAGTAACGAAATGATAGCGCGTTATAACCTGGCGGCGCAGCGACAACTGTCGTCGAAAAAATGAACTAATTGAACTTATAGAACGTAGTGACATCTGTGTATGCAGAATGTAACTAAATAATATAAAGTAATTAGGTAATTAGGTAAAGTAATTAATTTCCACTCCGATAGTGGGAAAAGTAATAGATAACTGGATAGTTATCGGAGTGGAAAAAGTTCTTCGAAAATTATGTAGTTCCAATGCATGGAATCCACAGCAGTGGCGTAGCTACACTTTCAGCGCTCTGGAGCAAAATTTTTCAAGCGCCCTCTCTCATTTTTTGAACGATCGACTGTAACATTGTAACTACGAACTTGTAACTAAACATTGCATGCATATAGCTAATAAAAGTATTATTACCTATCAAGAAAAATATGCTAAAAGATTACATATTTATTATCATTATTTATTAAAAATTTCGTACACAAAACTCCATATGATTAATTTCGAGGTTTGTGTATAATTAATTCCTTAGGTGCCCATATGACAGAGAGGCGTTGGAAAAATTTTGCTCCAGGGCGCTAAAAGTACGCTTCTTTGCTTTGAAATTGATTTTACCGCTACCTTTTCTGGAGTACATTTAATAACCGAATTTGTTTCATTTATACACATCTGTTCGAAACTAAAATGTTCCGAAAAAGTGAATAATGAATATTTATAATTTATAATTTTCGATTGGTTATTGACAAAAATTTAAGAAAAAAAAATAGCGCCCCGCAGGCCCCGGCCCCCTGGAGCAACTGCTCCCACCCGCTCCCAGACGCTACGCCCCTGCATCATAGAGAATAAAACAATAAGATCGATTCCAATCATCAAAATTTGTTTTTTCATTAGTAGGCTCCAAACATAAGTAGCAAACATCGTACTACCATTACTAATGCAAATCCATACTAATATTATAAACGTAAAAGTAACTCTGTCTGTTATTTATTCACGCTTTAACTACTCAACCGATCATCATGAAATCTTGGATTATGGGCAGAAGAAAAAATTTCTTTTCATCCAACAACAAAAAGTACTGTTCCTCAGGGATCCTCTAAAAATGAAAATCCATCGACGGGCAAAATTATAACAGCAGTAAAGATTTCAGGCGTTATATTATTCATACATTATTTGCTTGGATCAGTAATGATGTTGTAGTGTTGAACATGCGATATCTTAACAGAACTTTGAATGAAAAAGTATTTGTAAAATTATTAATTTCGCTTAAATAAAATTTTCAGAAAAAAATCAACGCAGTAGTCTCATGGCACCTGCATAGCACCGTTCTGCTATATCCAATTATCTGACGTGTCGACTCTGCGTAATAAGATAGCTGTCAATGTCAATGCACCTGCCAACAGAGTTGTCAGTGAGAGATAAAGTAATTTTGCAAAAACGATTGTAATGAAGAAATAAAGTCGTATATGTTCTATTTTTTACGTTTATAAAAATGAATGTGGATATGTTCGTACATATTAGGTCGGGGAAAAAGTCTTTTCGCATAACAGTATGTATAAATAAGCTTGTAATAAAATCTCTTTGGCTGTACTATTTGCATCTGGCTGGTTTTGATGACAATAAAAAGGTCACATTTCAAAAAAAGAAACAAATTAGTAAAATGTTGTTTCCGACTGTTTTTCATTTGTTTTTCTTTCTGTCAAAAAGAAATGAATCTAATTAGAAATTCGATACATTTTAAAATTTTATTACAAAAAGGAAAAACGCAACGCAAGCCGCGGAAAAATTTGTGACGTTTATGGACCTAATGTAGTGTCAGTAAGAGTAGCAAAGAAGAACTGAAAATTGACCACAAAGCGGTTTTGATCCATTTGAAAAAAAAAAAACTGGATACACAAAAAAGCTCGATATTTGGGTGCGACACGAGCCCACTGAAAGAAACCTTATGAATCGTGTACTCATTTGCGACTCTTTATTGAGACGTAATGAAACTGAACCGTTTTTGAAGAGATTGATAATTGGTGATGAAAAGTGGATCACATACGACAAGAAAGTGCGAAAAAGGTCGAGGTCATTGGCCGGTCAGGCTTCACAGACTGTGCCCAAGCCCAGGTTAACTTGCAATAAGGTGATGCTGTGTCTGTGGTCGGATTGGAAGGGCATTGACCATCGATTCAGATCTCTACTGCCAATAACTGATGAGATTAAAGCAAGAAGTTGAGAGAAAGCGGCCGGAATTCATCAATAGAAAGGGTGTATGACGTCAACGCTAGACCATACACATCTTTAGTCACTCAGCAAAAATTAAGAGAGTTTAGCTGGGAGGTGTTAAAGCATCCGTCAAATAGCCCTGGCCTGGCACCTTCAAATTTGTACCTGTTTCGTTCTCTTCAGAATTCTATAGGCAGTGTCAGGTTAACATCAAGAGAGGACTGCCAAAACTACTTGTCGCGTTTTTTTATCAGATGTCCCAAAATTTCTACAGCAACGGGATTATTTCACTGCCTACAAAAAAGTCATCGAACAAACTGGCACGTATATACTGTAATTAAATTTAAATACACTTTGAAAAAAAAAAATATCGTCTTGAGGTTTCATATAAACTGCGAAGAAACTTTTCTCCGACCTAATATATGTAATCATTAAACTCCATAGGGAAATTCCAACAAGGGCGAAGTCTTAGGATAAGACTAGTATATCTTATTTGTAGGTACTTGTACAATTTATTAACGCAGTATGAGATACTAATGTAGGTAATGTCAGCTAAAGTCTCTATAGATTGTATTGTATATTTATGTTAATGTAATTCAATGATAATAATTACTGTATGATTTTAAATATAAAATTAAAATAATTTCAAAATTAACTTAAAATAGGTACTTAAATAAATCTCCGCTTCTTTGACTAAAACAATAATTCAATTCAATAGTTCAATTCTATATTATATTCGGAAATTAGGAAAACCACATGAAAATTTTAATTTATTCAAATTTCTGTTAGACATTTTTTGCATTAACCTAAAAGAACCCTAAAGAACAAATATATTGAAATTTCATCTATGCTAAAAAAGAATCGTTTGTCCCGACTAATTATCAACGCACAGTCAAAATTACTAATTCTAGAAAGTTGAAAATTAAAAGATAGGTTTATTTTTATAACGTAAGCATCCGTTAAGAAAGGATTTTTTAAAACTCCGAACTAACTTTTAATCGTTAGTTTTGATATAAGAATATAGAACACTATTTTAAAATGCGAATGGCTAGCCATCCGCCGCCGCCGTCACGCCGCCCGGCGACGATGACGTCATAACTTGCGCGCGCACCAATCGCATCGATCCACACCGCAGTCAGTCAGCGCTGCAGCCAACAGCGTCTGAACAAACGCTCTCATAACGAACTTCTCAAGCGGCTGCAAGCGCTTAATTGTAACATTATAATAACGGAACTAGACCGCGTCTCGAAAGGTTACAAGAGGCGTTACACTACATTCTAATATAGACCTTACTGCTGCAGTTTTTGAGTACGTTTTGTTGAGATAACGAGTAAACCATTATGTCTTTATTTATCTTTATCGGTTTGTATAGGGACTTGCTGACGAGTTTTTAAAAAATGTCCTTTATGTAGAAGAGGAAGAATTTGTAGACTAATTTAATTAATGACGTGTTGGTTACTTAGATTGTTTAGTTTTTGTTTGAACACGACTTTGAAACTAGTCAAGATAAAATATGAACTCGCCCACAATTTAAAATGTTCTTACCAATAGTTCTAAAAACGTGAACAAACTGCATTTAAATGTTATTATTATTATTACTTCTTTGATAATATTATTTAATTTATATTCATGTTGAATAACTGCTATGAAGGTTTATTGGGCAGAACGCTCGTAACACCCAGGATTTATGCATCGTTCCTGCACTTATTAATCTATTCATCTTTGGATTAGAAACAATTACTACTTGTTATAACTGAGATTGAAAACATTAAGAGAAATCCTGAGAATAATCAAGTCTGAGAAGACTTGATTGTTTTATTTGTATGAGTTATGAATAGTTCATTAATATTTTGAATACAGTTCTATAGTCTTAAATACAATTTTGCAAGCATCATGTATGCATCAAGGTTCATTTTCGCTTGTGAGGTCGTAGCAATGCGTATATTCGTAGAGGATACACTACACAGGAACACTGCTACGGGGCGTCGTAGTACTTGTCTAGCTACGAAATGTTGGTTGCAATAAAATTGTTGTATTTGCAATAATAAACTCTTTATTTCTTTACTTTAAAAAAAATATTAATTCATTCGTAGTTTTTGTTATTGTCACAGATTATTTAATTATGTGTATCCAATTAACAGGACCGATGTATGTAGTTACAGCGAAAGACACGAAAGATGTGGGTGAAAGGAGATCAATCAGTTTTGTATTGAGATCGGGCCATCAGTGTATGGTATTTTCTTTTTAACGGTTCAAACTTGTACCATTAGGTAAGAAGAAATTATAGATTATACTGAGAAAATATCACCAATACCAATTACCAAATATCGTGTAATTTGGTAATGGGGTTTCATAGATATTTAAGTTTAAAAGTATTTAAAAGTCCAATTAATTTTTAAATTTTACTCTCGTTAACAAAATCTGAAATATTCAAAGGAAATTACTGAAACTAAGAAATACTTTTATTACCAAAATCCCCCACAATGTAACTTAAAAAGAGGCCTGGTTTTGAACGATGTCCTTTGGCACACATATACCTAGTTCATTACCAGGATTAACATATAGAATACCTATTTATCCTGGAAAAATGTTAGGTTCCCGAGGGATCGTCTAAAACATAAAAAAATTGGGCGCCACCGTAGCCATAGCGATAAAGATGTCAGACGTTATATTACTGTGTATAGTTTTTGTCTTTCAATGCGAAAGACGACGTCGCGGGCGTCAGCTAGTATAAAACATTTATGCCTTTTAAAATATGCATTACATGTGTTTTAATTGTTATTTGAATAGTATTGAATTTCCAGAGCTCGACTTATATAATTCAAAGATTAATAAAATAAGACAATTACTTTCAAAATCTTCTTCTTGCAGACTTTTTCTTTTTCTTTTTTTGCTTATTTTTTTACATACAATTAATTTTTCTTTTTTTACCTAGCTCAAAATTGGTTATAAACGGTCTTATTTATTTTATATAACTTATAGATTCAATATGCGGATACTTTTAAATGGTGTCAAATTAATATGTCAAATTAGTTGTTAAGTAAATGTTGTATAAAATATGTCACTGTAAGTTATAAATAAATAGTCAAATTATGTATTATAAAAAAAAAATTGAATACAGGGCAAGAAACTAAAAAAGATATAAGCGGAACAGCAGGTTGGTGGAGTTGTTACGAGCTACAGTCAAACGAAAATTATAGAATTACTATCATTTAGTATTCATTCTTATTTAATACATAACTGTTAAAGAAAAAGAAAAATTTAAACCAGACAGGAGTCAGTAATTTTTTAATAATTTTTTGTATTTTTTTTTTATTTACACTTTTTTCTTTACACTCTTACAATATTATTAATACTATGTCAAGGGAAACTACTTTTTGGAACGTTTATTTTAATAATTTAATTGATTTATATGTTTTTAATGCCCGTGTTATTCATTCGAAAATTTGAAATAATTTCTAAATTGTCATTTTTGGTAATATTTATAGCCCAAAAATACATTGAAAATGAGCGGTTATCTATTTCTTCTAATATACATTTTTAATAATATACATTATTAAAAAATGAAATATTAAAAAAAAATTTACACGTTGTACAATGTTACCGAGGTAAAAAAAAAAATTTTTAAAATTTTTGTCTGTTTGTTTGTGCTTGTGCACGCCACGGAGCTAGGCCATGGTGCACGCTAATCTCAGAAACGGCTTAATCGATTTGAATGCAGTTTTCACTGGTGTATTGTCTCCTATATATATATAATGTACTCTGTGGTGTATTGTAGCATTCCAATCGGTTTACAAACAAAAAAGTTACGCGCAATACCGAGTACCACGCGTATGAAAATGCGGGCTCAGGTAGTTTTCAATATTTGTAAATCAAGTTTGATTTGCGAATATGATTGTTGAGCATTTAAAAAAGTTAGCACTTGGTGAGTGGCAGAAACTCAAAATTAGAGCGATCGAATACGCCGAGCAAAGCTAAAATCTAATATTAAGTAAACTAATATATTTTTATGATCGCAATTAATTTTTGTGGCACTCAGTTTATGGGGTAATAAATATCAAAATTTTAATGATCAACTTACGTATTCAAAGAATAGAATTAACCTAATTTAAAACGCTGTTTAATTTTCCTTAAAATTTTTCGCCCCTGTCCATTGGAGAAATTTTTGAAATAGTTATAAATTATTAATATTATAAATTCGAAAAAGAGTTTGTTTGTTCGTTACCCTTTCACGCCTTATGTATTCAACCGATCACGATGACATTTTGCGTAGACATGTCAAGCAGAAAAAGGGTCTAGTTGTCGTTTCGCACGATTTTATTTCGTACGAAATATGCGAATCGCCAACTTTACATATAAATTTTTTAGTACCTATAGTCGTTTCACAGACAGATTATTTCCTTGCGTGCGATACAACTTCAGAAAAATAGTATTACGCGATTAGATTAGCACACATTAGAAAAAGACTTACCTTTTATCTAGAAAAAAAAGTAGTCCACGAGAGATCATCTAAAACCTTAGTTCCCAAAGTGGTCCAAGTGGACCACAAGGGGTCCACGGGAGACTCCCCCTACCTTATGCACCAATTGTTAATTCGGCTTCAACAACTGATTTTGAACACTGCCATCTATCGCATGGCAGGTTGACTAGCTCACCGTTGCAGTCTGGCAGATGATGGAGGCACGATAGCGGTCGCGGCACCCATTTTAGCGACATCTAGTGATGTCAACAACACGGGGGAGGTTTTGGCCGATGCACGGACCTTATGTCCAGGGGATAAAGTTGATAATAGATGTCGCCAAAACAATTCTAATTTTGTGTCGCGACCTTTGTTTCCGAGTAGAGGTAAGAAACGTGATAAGTATAAAGAACCGATTGTTCTAGAAGCTTCGCGGATAGGTAATCGGAAATAGAAAGACTTCCGAGGCATAGTGGGACGGTGGCAGCGACCACGCGCTCTCTCTTGGCTGCGAACGTTCGTTGGGATTAGGAGCTCCAGTAGATTTGGCGATTCTCGTTATTTTAGGTATTCCCTGTCCACATTTACCTCCGCCGAGTCTCCACGTGGCATCATTTCGACGAGGTCAGAGTACCTTTTGATGTGAAAGCAACTGAGAGCATCCCTCGTCTTCTGCGAGGTATATTCGAACTAAATAACGTCTAACTTTGTGTTTTCTTATTTTGGTTAAATTAATTTGTGTATTTTTTTAGTGTGTAACCAGTTAAGTTGTGTCAAATAAAAGTGTTCTGTGACTGAAGTCTTGGCTTTCCTTGGTCAAAGTCAACCCTCAAGTAGTTGGCGCCCTCAAGATTAGACAAGTCTCATGTAGTGTCTACCCTTGGATTTTGGCCGGTGAGTAGCGGTTGGAACGTCTGCGAAGCCCTAAACCCCGCTGAGAGTTTCTCGGTTACAATGTAGGTATTTGATGATAGACGACACTTACATAGAACTACAGAGTACTTTCAAAAGAATGACTAGCAAAATAACTTCAGTCAACGTAATTCCGAAACTTCCTTATTGTGTCAGGCGCGTTGTTACTTACTATGATTATTTAAAGACGTAATTGACGAGCGGAAAGCGTGTTAATAAAGGCTTTTATTTGACGTAAACTTAAACCCGTTGAACGCATTAAAATTTCTAAATGCCATAGACTCTTAAAAAGCACATGGATAATATTGACTTAATTTTTTTGCTTCATCTTATGTCTAGGCCTGTGGTCGGAAACGCGGTCAGTTATTGTGAGACATATTGTGTTAAACGCCATTAGTGCTAATTTTTCTTTTACTATGTGCATACAACCAAAAAACGACGTACATAAAATTGTTAAGTATAGTTTTATAATGTTTTATAAATATATGGTTAAGATAAATTATTAAGGATTTTGTTTGTCAGGCAGGATTGTCCTGTTAGGATTTCAAAAGCTTTATATTTCGTATATATAGTTTATGAAATGCATATAATGACATTATAACTTAACATTTAAAAAATATATTATTTAAAAAAAAAAATTTATTTAAATTATTTACGATTACAAAGATATAAATAATTTACATCTAAAACTAAATAAACTTAAAAATAAATAAAACCTAAAAAATATGTAAATAATTGGGCGCCCGCGGCATGGTGCTGACGATGCTGGCAGCATTTATGAAAGAAGATATCTATATAGAGAGATTTAGTAAAATTCCATTTGCTTCTTTAAATAAAACAAAAATGGATTATTGTATATTTTATACAACATAATTTCTTACTTCTAAATACTCATTTGCTAGTGCTAAAAAAAACTAGTATTTTTTACTAGATTTTTTTACGTGTTATTAAAATAATGTTCAATATTATTGTTGACTCAATTATAAATGATATGTAAATAAAAAAAAAAATAGATACTGCATTATCTACATAAAATGTTTCCAATTCTATTTAAAAAAGCACAAAAAAATTACCGCTGCAATCTTTTAACTTGTACCGCGGCGCTATTGTTAACATGTTATTGATTTATTGTTTCCAACTTCTGCGTTTACAGTACCCTCGAAAGCCATCACGTTGCGAATGCTTCTCTACAGTGAACACTGCCATACCTATGTACCTATGCGATTTGTTCGCGTCATATGCACGCAATACTTTGACGGCTATTTTTATGGGAAGCGAGCGAGTTTGCCATGTAATATTTGCATTGTATTGATGCTTGAAATACGTTATCTATTTTAAGCTTCATTGGTACTTGTTGAAACGAAAATTGCGCCTACAAACATTATTATGAAACTGTTTATAAATCTAATTAAAAAACAAATAGTTGAACGGCATACTGCATTCCGCAGTTATGTTTTGGGCATCGCTTTTGACGACACTAATCGACCTTAGTAAGGGATGCGAGATCCCATTACTCTATCCCTAATCTCTTAACCTAAATCTTACTAAAATCGGTAGCGCACTTGCCAAATGATTTTAAATTGTTTATTGATAAAATCATTAAAAAATAGTTGTAAGTAGTACGTCTACAATTTATGTTTATATAACTTAGTATGTACGATAACTCATTGTAGACAACCCTATAAACGGTTTAAGACATTACCTATCATCTTATAATAATGTGGTATATAAATAAATAAATCATTAAATAATTTATATGACTGCGAACCGCAGTGTGCCCTGCCGCTATTAAATATAATTATGTATAAAAAAACGGGACAAGTGCGAGTTGAATTCGCGTGAAGAGGGTTCCGTACGATGTTACCTATCCGCAAAATATATTCAATATTTTGAGTGATTTACCATGTTATTTTAATATCATCATGAATTATAGGTTTTCCTATAATCTATAAGTAGAAAACTAATTTCTGTATATTTTTCAAAATTTTAGGTTCAGTAGTTTCGAAGATAAGGGGGGGTGGGGAATGGTCGGACAGACAGACACACGAGTGATCCTATAAGGGTTTCGTTTTTTTATTCGGACGTACGGAACCCTAAAAAACTACAAGTAAAAAAATACTACAAGTAAAAAATAAATAATAGTTGTTCCAAAATAAGTCGATAGAAATGATTGTTGGTACATTTTCGAGTTCAATAAACAAACAGACAAATAAATAGGAATCCTGCGTCTATTCGTATAGCAAGATGAATCACTTCATAATATCTACGTTAAGATTGGAAAGAAATTACCAAAGTATTGACGTGGCACGATTGATGAAGCTCTGACCTATATCTCTATGCGCAGGGTTGTCACAAACAGAGGTTGTGTTCGTTTGTCTGTTTGTTTTTGTTTTACAGTTTCTGACTAAACCGATTCTAACCAATCTTTTTTATTTTTAGCTAACTATTTTCGCATAATTTTTTTTTCTAAAAATAAATAATTTATTTAAAAAAGCGATTATGCAATTATGCAATTGTTTTCTACAAATTATATTAGTAGTACATAAATTAGATAAAATCGCAGTTAGCACTTTTGCTGTTGTCTTTCGGTGTATGAATAAGTTCATCAATCAATGAGTAAGATCAAGCGGAATTCAAACTCTGTTAGCCTTTTAAAACTCTTTTGCCTATTTAAAACTCTATAGGTACAATTTTTGAAAACTAGCACTCAGCTTCTTACGTATGCATATTTTCTGAAAATTATCTTCTTTCTTCTAGTGAAAACCGTATAAAAATCTCTCTAGGAGTTCAGAAGAAAATAGCGGAGGAACCGACAGAAGCGGACGGTGACTTTTATAGTAATCTATGTAAAAAAATTGCTAAATATCTAAAAAAAAAAAATGCGCAGACAGCCGAGTGTGAAATTTGATACGCTTAAAGTTTATATGGAAAGGATTGGGGAAAGCTAATATTTTCATATAATATGCATTAAAAATACATGAAATTAATAAAAACGGACATTACTCACATTACCTATGGACGTTTGACACTGTAAATTAAATATGAATTAAATGTATACTCTTTTGTTTATTGTCAATTTTCCACCATTGGGCGACCTCTAGTATGTGTAATGTATTTAATTATATTAAATATTATATTAAAATATATTTTATAATTTGTAGTATATATATTTTATAATTTATATTAAAAGACTTAAATTATTATCACTGTAGAATAATGAGCTGGGATCTTTCTCGCCTTTTGTTTTGCTTAGCTATTCAGCGAGGAAGTTATTCTAACCGAAGCAAGCAAAGCCTCACTTTGTTCATTTATTTCGATAAGTTTCCAAGATTCCTAGACATTGAAAAAAAAAACGTATTTTATTTTTTATTTTATGTGTTTTGTTGAAGTTTTATGTTGTGAAGTGTTTTATTTGAATTTTATATTATGAACAAAATAGTTAAACTATTTGGACTAGTCAAACTTACTTCCAAGACTTATCAAGAATATGATATCTATTTTATCAAAATATACTCATTTTTAATTAGTATATAATAACACACAAGGAGGTATAATATATTCGCAATCTTCAATTTTTTTACACGGTTTTAAAGGCAAATTGAAAGAATTTCTAAAAGAACTGCAAAAGCAACAGGATAATTTAAGAAACGAGGTCTCAATAATTTAAATTTTATGTATTACTATAGTGTTTTTATTTATTATTATTATTACTTATTATATATTATTATCTCGGCTTCGTTCGAGATGCAATTTTTTTATATACACAAAACTTGCTCGTTTATCCCTCTTTCCATGAAAATTCTCCTCTTTCCGGTGAAAACCGAATTAAAATTTCTTGATCGGTTTTGGATTGTCCATAGAGGACAATCGGTTTAGTATTATGAAGTTGGGCGAACCCCCGTGAAGTAAAATGCGGTCGCCAACGGAAGATGAGCGCAGTGTTCGGTGCCCATTTGAGCCAAGGCTCTGTTGCATGCACTTGTATTGTGTGCGCTTCGAATAAAATTTTTTTTTTTTCTTTCTTTCTTACAATGTTGCAATGCACATTGTGTAATCCTAAACTGTCGAGCTCTTCTTCCTAGCAGTATACCTCTCAGAATTAGAACTGCAGGCAGATGCATCACCACGTTGTTCCTTGAATTTATAGGCAAAAAGCTTTTACCCGCGAGTTCGACTGCGCCACCTTTTTAAGTGTTTATCTATTCAATTTTTATTGCTCATATATTTTTGTCAGGCGTTGAATTTTTTACTTTTAAATGTACCCTCGGAAACAGAACCTTTTTCTGAATAAAAGGTACCCTATGTAATTTTCTGTATCTATCCCTGACAACGTGTATGTAAAATACAAACAAACTCACTTTGGCATTTATAATATTAGTTAGGATGGTAGCCACATATCCTAAGTAGTACCCCAGGCCCTAAACGTTACCCACATATGAAAAGATTGGTTGAGTTGTAATTATGAAATTTCCCCTGTGTCAACCCTGAAGACACATTAGGTACATCGAGTGTGACAGAGATAGATGATCGGCGCTGAGACATTTGTCAGTGTTTACCTTACTAACGATTGCAACAAACCGCTGCGCTGTTCAATCCAATGCAGCTCTCTAGCTCCTCAGCTCTCTGTATGTAATACTAGTTGGTGTTTTTTTTTTTGTTCGGCAGACAAGCTGACGGTCCAATTGATTGTAAGTGGCTACCGTCGCCTATAACACAAGCAAAGCCAAAGCTGGAGCAAGTGCGCTATCAACTACAGTAGGCTTAAGGATAAGGTATTAGGAGGGGATAGGGAAATGGGCTCTGGCATCTCTCACTCACCCACCGAAACACAACAACACACATGCTGTTATTAACGGTGGTCTTCTGTGGGTATTCTTCTACTTTCCAGCTCCAGACCAGAGCCAAATTTGAAAAGTTAATTTTTCAAATTTGACCCTGCCGGGAATCGAACCCGCGGGAACCCTAGAATAGAGCGTTAAGACAAGCACCCTAACCACTCCAAAAATAACCCGTGATAAAATATATGAGCAATCATTTATATCAATCTTTATTGCTGTTTTAGTTTTGCCAGGCGTTGGATTTTTATTTTTATGATCCCCAGGGAATAGTAATTTTTTCTGAATGAAAGATACCGTACGACCCTTTCTGTTTCTTGAAAATGTGTATGCAAAATTTCATGACGATCAAGGCGTGAAAAGGTAATAGACAGACAGAGCTTCTTTACATTTATAATAGGTATATTATGGGAAGATATAAAAATATCTTAACGTAGGAAAGATGCTTAAACGCCTAATGGTAAAAAATAGTAAGATCAACTCCAGATCTATAGCGTAGTACCTTTTTTTTGCGTGGGAAAATCTGCGAGCCAGATCCCCACCGACCATGGGGAGATCGGTGGGGTATTTGGGACTTCTACCCACTAAAAACCCACGTTGCTTCCTCGCGCCGTCTATTTAAGCGATCGTGGAAAACATGCATCTGCCTCCCCGCCGGACGAGGCCCGCGCCCTTGCGGGCTCCACCTCGATTAGGCGCGGAGTTTGATCTCCGCGCCGTGGAGAGACGTGACGGAAACACACAGCACGTCTTCCCTCGTTGCCCGGTGTTGTGATGACGGACGACCCCATGTCCACCACCCCCGGGCGAAGCGGCACGAGTCGCTCTTCTCACCTCTCGCAGCGGGCAGTCAGCGAGGGGCTTCACTTCCGAAGCACCCCATTACCTCTTCTCTGCGGCACAACCTACCACAGAGTCGGAGGCCGCTTCCACCTGAAACTCTCGGATAACCCCTGCTCATGTGGCCGCTCATCTCTACGGCATTAAGGGTGGGCGGCCCAAATAGGGTTTCCACCTGACATTTCCACAGCAATAGCGGCAGCCCGAGAAACGGGCTCCAAGGGTTTTATCGTGTAAACATTCGGGTAGTTATTATGCGAAAGAACTCATCGGAGCACACGCAGTTGGTAGAAAATATGTAGTATAGTTAGTAGACATGTTGCTGTTGTTTGTGAACTCATTAATTACCGACAAAATAGCAAACACTATGATACCCTGAAAACGTTTAAATATAAAATGATGAGGACATTTCGATAAGGCGTAATTTTTTGTTTTGTAAAAGTTATTAGTTAAGTATTAATTTTATTTATTACTAAAATTTAATTTTGTTTCATTAATTACTTAAATTAATTTCAAAAATTTTAACTGTGTTTGTGAATATAAGCCCCCCTCCAAAAATTCGTTACACAAGATCATGTTTCTCTAAGAAACGTTAATATTTGTAGATGTGATAAATATATTTGTGAATATTGAGGATATCATCTGCTGTAAAAAGCTTTCAATACACGTTTTATAAATACTTCACTCGAAATAATTAAATCCTAAATAACCTCTAAAGTACGGAATTTTAAACAAATTTTGCTGTTATTTTCTGTATGAAGTTTTATAAAATTTTTTTACTAAAATATCGATCTTCTTCTTCTTAATGTGCCGCTTCTCTGCGAAGATTGGCAACCATCATGGCTATCTTTACCTTGGAAGCTGCTACACGAAAGAAGGAGCAAGTGCTCAAACCAAATTCTTCAACCAAGATGTCTTTCTCCTGCCTTTGCTACGCTTTCCTTGTATTTTGCCCTGCATCACAAGCTAAAGAATACGGTATCTTTGGCCCCTCGTCATGTGCCCGAAATATTGCAGCTTCCTCTCCTTCGTCGTCTCCAACTATTCCCTTTTTCATTCGACGCAGAATTTCAGCATATTTTATTATCTGCATCCATGATATGTTGAGCATACGCCTATATATCCACATTTCGAATGCTTCCAATTTTGAGCACAATGCTGAAGTTACCTCTCCACTCCGTACAATAAAACACCAAACACATAACAAAGGACCAATCTCATGCGGAGTTTGAGACTGAATCGATAACGAATGTAAAAATATTTTCACAGCTTTAGAATTTAGATACTATGAATATATAATCTAATACCTCTATATCCTTACTAATAATGTTATAAAGAGGATTTGCATGAATATATGTATTTTTTTATGTTTGTAATGAATAAATTCAAAAACTATTAGACCGATTTTAAAAATTCTTTCACCTACATTATCAGGGAATAACATAGGCTACTCACCATCCTCCATCTCCCTCCTTTACCCCCCCCCCCCATCCATACAAAATTGCCGTTTTCCACGAATAATATTTTATAAACAGCTAGTTATAAGTAAATCAAAGACCATAAAATTCTGTTCTAGTTGGACGATCACAGTTATGCGTTCTCATTCACACTTGTAAATTGTGACAATGATAGCTGAGCGATGCGACGGTGCTAGACGAACCTGTGGTGCTAGCAAAGAGGTGATCCTGGGTTTTGGTGGCTAGAGGGAACGGCCTTAAGAAATTTATTTTATTTGTATTGTATTACTGTTATCTTAGGACTATGCAGTGTGCGTTCAAAACACTTAATTTTAAAAATTGTAAAATAATTTTTATGTGACATGTTGTAGGTGTACGTTGGAATTTTCTTAAATAAATATAAATCAATTGCCTCATGTGTGACGAAGCATCACTTGAGACCGGCACGAGCGATTTTGCCAATTTGTCAGTACAAAGTTGTATGAAAGAAATTTTTTGGAAATTGACAGGGCAAGGACTGTCGGGTCAGCCAGTACCTAAATATACATACGCTAAATACTAAAAATATGCATTGTTTAATGAAGATGTTACAAGAAATAGACATGGCAATTGCTTTGAAAAAAATATGTATTATACCTAAACATGTGAAGAACCAATTGTATTAATTAATTTTCGTTAAAGTAATAGAAACTCCACAAAAAAAGTTAGAACACAAGAAGAATTTGACTTTTATTGAAAATTCTCTCGAAAACGGCTTATTGCGTTCATATGAATCCTGCATCTATTAATAAGTTAATGCCAGTTTAAAAAATTGTATAATTTTTTTTGTGTATTGTTTTAAGGGTAAAAACAAAAAAACACAATTTCCAGGCCCTTTGAATTGTCTCCGCCGCCAGCGAGTTCTAATGTAATTGTCATTTGCCCAAGTGAAGCCCTTAATATGTCTAGCTCGCATAGTAATAATGAAGAAAAATAATTGTTACCTTTGCGGTTTCGTCAGACCAGCACTGAAGGCTTCCTGGACAGAAGTACTTTGCGCAGTCGCGGCGGCCGCCGCATCACAATCTCTGCTCCCACAACGATCACACACCCGCGCACGATTCTCGCCGTTAATGACTCCAATATAACTTACTACTAACCTACCCCTTATATATCTAAACCACAGCCGGACACATTTTGAAAGGACAAATGTCTATAAGCACCTAAAGTCAAGAAGGGTTAGGCTAAAGTCTGCACATGAATTTTAGGCGTTCTTATTCCTATTTTAAATTCTCTCAACTCCCTGTCTATTACCTAGATTCGCGGTTTTTGTGCCTTTGTTCTCGCGCCGATACACGCGTTCTATTCCTGTCTCGCTCCATATAAGGCGTTTTTAAGGGAGTGTCGGGTTCGGTCTCTTTTACTCGTCTCGTGGTATGTTAACCTGGAACAAAACAATTTGAATTTAGAAGGGTATGTTACAAATTTTTCATAATTCAGTGGTGGAAAGCAACATGATTTTAGTAGTTTAAGGGCACAATGCGTTTCGCAGTCATTTGGGCAGTCCATCTGGCGGCAGTAACCTCTCCCTTACACAAAACTACCGCGAAATAACAGAATATGTTGATGTTGTGTTTCGGTGAGTGAGTAAAGGATTCCAGAACCTATGTTCCTATCCGTTCCCAATCCCTTATCATTAATTCTACTATGGTCAGCAACCTACTGGCGAACCTGTGGCGTTGCTGTGTTACTGGCGACGGTAGCCACCTTCCATCAAGTGGGAGGTGAAAACAGGAGGATTAAACTTTAAACATTTCTATTTGCAGACAAAGCGCAGTCATTGCACAATTACTAATCACTTTACTTGCGCTAGTATTTCATTGAAAATTTAAATGTGCCAGCGAAAGTGCTCATTGTGTGCAATAGGGCTGCCAAAAAAGTTATGGCCCATTACCGTTTGAAAATGAACCTCCTTAAGCATATTTAACTCGCAATTACTGGTTTACCTACCCATAAAAGTGTTATTATTTCTCTATAAATAACTGAACAAGAAAGTACTTCCAGTACGACATCGTCTCAGGAGAAACTTTACAGAATGAATAAATTTCATAATTAAATTTTTGTAATTATAAGTACTGATCATAGCATTTGCGGCTTCATATTTAAGATATTAACTCTTTTAGATTAGATAATATTAATTAATAGTTAACTCAATAATAAAAAGAACATTATAACTGGGTATAGAAATGGTAACTTCTTCAGTTGTGTCCTTATTACCTCAGTTTGTATTTGTAAAATAAATAAAATAAAATAATTTATTTTAAGCATCTCAAAATGGCACAGATTAAATGTATTAAATTACATTGTTCAATAAAATTATATTAAAACAATTACTTAGTTAAAAATCATGGCCTTACATCTAGATAAATGTGTCACATTTTTAAATGCCTTTACTGCTTCAGAAATCTTAAAATAAAATGTCACAATAAAATTGTCATTAGACTCTTCTTGTGTTGTGTAAAAGATTGTTGTCTTATGTTCGCTTGATGGCATAACTCCAGGGCCTTATGATTTCACGCTTTTTTCTTAGCTTATCAAAACACGTAATGTCTTGTCATGGCATTTATATACATACATATATATACATATGTAAGAGTATGACTTTATAGCAGATATCGTAACAATTTGAGGATATGACCTAGTTTCGAAGTATGGAATCGCGTGGAATCGCTAAGTGGCGTTAATGAATTAGGGCCGTGATAAGAACAATAAAATATATCGGTCTCAATAAAATTCGCATCATTTGGAATTTGTCGTATTTTATAATAGAAAGAAATGAAAGAAACTGGGGCCTTAGACAAAGCAGCATTCGCTCCGTAGCGATGCGATATCGAAGTTCGTTATCGTCTCAGAGACAAAGGAATCATGACAAGGTATCACGTGTTTATCACGTGTTACAGTGTCGATTCCTTTGTCTCTGAGACGATAACGAACTTCGATATCGCATCGCTACGGAGCGAATGCTACTTTGTCTAAGGCCCCTGGAAACTATGCGACACTATTGCTCCAAACGCAGGGCTGCCTCGCGAAACTTTATAGGTATTTAGAAAAATTATATGCTGATTATTTGTAATAGGGTACTTAGATAAATTGCAGTCAAACCGTTAGTGGCATTTTCAAATGTGATCAGTAACTGACGACGGGAGTGCAGGGTTGTAACGTGAGTTGTCGAGCTTGTTTGGCGCAGTCGAGCTGGTTAGGCGCATTTGACAAGTCAACTGGATCGCACATAGATGACTGAGATTCGAATCTGTAACTCGATGCTTGCGTTTGTTTTGGATCGGAGTAGTTGGTTTGCCAGAGCCCGGTCCAACTCATACAAGGGCATCCAGGGGTCACCAGGGAGTTTTAGTGGGTATTGCCAGTTCTTTTAGGACTGGGTGAGCCCCACATAGCCAGCCAGCGGTAGGGTGTCCGTAAATGGATTTCTCCTCGAAAAAAAAAGGGTTGTAACGTGAGCCAATGTCCATTAGTGCACCGGTTCTCGTCCGATCATCGAAGTTAAGCAACGTCGGGCGCGGTTAGTACTTGGATGGGTGACCGTCTGGAATCACCGCGTGAAGTTGGCTTTTGATTGCGGATGTCGTGCTACAACGATGCTGTTTAAAAAACGCGTCATAATCATAATGTGACGAATTGACGTGTTTTGTTGACGTAACGCCTCTCACTAGCCGCAACTACATGACTAAACGTTAGTAAATTTCAGATAGGTACATGACTAAAATTTAGTAAACCAGATAAATGAGATAAATATGACTAAAAATTCCATTGAAGATTGATGAATTTAAAAAAAAGATAGTAAAAAAATACTAGTTTTATGAAAAAACACATATTTTGTCGTAACAATTTTTTTATATGCTGCAACAAATATCGGTGACAGTCTCTGGGGTGCTCACCTGAATTTGGGCCTGAATTTCTTTTTATTAAATCAAAGTAGCGCTTGACCACTATCTCACCTGATGTGAGGTGCAGATGCGGCCGAAGGTGGACCACGCTTACCCAGTAAATGCCCATTTACCCTTTTGAAGACCCCGGAGGTTGTAATTTAGGGTGGACATGACTCAAATTTGCTTTGCACATCGTATTAATATCTGGACAATCACTGCCTTGCAAATTCAATTTAATTTACCATTACTTTATTAAAAATTTTAATTGCTTTAGTATTCGAATGTCACATGCTATATGTTTAATTGCTTTTTTGGTAAGTTTCTGCTGGGCTGAATTAACCATGTCAGGGCCCCTAGACAATCGTCTAGGGTAGGAGGGTGAAAAATAGTTTACGTCCTATCCTCAGATACACACAAAATTTCTTAAGAATCAGAGAAGTTACAAATACGAGAATTTTCTAAATTTCAAAGCATTTCCTACCTACTGTATTAAAAAGATTTTTAAATATTACTAGCGTCTCGCTCCTGGCTTGGCAAGTATGCGATTTTCCGGAAAAAATCTCTAAGTACCTTTCTCAGATTAAAAAAAAAGTGTCCAGCCGTTCTCGATTTTTGCACCTAGCAACACATTTAGGGATTCATTTTATTTTTTATTTTTATTTATATATAAACACTGTTAAAATCTAGAATAACCGCTAAAATATTACAGTAAAAAATTAATTAATTTTAAAATTAAAATTAAGAGCCCGTTAGATGAGTGCAGGTTAGGGTGCTTGCCTTAACGCTCTGTTCTAGGGTTCCCGGGTTCGATTAACTTTGAAAAACCAACCTTTCAAATTTAGCTCTGGTCTGGATTTGGAAAGTAGTTGCAAGGGCACACTGCGTTTTCGCAGTCATTTGGGCAGCCCGTCTGACGGCAGTAACCAGCCCCTTACAGAAGACCACCGTGAAATAACAGCACGTGTGCTGTTGTGTTTCGGTGAGTGAGTAAGGGATGCCAGAGTCCATTTCTCTATCCACTCCTAATCCCTTATCCTTAATCCTACTGCAGTCGGCAGCGCACTTGCAGTAGCTTTGGCGTTGCTTGTGTTATAGGCGACGGCTGACGACCTTAACATAAAAAGACATAAATATTATATATTAAGAAATTATGCAATTAATTATTTAAATAAAAGCAACACGTAACTCATACTAATATTATAAAAAAGTAATTCTGTCTGTCTGTCAATCGATCAATATACAGACATAGGGTACCTTTCATCCAGAAAAAGCACTGTTCCTGATGGAAAAATAAAAATCCAATGCCTGGCAAAACTTTAACAGCAACAAAGATTGAATAAATAAAATGCTCATAATATTTTGTTAGACGTTATATATTTTTAAAATAAGTCCCGGACAAAGTCGCGGACACCAGCTAGTCTATCTATATATATAAAAATGAATCTCTATTTCCCTTGGTCACGGCGTCATGCGAACGGGTAGACCGATATTAATTCGGTTTTGACTAATGGAAAGAGGGATAAACGAGGAATGTTTATGTATATAAAAATTGCACCACGGGCGAAGCCGGGGGCGGAACGCTAGTAGTTAATAAAAATAAAGAATATTTTGATAAAAAGTGGTCAAAGCGCCTACACCAGTGGGGTAGAGAGACCTCAATGTCAAATATTTTTGCTTTTTTTTTTAAATCATTTTATCATCATGTTTGCGAACACAGGATTTGATAGGAGTGTTTATGGTAACATTAGCGTCAGAGACTCAGAGCAGCTCCCCGATTAACTACTGCCTTCCTGTGTAGACAACGGACCACCGATTGCTTATACCAGTTAACCATTAATATACTCATACATAAAAAAATCTTTAATATCGCGATTCAGACCTTAAGAAATAATTTCGAATTTTAAAAATTAAACTTCACTTAAAAAACGTATTTATGAATTTGAAATTCATTTATATACATGCAGGTTTCAATTAGAAATAGCCTTTCTTTAATTTTAATTCAAAACATTTAGAAATAAATTCCAATATACATAAATGACGATATTCAGCGCCATCTAGACACAAGAAGAGGAACAACTCTTCTCTGATGTTATAAAATAATAAGTAAAAAATTTTAACAATTGAAACGTTATAATTTAATGAATAAAAGTAACTAAAATAAATATGCATAATATGCAAAAATAAATTATATGCATTTAAAATAATCACTTTAATACCTATGTGTTTAACTTACAACTAGCGACATCTGTCTTAGTAAAATAGAAATCTCGTCGAATCTAAGGAGTGACCTACTTTTTAAAGAAAATAGGTAATATAATTTAAAGAAATATGCGGGTAATTATATTTTGTTGTTATAAGTGTAGTTTTGTATTGCTCAAAATATGTAATATACGTGATCCTGCATAAAATTCGAGCTAATAATCATTTTTGTTAAAAATAGTTATTTTTTTTAACTAAAACCAAGTTATTTTTTTATTTTAAAAAAAAAAACCGCTTTTGCATGTGACTAAAAGGGAATGCCCAATAATCAAACAAAAAATGCCTGAGATGAACAAAAGTGAATTATTTATATACGTGTAACTCAAAATAAAAAAAAAACACTAAAATTCTATGTTAAAAGTAGGTAAAAGCTAGATTTTGAAATTTTTGCTTATTTTATTTGTATAGTTTATGTTGAAATAGATCGAGCGGCCTCTTTCAAAACAGACAGATGAAATCCAGTCGGATAATACACCAAAGTAGTGTTCACAGGGCAAAATAAAATCAGTAAAAATGTATGGTAGAAACGGAAAAAAATATCAATGAGGTCCATAAATAATAGCAATTGTATATCATTGTGATGATAGGAGTAATTGTGATAATAGCTAACAGAAGTAAAACTTCTTCAATCTATATCATTGTAGTGATGATCCCTGGTGAAAGTCTGGAAGAACGCGTATACAACTTTTGTACGCGCAGTGATCGCCACCGCGTGGTGAACGCGTTGGTTTCCCTAGCTTTGTTAAGATCGACAGACAGGCTGACGGTCCACTTGACGGTAGGTGGCTACCATCTTCTATAACACAAGCAACTCCAAAGCTGCCGCGCTGCCGACTACAATAAGAATAAGCTTAGAAAGCACTCTTCCAAAATATGGTAATTCAAACCAGAACACAGAATTGAATGAATGAATGATTTTTAATTTTGCCTGAATTTTTTTTTCAAGGGAAAGGCAAAGGCAATTTAGACCATACAACCACGTTTCCATACTTATTAATATTATAAAATAAATGTGAAAGTATATCTGTCTGTCTGTTACCTAAACCGCTGAACCGATCATCATGAAGTTTTGCATACACGTTCTCAGGGATGCAGGAAAGGACATAGGGTACCTTTCATCCAGAAAAAAGTACTGTACCCGAGGGATCATCTAACGTCTGGCAAAGCTATAAATGCAATAAAGATGTTAAGCGTTACATTGCTCATATATTTAGTCAGGCGTTATTTTTTATATTTCAACGCGGGCGAAGTCGCGAGTATAAATTGTTTTTGTGATACAATTGGGGAAAGCTCTGGATTTGTTTATTTCTTCTCATTATGAGAAAGGGGAAATTAATTTAGTGATATAGGTACCTAGCCAGGTCTTATGAATGAATCAGTGGAACGAATAACCATTTATTAGAATTATGGAATCTAATCAAACAATTTGGAACTAATTACGCGACAATCAAAATTAATGCTAAAAGCATTATTTTACGAATTTTTATTTTATTTTAAATATAATTTTTAACTATAGGTAATTACTGTTCAATTCAGACATTTTGTGGGCGGATTTCAATCAATTCTTTTGCTTTTACTGTTTATACGAATTGAAGTATATATAATTATTGGAATATCTATTATAAATAAAATTTAAAATATTTATTATTACATTATTTTTACGTAAATTATATAAATAAGAAATAACAGCACGTGTGCTGTTGTGTTTCGGTGAGTGAGTAAGGGATGCCAGAGCCCTTTTCCCTATCCACTCCTAATCCCTTATCCTTCATCCTACTGCAGTCGGCAGCGCACTTGCAGCAGTTTAGGCGTTGCTTGTGTTATAGGCGACGGTAGCCACCTACCATCTAATGGACCTTCAGCCTGTCTGCCGCCCTTAACATTAAAAAAAAATTAATTGTATTTTATTGAAATTTTTTGTACAAAAATTTCCCTGAAAGATCTATAAAAGTTACTATTGTTATCTTGAATGAAATCATATCCATCTTGTTTTTTTTTTTGTAACAGTGCACTACTGCTTACGATTGCTATTGAACACGTTCCTTTATTTTATTTTATTTTAATTTACAGTGCATATTTTGGTAATTATTTTTTCAATGTATAGTTTTCGTTTGAATAAAATGTTCACTCTCTGTGTGAATGTTTCTGTGTGAATTCTTTTGAATGTTTCACTCTGAAATCTGGGACCATGCAAGTTGAATTTTAATTCAATGTGGTCCTATTATTTAGAAGAAATTTAACTTTGACGTCAGAGGGGTCCATTATGTTCCACAAGCAATGGGACATTTTTGGATTTGCAAAAATAAATATTTTAATGTATTAACATTAAAATATTTAATTTCACACATTTCAAAGCAGCAATAATAATAATTATATTATTATTGCTGCTTTGAAATGTGTGAAACCTAGGAATTGTATACAATTCCTAGGTCCTATAATTTCCTAGGAATTGTATACAATTCCTAGGAAATATATACAATTCCGAGTTTAATTAGGAAATGTGTATAAACTAATGTTTTCTAATGTAATAACTTTCTAATCTAATAATCTAGTAGAAATATATAATGAATGTCTGATGATCTACGTCGCATGAACAAGTGCTTTTTAAATAATATAGCATGTCTTCACAGCTTGACGCGTGTTGCATTCTGTCGCCGCACTCAAGCCGAGTTGCATTTGCGACTAAAAGCCATCCTTTGTCGCGTGCAGCCATTTTAAAAGATGTTACCGCACAAGAGGCCATTACTACAGTTAATCCCAGGTTCAGTCTGCTAATCAACCTATTTATCATCTGTTTTCATCTGTTGCTATTTGAGGTATTTTAGGTTTTTTTTATGCTTAATTTTAAGCTATAAATATTTGTTAAAATTTGAATTTTGCTTAGGCCTATAACTATGTTTCTTTGAGATTTTTTTGAGCATATAATTTATTTACATATTTTATTTATTTATTTATTTATATTACGCCTGACAAAATATATGAGCAATTTTTTTCCCATATTTATTGCTGTTAAATAGCTTTGCCAGGCGTTGGTTTTTTATTTTTGGATAATCCCTCGGGGACAGTACTGATTTTACCGCACATCATGTTCCGATAACAATCATTTGCTAATGAGTGTATCAGTAGTAATGTTTACAATCTCTGACAGCTACGGAGGAAAATATATTAAAGTAGTCTGAAGAATTGAACAAATAATTTTCCATAAAAATATCTAATGTTATTTTATTGGCTAGGTAATGGCCAGCCCTGGGGTCGCCAGTGATGACGATGAAGCGTTTTGCAAAAATGTAAAATCTAAGCCCGTCGGGTCTCCAGGGACCTACAGAAAGAATAAAAATGTAAGCGATACCACAGTCTAACCATACTTACATCATACAGTCAAGCAACGAATGTATTTGCTTAAGAGCAACGTTCGGCGAACTCGCTTTAGTTTGCAAGCTCGAACATTGAGCGTTGCCCCACTGTATGACATAAGTATGGTTAAACTGTATTTTTGTATTTGTGTAAAGTAACAATAGTCGCCAAATTATATTTAAATATTTTTTTTTTATTATAATTAGAATTACTTAAAATAAGTGCATTCTATTTTTTAAGAGAAGTGCATTGTGAGAGCGATCTATAGAAAAAACAAGTACGAATGAACAATATGAATATAACAATATAGTAACAATAACAATATTTTGAAGCAAAACATCCATAAAAAAACAATATGAATTATTAATTACTAGCTACCGATGTAATTTTAATTTTAATTATACACAAACCTTCTTCGTTTATCGCTCTTCCCATTGGTGAAAACCGTATCAAAATCCGTTGGGTGGTTTAGAAGTTAGCGGAGAAACAGAAAGAGGCGGACTGCGACTTTATTTTACAATAGTTGAATTAAGCACTAGTTACTAATTCAACTAATGCTGTTGAACTTAATTCAACTAATGCTATTGAATTATTTTCTACTAGTAAATGCTAAAGTTTGTGAGTGTATGTATGTTTGTTACTCTTTTACGTAAAAACTACTTAACCAAATTGGATAAAATTTGGCACACAGATAGTTTATTATCTGCATTAACATATAGGATACTTTTTATCATGGAAAAATGTTATATTGCCGAGGGATCATTTAAAAATTAAAAAAAAGCGATAAAGATGTCAGATGTTATTTCATTTTTCAACGCAGACGAAGTCGCAAAATAAATATAACACGAACGAAAATGTATAAAAATTTATGATATCTTGCACAAAGCCTGAGGGTATGGTCTAGCGATAAAGTCTATCTAACTAAGCGTAGGGCATCAGAATAAAAAATACTTTAATAAAAGTTTCACTTAACTAGACAGTTGCAGAAAGGTTAAACAGCACGTGTAAAAGAAACCTTATGCGTAAAAGTTTAAGACAGGTTTTAGTATAATCCAGTAACGGTAACCTTTGTGATCTTTGCCCTTTAGGAAAAGGCTTGAGTCTAAAATTGTTGTAATGAAATGGAAGTTGTTATCGCACCTTTGCAAGGACAAATATAACATCGCGTATTTATGTGTACGAGTATGGCCTGTGTTATAAAGCGTAGCGGTCTTAGATTGCGAAGATTGGGCAAAGTTGTTATAAAGAGAAAAGTTGGGCGAAGGAAGAAGTCCTTCCTGAAGAACATCAGAGTATGGATCGGATTAGCTACCGCACTTGAGCTGTTCTAACGAATAAAAGACAGAGAGGACTGTGGATATTTAATAGTGGGTTGTAGGATTCTCAATGCAAACCTTCCTAACAGTGTTAAGCATCCTATCATACTTCCACATGAGAGCCATTTTACCAATTTAGTTGTTGATGAAGCCCACAGAAGGACATCATTACATGGCGGTCCAACTTTAATGCTAAGTCATTTTCGTAATAAACACTGGATTTTTTCGCCCGCATATAGCTACACTTAACGAAAAAGAAATAATATTAAAAAATATTTACATAGACATAATTCTAAATCAGAAATGTTGATTAAAAATATTTAAGCCTTTTTAAGCCCTATGGTAACTACTCGCTGGCGTGTGGGCTTGTTAATTAGTAAACTAACCGCGTGCTAGTAAACTAGATATAGATCTCATGTTTGGTTTTCAACTCTCTAGCTAGTTGGCTACTGAGCGAATGGAAGGTTTTTCATCAATATATCCCTGTCTTCTTTTTATGTTGGGGTCGGCAGACAGGCTGACAGTCCAATTGATGGTAGGTGGCTACCGTCGCCTATAACACAAGCAACGCCAAAGCTGCTGCAAGTGCGCTACTGACTACAGTAGGATTAAGGATAAGGGATTAGGAGTGGACAGGGAAATGGGCTCTGACCCGCCCGTTTCTAAACTCGCCAATTAGCAGCTTGTAAATTCGCTCGATGTAAGACCTAAGAGGTAACTAGTAACCTACGCAAATCTCAAGGTTGAGTATCTCATATACACTTGTATGGTGAATCGCACGCTTCGTTACCGGTATCCTACGCGTCCATGACTACCCGCCGCCTGCACCTCTCTGGGTCCCCTTTGTCGTCATACCCCCGCGCCCCTGTACTGCGCGGGCGAGGACTCATTTAAGTGGTCTATCTATAGTCTTGCCGCCTTGTCGCTCGCCCGTGCGTATCGTTTCCAACAAGTATCCTCAAAATGGCGGTGGAACCAGAAAATCAATCAGTTTTTTATGGGGATCAGGCCGTCAGTATTGGTCATAAGTATTTTTATTTCGTTTTAACGGTTGAAACTTGTGTCATTAGGTAAGTTCATGATTTACTGGGAAAATATAATTTAATGGAGTTTCATACATATTTAGTTTGAAAGTATTAAAAAATCTGTTTGAATTGCGCACTGACTCGAGTATCGAGTACGTGTTAATTTTCGTCTGTTATATCACCATTTACAAGAAATGAATTATTCACGGGATATGACTGAAATTAAGAAAGACTTTTATTACGAAATTCTCCAAAGTGTGAGTTAAAAAAAAACTGTGATCTGGTTTTGATTGTTGTCCTTTATGCAGGAAGTAGAAAATGTTCCATGTTTTAGTAATTTTATAATATCATTTTCTAATTTCTATAATTTTGTTGTTTCTAATTTCTATAATATTAACAGAAATTTATGTTTCTGTTAATATAAGGATGAGTGTAGAATTTTCTTCTTTTCCGAAATCGTCTTCCGTTACTACAAAATAGAATTCGACATGTCAAAATGTTGTTTTGTGTAATTTTTATATGATACAATTTGACTCATTTTCAGTCGCGTAACATAAGAAGCTCGAGTTGCAAATTAAATTTTGTCAAGGCAACTACGGACAAATGTTCTTTTTTAAAATTCAAAAGAATATCTCATCTGATGGAATAATTAACGGCGTGTATTTAAATGTTCTAAAAATGGATTCAAAGATTAATAACATAAAAAATAATAAAAATAGACAAACAGTCATTTATTCATTAAATAGATTTCGGATAAAAATAGCTAAGACTATTACGATCCTGAGAAGAAACCCCGGTAGAAACTCAGAATACCGTTCTTTTTGTGATCTTTAAAATTTTTCCATAGTATAAATTGAAGTCGCTGCCCCCGTCTCTCTGTGGGTAGTCGCTAAGTCCTCCTAAACCAGGCAACGGCTTTTGATGCGGTTTGCACTAATGGAAAGACCTATAAACCAGGAAGATTTATTTATATAATTAATAAATAATAGTAATTATATAAGAAACCATCTCAACTTTAATTAATTTACAAATACAATTTTTTTTTAAATTTAATTAATTTTTTTATTCAAATTAGTAGCACTGAATATTTTTCATTGTTTTCTGCTATTTTTTTGTTCTGAATGTTGATTGCTCGATTTTGATAACTATTGAGATATCTATTTTTGTATTTTATATATATATATATATATATATATATATATATATATATATATATATATATATATATATATATATATACATTTATTTATTTGTATGACTGTTAATATTCGTTATTCTATATTAAAACCAATAATTGGACTCATTGTTACCTAATAAATAATTATTGTAAGTGCATACTGTGATAACTTGTCATCCTAATCTATAAAAGCTGAGCAATTTAATAATATTTAATTTGATTTTATTATTTGTATAATCTGGTACACTATTACATTGGTTATTCTTAATCTCTATATATAAAAATGGCGCTGTGTGACATGTCCTAACAAAAAAATAAATAAATCTTTAAAATATAAAAATTAATCCCCATTTCCCTTGGTCACGGCATCACGCGTGAACGGGTAGACCGATTTTAATTCGGTTTTCACTAATGGAAAGAGGGATAAACGGGGAGTGTTCATATGTATAAAAATTGCAGTCGCTAGTAATGTATATAAAATAGATAAATTACAATTCTAATAATAAATATTACAAATATATCACAGTACATTATGTAAATACTAAATATAGTATGAGTTCAAAATCATTAAATCCAGGCTTCATTATCGCTTAAATAAATCAGCGATTTTATTCCTTATTAAATCTTGTGTTCGCGATCGATTTGGATTGATAATATATTGATAGTGACTAATAAGTATATTTTACATCTGGCGACAGTTTAAACATCTATACATACTTATAATAAAATCGTAAAGAAGCTGTGTTGTACATTAAATATTATAAAAAAATAATTGTACACGCTGTACCTACTTATGTTATAGAAGTAAAAAAAAATACGTTTTAAATTTTTGTCTGTCTCTTTGTCTGTGTGTTTGTGCACGCTAATCACAGAAACGGCTTAACCGATTTGAATACGGTTTTCACTAACTGATGTATTGTAGCAAATACTGATGTATTTAGTGTTTGTTTCATTCCAATCGGTTTACAAACAAAAAAGTTACGCGCTATACCGAATTCCACGGTACGAAGTTGCGGGCTCAGCTAGTTTCAAAGCGAGCTTTTAAAACGCTACACGCTTACACTGTCACCACTCCCGTATACATATGCATTTGTGACGACATAGCGCGCGTTAATAGGGCAATTGCCTCCTTCCGGGGGTGCGTCGTGTATTCATTGCGGTGACACATTCCATGTCACGTCGAGGTATTTTACAGTGAAGAGGATATGAAATGAAGATTGAAAGAGGCATCATGCCATGACTCAGTTTCATTTATTTATGTATTATTTATTTATTTCAACAACATCATACAGGACAATCCAATACGATGTAGTAGTTTTTCTTTAAATGTTGCCTATCTTTTATAAGATACTAGCTGACCCCAGCAGACGTTATCCTGCCCGAACCCGAAAATAATTCTGTAACCCGATTGTGGCGCCACCTATCGGGTCCAATTTTATTTTCAAACCATATGTCAAAGTGACGCGTCACTTCGCGTCACTTCGCGTCAATGAACGACGGTTGAACTATTTGAATATTCTTCATACAAAAATACTAAAATCGCGTTTAAAAAATGGGGGGTGGGGTGTAGGAGAGTGCAAAATGTTCAGGGAATGAGGAGATTCCTAGACGAACGAAACCCAGCGAATTAGTGAGTCTTGAAGTCCTGCCCACTGACACATAGTACGAAGAGTCGACGCCCTCTGGAGCCGGAAGGTTCTTCAGTGGAGGCCATGTACCGCAAGCGCAGCGTAGGACGGTGAATCCAGGCTGCTTCTGATCGGTCTTTTGGAAAATTAGGGGGAAGGCCTTTGTCCCGCAGTGGATGTGCTGCGGCTGAGATGATGATGATATAAAACAAATAAATATGACCATAGATCATAAACGACAATAGAAAACCTGTAAATTCCAGATAAAAAAAATTACCCAACCCTCAATATTAAGTTACCTAAACTCCTTTTAGAGATTAGCACAAACAAACAAAAAGACAGAGAAGACTTTATATAAATAGTTATATTCTAAAATAATAACTTTAAAATTTCCCAATATTTACATTGTACATTTGCCTAATTGCGTTTTGATTGGTTACAAAATTTGTGATTCCATTCATAATTCACAATTATTTCGTAATTATAATACTTCTCAGTAAATTATAGAAGGTATTAAATCTAATCTGTATTTTCTTTAAGATTCCGTTGAAAAAGCCAACTTCAGATCTAATTGTTAAATGTGGACAGACAGAAATCCCTTTTGTGTTCTATTATTCAGTACTGAGGCGGCGCTGCCCTTTGAATATTTTAATAACCGGCAAAGTAAACTTTTTAAAGAGAAAATGTTAGCGAAGTGGACCGACTCTTAGTCACCTAAACTAAAATAATGGCTACTTATTTAAATGTTATTTAATACTAGCGACCGGCTTCCGGCTTCGCACGGATGTAAGATTTTTTTTGCAAATAGATACACAAACCTTTTTCGTTTATTGTTCTTTCCATATGTGAAAACCGAATGAAAATCGGTTGAGAGGTTTTGAAGGGGAAAATACATTTTTATTTGTAAACATGTACAGTTTTTGAAAAATATAAAGCAAAATAAGACACTAAATCCAAATACAGGTTGTCTCGAAACTCAAAGTCAAACGGGCACGGGGTGATAGGTGACTGGCAAGAAATAAGAAAAAAAAAACCACTTGGTTAAGAGATATTTTTGAAAATGGGAAAAATTGTTAGCCGAAATTTTTGGGTACTGTGATTACAAATTTTACAAAGTTGTAGTTATATTTTTTTTTGCGTAATCCTAAATAACTATGCTATATGATCAGAATAACTATGCTATTATATCTGAAATTAAGCAATTAATTCTGTAGGTTTCGTATAAAAAAATAAGTAAATGATCTCAATAAAAAGATTTTACCCATTTAAAAAAGTCTCTTAAGTAAGCGACCTGGATTTTTTTCTTATTTTTTCCAAAACTGGTACAGTCTAGCCTTGCCCTCTTGACGTTGAATTTCTGGACACTCAGTATTTAATTTCGTTTATTCACAACAGAAAGCACTTTATCGCTAACCAAGAAAGTTTGTATTTTCACTATTAGGGGTACCTTTCATCCAGAAAAAAGTACTGTTCCATCAACTACAAATAAAAATGAGAAATATTCAACGCCTGAAATATATATATGAGCAATAAAGTTTGAATAAATGTTTCATCATCTAAGACTAAAATAGGCGTGTTGACGAAGTTGCGTGAACCGCGTATCACGCTGACGCATAAATCAATTTTTTCATAAGAAAAAAAAATTAAATACATTTCTAATTTTCGTGTTATGCGATTTTAAAGGTATTTTACAGTATGCAATTTATAAGATTTTATAAGGTTTTATAATTCGACACTGTCTGTTTCCCCGCTAATTTCTCTACTAAACCAACCGAAAGATTTCGATACAGTTGCCAGTAATAGATTGAGCTATAAAAAAAGGTTTGTGTGTATATTTGCAGAAATAAATAAAAATAAATGAATAAAAAATAAAATAAAATAAAAAATAAAAACTTTTTTTTGGGTGAACACATGTTTACAGGATTTTTATTTATACTCGTATAACGCAGTTCCAGTACAAAGTATGTTCTACCCTACAAGGGCGTGCATATATACACTGTGGAACAACACAACACAACACTACGACTGTCCATATTCCTATAATAGTATATATTAATTTATAGCTGCGTCATTCAAAAAATACTATAGGAAATATAACGTAATATGCGTTGCTATAATATATATTAATAAAAATGATAGCTAATACGTCTGTGCTGGGTTTTAGTGTACGTGAGTTTACCTACATGAATAGAATAGTTATAAAAATAAAACTGAGTATTCGCGAATCCAACACAAATTGTTCGCGTCATTAGATTGTGTATGATGCCAAGTGACGTCAGAGATGCGTTGACTGTCAGTGTAGCATTGATCTAGTTAATATGTTAAGAAATGTGCGTGATATGATTAACGAAGACGAGGTGCTATCACGTAGATCACGTTATTATTTATCCAAGATTATGACGAATCGTCCAAAGGACAATATGAGGAAAACATTTTGAATTATATGAATTACTTTAAATATCAAAATATATAATAATATGTTAATGTAATAACATTTTAATTAATAAATTAATTAAAATATATAATAATGTATACGTATACACAACATGATTGTCTTTATATTTAAAGGAGTTCTAGGAAGGCTAACAAAGCACCACCTGATGGCAGGTCGCTCCAAGACTCGCTTGAAGAAGCCCGTATTGAATACTTGGCGAAAAAACCTCACAAGGAAGATTGTTCCAAAGTCTGCGCGTCTGCGCGATAATGACAAGTCACATTGAGCTTACATCTTGCACCATTTTTTAAATATAGGATTTACATTTAAAAGATCTATGGAAATTTTTTTTTGTGCCCAGGTCAACAGACAGACTGACGGTCCACTTAATGGTAGGTGGCTACCATCGTCAATAACACGAGCAATGCTACAGGTGCTGCAAGTGTGCTATTGAGCTTAGTAGGATCGAAGATAAGTGATTAGGGAAGGATAGTGCGAAATGGGCTCTGGCATCCTTTATTCACTCACTCAAATATATCCACATCATGTTATTTCACGCTGGTCTTATGCAAAGGGCTGGTTACTGCCACCAGAAGTGCTACCCAAATGACTGAAACGAGGTGTACCCTGTTCCTACTTTATTTGGACAAATAAGTTTTTTTTTTTTATTAAATCATGGTAGCGCTTGACCATTATCTAACTAAATATAAGGTGCTATTGCGGCCAAAGGTGGACCACGCTTACCCAGTAAATGCCCAGTTACCCTGGTTTTGAAGCAAATGATTATGATTGATATGATTGATAACATATATGTCATACAAATATCTCACTTGACAATTAATGTCAACAATAATAAATTAATCTAAAATTAACATTTTCACAGCGTATCAACCCGTAACTTCAATTTATATACCGTTTTGAAAATTTCAAATAGTTCTTAATGATATAAACTTAAAGTACATATTGAAATGAAAAACCAATTTAGGAATAGCAAAACTTATGAGTTAATGCTGATTGGGAATATATAATATCAGTAATCGCTGCCAAATATCACGTGTGAAGAACTAAGTCAAGTTTATAACGTCAGGAATGTGTTTCTGTTTTTTCCTACTTTGTGTGGACTATGACGTAGCGGTGACGTCATTAGTCAGTTCCTTATCAGTTGCGTTCCACATGACGTGTTACAACTATCTAACGATGATTTTTTGGCATCGGATAAATATATTATGAACTTCACCAGAATTCATCAGAATCAGAGCTACAGCTCCATGTGATGGGTAACAATTTTATTCTGATTAATGAATATAGACACTTTAAGAAGGTACTATTACGGTTGTTATGGACTTCTCTTCGGGAAAACTGGTTTACTGTACCAGTAATTATTGAAATAATCTAATTTTGGTCACGATTTCGTCTACATTTATTCAGTCTTTCTTTATTGTTCATACTTATATTTTTGTTAGGCGTTATTTTTGTTTTTTTTTTTTATGATCCCTGGGGCACATTAATTTATTTTAGATAAAAGTTATCTTGCAACATACCTTGTAAGCCCTGTCAATGTATATGCAAAAGTACATGGTGATCATGTTTATCTCTATATATAAAAATGAATCCCCATTTCCCTTGGTCACGGCATCACGCGTGAATGGGTAGAGCTATTTTAATTCGGTTTTCATTAATGAAAAGAGGAATAAACGGGGAATGTTCATATATATAAAAATTGCACGCCGGGCGAAGCCGGGGGTAGGTCGCTAGTAAAGTAATAATTATAGATTTATTTTGAAAAATATTTTCTTTAGCTGATCTCACTTTATAAAAAAAAGCTATGTCCCAAATTTCAGCTTTCTAGATTTAGTACTTAGTTTTGCATGTGCGTTGATAGTCAGTCAGCATAAACGATTTTATAAGTACAGATTATAAATGCAATTTTGGTGACGAATGTGATACATATAAAACAACTACTATTTAACTAATTGGTCCAGGAACTTTAGACGAAAATTGGGCAAAAATACCAACCAAGCTGAAAATTTGAATACACGTACCTTTTAGCTCCCCAAATAACCTCTGAAAAGTCCCATGAGTCCAGGGGTGGGCATAACTGTATTTTGTATTTTATATATTTATATATAATTAATATATTTAATCTTTTTGAGTGTAATCCTGCTATGCAGTAACAATTAATATTCAAATAATTATTTTAATTGTCTATACAGACTACCTACATTTGAGAAAAAAAAATTAATGACAAAAATCTCACAAGGCCTAAGAAAGTCTCCTTCTTATAGTGTCAGAATATGGAAACATTCCTTCGACTTCTTTGTTATCACATGAGCAGGTAACATTATTTTATATAAAATACCACATAAGAACGAGCGGTGAATATCACGTGGACATCATGGAATTTCATTAGAAATAGTGACGTCACAATGACGTCACGCACATTAAATACAAACTGACATTACTAGACTCAAATAAGGTTGGCATGCATTTTTTCATAAAATAAAAGTAAATGAGAAGATTAAATCTATACTAATATTATAAAGCTGAAGAGTTTGTTTGTTTGAACGCGTTAATCTCAGGAATCTACTGGTTCGAATTGAAAAATTCTTTTTGTTTTGAATAGTCCATTTATCGAGGAAGGCTATAGGCTATATAACATCAAGCTACAATAAATAGTATTATATATAAGCAGTGTCCAGTACCACGCGCCCCATGCGCACGCCGCCGCCGTATGGGCCGCAGTGAAGCGTGGCCGAGTTCAGCTAGTATGCGAATACTATACTAAAGTATAGGCACAGGTATAGGTGATCAGTGTTAGGTTATCAATTTTTAACTTGGTAAATATTGCTAGCATAATTTTATATTAGACGTGTAAGTAGATCTATTTCTGAATTTAGATTACGAACAATTGAGCTTTGTTCTGTTGCGGTCGTCAACAAAATATAAATTTTCAGCTATGAAATAGTTTTATGATTGTTTTTGGCTGAGTACAAGAAAATTATATTGTTTTTTTTTTTCAAATAAAAATTATGTTTTTTGTTTAAATCGTAAACATACGCAAACTAATAAATGAAAGCAAAAAATTGAAATTGCATTCGATATTACAATGCCTCTAATCTGTTAAAATCGTCGTGGTTTTAACAGATTAGAGGCATTGTACAATATTAAAATACCTATGTACAATATTATTCTACAATAACTTGAAATACCTACGTTAAGAAATTTACTAATTTATGACGAAATAGTACTAAAAAAACACGGCAATAATATTGTTATTAAGAAATTGTTACATAAAAATCTTCTAATTTAATTTTCATTCAAAATGTTTATGTTATATTCTTTTTCACTGAGCTCGGTGACCCCTAGCTGGCCCTGGCCCTACTGTCTGACAATGAATTTAGACTCTAAACTCTTAAACTTTAAACTCGTAGGCTGTACGATAAACTCTAAACATTGCAGTTTAGCGTACTGCCTAAAAATGTAAGTGAGGATTGTGGATAAAATTTTACGAATTTTTGCTTACACACGTCGGGCGGGGCCTCTGTAGCCGGGGGCCCCATATCATTGATACGACCGATACGGCGGTAGCCCTTGAGTAGGATTAAGGATAAGAATTAGGAAGGGATATAGAAATGTGCTCTATGTAGGAATATAAAAGAAAGTCGTGTTACTTCATAGATTTTTATGATGTTTGATTTGTTGAAGAATTTGACAGGGTAAGGATGGTAACCAGCCGTAATTTAGCAGAATAACAATTAAAACATCTGAAATATTCACAACAAAAAAAAAATGCGAATAAAATATGTACATTTTTTTCATACATTTTGTATAAAACGGGTTTTAATACTGAGGCGGTACGAAGTTGGCTGGGTCTGCTAGTCTTTATTCTGTCCGTGTATATGTGACTGAACTGAACTCCTCCTAAACAGCTGAACCCATTTTGATGATTTTTTTGTGTGTGATTGAGTGCGTCCCTGTTCGGTTTAAATTTACAATTGGACCCGATAGGTGGCGCTACAATCGGTTTATGTCTGTTGCGACCATTAGTTTAAATATAATTTTCAGTAAAATAAACATTTCACCACATTATAGACGATTATATTTCAAACTAAATCTTTGTATCATTTTCATTCAAAAAGGCCGATCTCTGAGAAGGCTTTATGTATGACAGAGTCTCTACAGTAAGTGAATGTGAAATTGGCTTAAATAGAATTCGAACGGGAGGTTATTATGTCCGAGTAATAATTCGGAGCCAATCGTGTGCTCGGGACATGACAGCGGCGTGCGTTTGCGTCGCCGTGTGTGCCCTGGCCGCCTTCCAAAGCAGCTCGCCTAGAAATAGCTAAAGCCACACTGCCCATGTGCTTTAATTGCCATTACCAGAGCATTTATGTACTATTTTTATTGTTTTCTCATTGTTTTTAGGCAGAATCGCTGGAATTTTACGTTTAGCTACTTACACACGAGTTTTTTTTTATACAATACAAAAATACAAATTTTCAAAAATCTTAACACTTCTTTATAAAATAAAGCTATGTTACAAATATCAGCTTTCTAGACTTAGTAGTTTTGGCTGTGCGTTTATTAGTCAGGACAAACGATTTTAAGCATGCTAAATTTTTTTTTTATACTAAAGATGGGTTTGCTCTTGACCAGCATCTATACATGTAGGAAGGATGAGGCCGACGATGGAGCGAGCTCACCCAGAAGATGCCTATTCACTCGAAACTTGAAAAAAATTGGGTTATATGAGCTCGGAAATACAGACGCCGGCAGGGAGTTCCAATCCTTAGCAGTGTGCATCACAAAAGGTGTTTTAAAGCGCTTGGTCCGAATTAGAGGGATTTCGACAAGGTGAGGATGGTAACCAGCCGTAAGTCTGCATGTCCGATAGAAGAAAGGGGAAGGCGGTATTATCTCATGCAGCTCTCGAGCACACTCTCCGAAGTACATCTTATTATTCACAATTAAGTTAATTCGATTTTAGATTACTAATTTTCCAGTCCATTTGTATTTGACGATAAACATTGAAACATAATTTATTGTCATAACATCCTCTAAGCGAGAATGCTTCGGTGAATTCGCAAATTTGCAACACCCGAGAAGGGTGCTAAGTGGAAAGGTACAAAAGTAATAAGTTTATTTATTTATTTATTTTATTTTAGAGACGCCAAAAGCACATATGCTTGCATTATACAACATATTATTGACAAATTACGACAGCTGGTATATGGGCCAATTATAGGCATCCAAAACATTCAAATGAACAATTACATGCGTATACAAAGATTTTCAACTGTATAGATCGGGCAAGAAGAAAGAATCCGTAATGTGACATTAAGAACCACGTGGTACAAAATTGCTAACTTTACAAGGCTATTTGGCCTTGTAAAGGCGCCATGGCCATCCTGATTACGGCTATCGGGATAAATATTTTTGTAGGAAAAATTTCCCAATGCCATCTCTATATATTCTTATATATTTAGTCTTTATGTGCATACATAAGTTGAAATATTGTCAAAAATAACTAGGCAAAGTAATTTTTTGCAAAGACCAAAATGTAGATACAACAGAAATGTTTATATTATGGCAACTACAGCTTACAATAAACTACCCAATAATACACAGGAACTAGCTGTGCCTGCGACTTCGATCGCGTTGAAAAATGAAAAACTAGCCAAGATGCACAAGATGCAAACGCTTCCCTTGCGTACTTACGAAACGAAAGAAATGAAGCCCGGTGATTGGTTGTTGATGTTACAACTGTCACAACAACCAATCACCGGGCTTCATTTCTTTCGTTTCGTAAGTACGCAAAGGAAGCGTTTGCATTTTGTGCATCTTGGCTAGGCCCCCAGATCTGAGAAAATATATGAGTATTATAACGCGCGACATCTTTATCGCTGTAACAACGCTCGATTGTGGCGCTCAATTTTTTATATTTTAGAGGATCCCTCGGGAACCTAACATTTCTCCGGGATAAAAAGTATCCTATATGTTAATTCAGGTGATAAATTATCTTTATGCCAAATGTCATCTAAGACCGTTGAGCCGTTTTTACGTGAAAGAGTAATATGTATAATATTAGTAGGACTAGTAAGACGTAATACGCGAAGCGAAAACTTTTGACCCTTTTTAAGAAAGAAAAAAAAGAAAAGCGCGGACGGAGGATTGTGTAATTTGGTACATTTAAAAATTATATGGAGAAGGACTTGAGGAAGCTAATATTTTTATGTAATGTGCATCAGAAATACATTAAATTAATTAAAATAAACATTGCCTACTGGCTGAAAATCAGCGCTGTCCGGCACCTCAGCACAATGCTGAGCCAGTATCCGAATCGCTGCCGCGAGGACATACAGACACGCATTTTTTTATTAATTTCTGTCCTGTTGTCTTATATAATGTCAGTGTCTTTCGTGTAGTCAATAAAAGTCTTTCTTTCTTTCTTTCTATTACACACACTACCGCGAGTTTAACATACGCACACAAGTTTGACAGTGTCATGTGTATTTACTCTTTTGTTTATTTGTCGAATTTCGACCACTGGGCGAAATCTTATAAGTATCGGGAAAAAAAAATCAAAATTTTAATTAGATAAACCGACATCTATTAAAATTTACTATAATCATAATATTTTCCACAATAATTATGATTTATATTCATAGAAACAATAGAACTTTTATACAAAAAAATTAAATTGTAAAATCCTAAAAACAAATATTTTATCATGTAGGATTGAATACTGCGGTGAGAAACGTCGAGTACTTATAATAATTTAATAATTAAAGTTTATAATTAAAGCTCATCAAAGCCCATTTAAAATGTTCACGAACAAAGAAAACAAGTCGACTGGCGTCGAGATAAAACCTTTGTACGGTAAAGTATTGTAGTGAAAAACCAAAATAGCTTGATACACGCCTCTCCCTTCGCCAATGAGCTTTCGCGTTGAGGGGGTGAAATGTTACAGTTCCCGGGTGTCTACGTAAAGTGGTTATTAAAGTGATGTCCGTCTGTCGATACGGTAACGAACCAAAGGTCGCACTATGACATTTTAGATAAAGGATTTAATATCTATATGTATATTATGTGTTTGTATATGATGATTGTTTAACGACTTCAGATATGTCAAAGTTGAACCAAGTGTCAAAGTTGTTAACTCCCTGTGAACTGTCACTGTAAATGCTGTAACCCTTTCAATTTGTGCGCTAAAGTTTTATCAAAATATGTTTATAATTTTATGGTAGATTCTGGCACACTGGCGCTCAAAAAGTTCAACGCGAAAACAAGGCACAAATCGGAAAATTGTTTTATTGTGTTTAGGTACTAAGCTGAACTTACTCGTAAGACAATAATTCCAAATTATTTTATACTAGCGACCGCCCTCAGCTTATTCTTTATCGCTCTTTGCATTAGTGAAAACCGTATCAAAATCGGTTGGGTGGTTTAAAAGAAGTTAGCCGACATACAGACAGAGGCCAACAGAATGTATTCTATTCTATATTGATGGAGTGGATTTTAACTTCTAGGAAGCAGGGAAAATGGTGATTTGGACTAAATTTCATACCATTTACCATTACATTTGATAGAAGCTCTAAAGTTGTTTGCTACAAGTTGATAATAGCACAGTCTAACCATATTTACGTCATACAGTCAGGCAACGAATGTACTTGCGTAGAGCAATGTTCGGCGAACTCGCTTCACTTTGCAGGCTCGAACATTGAGCGTTGCCAGACTGTATGATGTAAGTATGGTTAGACTGTGATAATAGTATTTGTCTTATTTGTACTTATTTGTAAGGATATTTCTAATATGCTTAAGACGACGCTGTCAAAAAAAAAATCCCACACTAGCTCCACCCACACGCCACACCCATAATTACAAAGCCCCTCCGAATAGGTTGAATATCAAATGATCCGCTCGAATTATGATCTAATCTAATGATCCGTTTAAATTATTCTTGCATAGAACTAAAGGATATAAAAAATCAAATTTGATTTATTATAAAAATAATAATCGTAATTTTAAGTAATTACTTTAAAGTAAGGGAAAAATTATCTCATTAGTAACTAACAAACCGTATTTTTTTTCTATGGTAGGTATTTATTTCCATATGTAACTAGACAAAATCCCATTAAAAAAAGCATCGAGTCAATTTGTATTAATAGTGTTTCTGTCTTGACAATTATTAGAAAAAGGTTTAAAAAATATATTATTAAAATTTTACATTCACGAGATTTTTGTTTACTTAAAACCTTAAGGCAAACAATAATAATTTACAGGGTGTCTAGCTTTACATTGTCAATAAATTAATAAATACTTACTTATTATTACTTACTATACTTTACTTATCTTATTTATTACTTATTACTTATACTAACTCTTTATCGAGATAAAAAAAAATTAATTTTTTATAAAGAACTAGCCGATGCCCAAGCTTTCGCGTGGACTTCATCTTAAGATATATAATTTTATATATCTTAAAATATATAATATATAATTTTATAAACAAAAACTGTATGTAACAAAAAATAGTCTACATATTAGCGCCACAGTCTAAGTAAGAATCGATTTTCATATAAGGCCCCCGGTTTGGAAATTTTATGAGGTGTAAAATTAAAACAAGCTGTCACTTTGACATTTGTACAACAGGTGACGCATGTACTTATTCCATTTTCTGGGATTATTATTATTATTATTAAAACTCTTTATTTGTACTATAATACATAAAAAAGAATTTAAAAAAAAGAAAGAAACAACAAGTAATAGTACAAAAGGCGCGGCCTTATCGCTTTATAGCGATTTCTTCCAGGCAACCTTAGGGATTATAAAAGCAAACGTCGAAACGATAGCGCATTATAACGCCGGCGCAGCGACATCTGTCGCCGAAAAAAATAACTATTCGAACTTATAAACCGTAGTGACATCTGTGTATACCGAATGTAACTATAATAATTTTCGTTGGAACTTGTGACATCTGAGTACATAGGATGAAACTAAATAATATAAAGTGATTAGGTATCCAGTTATCTATTGACACGAGGAAAATTTTATACATTTAATTTTATACGTTTAAAGGAGTAAAGGGGGCGTTAGATGATCCCTCGGAATTTTTGGATGAAAGGTATCCTTTGTCCTTTTCTGCATCCAGCCGTGCGTCGGAGCTGACACACACACTTATTTTAATATTATTAGACGATCCCTCGGGAACATGACATTTTCCAGGATAAAAAGTATATTATATATTAATCCAGGTAATGATTTAGTGGGCCAAATTTCATCCAAATCCGTTCAGCCATTTTTGCGTGATTGAGTAACAAACATACAAACTTTCGCATTTATAATGTTAGGCTCTGCTCTTATTTTGATTACAAATATTACATATTTGTTGTTAATTCAAGTATGTATATATTTTTTATTTTTAACTATCTAGAAAAGAAGCAAATGCGAGCTATTTTCTTCGCCTGAGAAAATCGGCTGAGACGGCTCCCAATAGGAGATCGGACAGTAATCAGATTAAAATCTAAAATGTACTTAGAAAGAAAATATATAATTTTTTCATGATTATTTATCGAATAATAATTTAATATAATTCATTTAAATATTTTTAAATGAAGTAATAAAATTTTATTATTTACAATATTTTTTATCTATACTGAAACACCAATCACAGTGCGTGACGTCATTTGTGGGCAATCATTGTCTTATGCCAATGCAGCTGTTTTGTTATGATATGACCACAAATGACGTTATGCGCTCTCACATGAACTATCGTGGCGTTTTGGCGGCATTTTCAAACAAACAATATTAAAACATGATTTTGAGTACCTAAAAGGCTATAAATAAATAAAATAGTATTTTTTATGGGAATAAATATCCATGAAGATTAATTTAAAACACTTTCTGAAAATTTGTCCGATCCCCTATTAGCGAAGCATTTAGCACCGCGTTTCCGAAGCGGCACGGTAGTCAACCATCGCAAGTTAACGACGACCACTCGAAGACGTTAATCAAAGCTGACCAGCTCAAAACAACACGTGAAGTTGCCGAAGAACTTAATCTTGACTATTCCATTCACTCGTTAATTGAAGAAAATTTGAAAGGTGGAGACGCTTGACAAATGGATTCCACACGAATTGAACGAAAATCAAAAAGATTGTCGTTTTCACGTATCGTCAGTGGTTCTTCTCCCCAACCAAAATAATCCTTTTCTTGATCGGATTGTGACGTGCTATGAAAAATGGATCCTTTACTACAACCAGCGTCGTTCAGCTCATTTGTTAGGTCATGATGAGGCTCCTAAACACTAAAAGAAAGAACTAAAAGAAGGTTGTGATGACTGTTTGGTGGTCTATGATGAGTTTGATCAATCACAGCTTCCTAAATCCGAGCGAAGCCATTACAGCGGGGAAGTATTGTCAAGAAATCGACGAAATGCACCAGAAACTTTGACAAATACTTGGCTTTGTTCAATAGAAAAATCTTGATTCTTCTTCACGGCAACGCTCGACCACAGGTTTCGATGATGAAGCGACAAAAGGTGCATGACCTCTCGTTTAGGATTATCAGTTTTTCAAACATATGGACAACTTTTTCCGCAATAAATGCTTCAAAAATCAAAAGGATGCTGAAACGGCCTTCAATGAGTTCGTTACCTCGAGAAGTCCAGATTTCTGTGCTACCGGAATAATAAAATTGTACCTCGTTGGCAACATTATATTGACATCGCGAGGAAACCTGTATAGGCTAATTCTAAGACTGATGTGAAGTCTACAGTGTGGTGGACCATATAGCCCATACGCCCTCGTAGGTCTGTGCCCCTGCAGTGGCGACATATAATAGGCTGTTGATGTTGATGATGAGACGTATTCACACGAAAAAAGTGATTTAGCATTTAAGGAACGATTTATATTTTATCGTCACCTATAGCTTCGCGTGTGAGACTAAAGAATTATAAAACCAGTCGATTCCATTACAAATATAATGTTTATGGCTCCCACAATGTGGATGTTTGATGTGGAAAGACATTGAAGTCGCAATTTTATTTCGTGCTGTTAAAATAAACATTAATTGTTAATGTAGGTATCGGTTGCGCCATCTGTCTTGCGACCGAGGCAATTTTAAACTGTATTTTTATTTCTGTCAATTGATTGGCTGTTTGGTTTGCGGGTAAGGCGTGTGTTCTTTTACAGGGCGTTTTATTTTTCTAAAGAATACCTAACCCGATCCCTCCTACCAAACCCGATCCCCCCCGTTACCGTAGTGGCGTAGCTTGCTCTAAATGGGCCCTGTATTAAATTTTGTCAAGGGGCCCTACCAGGGGCAGATGAACCACGTCAAGGCCCCTAGACAATCATCTCGGTGTTCCTTAACCGTTTTCTAATTTCTTCAACTAGGTATGCAATTCTATTTATAATTACGTTATTCTTACTACACTACCCTGATATGCTAGTGAAAATGTTATTGAATGCAAAATTTTGAAGCGTCTTAGTCTCTAATCTGTTTAAAACGTCTTGGTAATTACCTATCTATAATATTATTCTATAATACAATAACTTGAAATACCTACGTTAAGAAATGTACTGATTTATGACGAAATAGTATAAAAAACAGGACAATATTTTACTCTTTTTCACTGAGCCCGGTGGCCCCTAGCTGGCCCTGGACCCTACTACCTGACTGTGGCGAAGTCTAAATGGAGGGTAGCATGTTCTAGACGCGATGAATTTAGACTCTAAGCTCTTAAAATTTAAACTCGTGGGCCGAACGATAAACTGTAAACTTTGCAGTTTAGCGTACTGCCTAAAAATGTAAGTGAGGATTGTGGATAAAATTTTACGAATTTTTGCTTACACACGTCGGGGCCTCTATAGCACGGAGGCCCCATATCATTGATACGGCTGATACGGCGCGGCGGTAGCTACGCCTCTGCATTACAGACTTCAGACTTTCTAACTCGGAAATAGGTAGGCTGTGCTTTATTAGGCTATATGCTTTTCTTAAAAGAGTGCAGGTGACCTCAGTTTACCTTTCACAGAACGATGAGAGCACTGGACCCATAAGCAGAATATAACTATATCGGTTTTAGTTAGTCCATCTTGCTCTGCGCAATCGAATGAATATCAGAAAAAAAGAAACGGCTGTGTTTTTTATTAATACAAATTTTCTCACTTTTTGCATAATGCTTTTTTGAATTAATGCTTATTGCTTAAAAATAAAAAGAATTAACAATGAAATCATAAATAAGGAAAAAGAAAAGCTCGGCACATTGCGTTTCGCAGTTATTTGGGCATCCCGTCTGGCGGCAGTAACCACTCTCACAGAAGACCACCGTGAAGTAACAGCACGTGTGCTGTTGTGTTTCGGTGAGTAAGTGAGTAAGCGATGTCAGAGGCAATTTCTCTATCCCTATTCCCTAATCCTAGAAAATACATTTTCTAAAGAAAAAAATTAATATTTTTATTTGTACCGAGCGAATATTACTAGTATGAGGAAAATAATCCCGTTTAAACTGACGAATATTCAATTCATTTTTTCAATTCTAGCGACCCGTCGCCGGGTTCGCACGGATGTAGTTTTTTTTTCTACAAATTATATCCACAAACCTTCCTAGTTTATCGCTATTTCCATTAGTAAAAACCGTATCAAAATCGGTTGGGTGGTTTAGAAGAAGTTAGAGGAGAAATAGACAGAGGCGGATAGCCACTTTATTTTATAATCTACTAGCCGGTGCCCGCCCGCTAATGACTGCAAAATGCAGTGTGCCCTGCCACTACTTTCCAGATCCAGACCAGAGCCAAATTTGAAAAGTTCGTTTTTCAAAGTTGACCCTGCCTGGAATTGAACCCGGGAACCCTAACACAGAGCGTTAAGGCAAGCACCTTAGCCACTCATTCAACGGGGCTCGTCAAAATATATTAAGACTAGCGAAGAGCCCGCGGTTTCGCACGGATGCCATTTTTTCTGCAAATTATATACACAAACCTTTCTCGTTTATCGCTCTTTCCATTAGTGAAAACCGAATCAAAGTCGGTTGACCGGTTTAGAAGAAGTTAGCGGAGAAATAGACAGACGCGGACAGAGACTTTATTGTATAAGATGTGTACATACAGATATAGAATTTTATGAAGCTTAATTTGATAGCTGATTTAAATAAAACAGCCCGATACATCACAATTTGCTAATGATTTTACCCTTGTTCCCACCTCGGCAGGGAGAATAAAAATGTTAGCTTGTCCCTGCGCCGAAGGTTGGCGACCCCAGGCTCCGGTAAATGTCAGGGGTCGTAGCCTAGTTCGCGAGTCTTCTCTGTTACCACCCATTTTCTCGTGTTCTCCAACCTTTCCTATGTACTATTATCAATTATGTATTCTTATCAATTTATTACCAAATATTAAATTTAAAAAAAATAAAAAAATCAAAATATTTATTTTTCAATTAAGTTTCTCCAAGAAACTCTTATGATCGTCATTTAAATTTACCAGTTAAATTTACTGTCATAATTAATAGTCATGAAAGAAGATACTAGTAGATTAGAGCGCTTATGAAATGAACTTTAAAAACAATTGAAGGGGGATTTTTTGTGAGAAAAAGGATATTAATTAATTAAAAAATTAATTAATTCCTAATTTTATTTGTATTAATACCAAATCAAAATGGATGTGTCCTGTGTATGGGAGATATATTTATACGCCTAGGTGCCCCTTCCAATACGTCTCACAAGGGACAATCTATAGGCAAACAAAGAGTTATAAAAAAGCGTGGAATATTGTCTGTCTGTTTGTCTGGCATGTTTGCATTAAAATTCTCCAAATGGTTTGCTAGTTATATTTTTATAATATTTATTTACACACAATTGGAAGTTAATTGAATTATCTGTTTTTAAAATTGCTTTCTTTCAAATATTTCATAATTTTTTTTTTCTTAATTCACGGACTATTTTTTATTTATAATATTCCTCATAATCGTATTTTGAGTCTTGTATGATTAATATACTCATATCAATGATTTAAAGAGAAATAAAAAAAAACCAGTAAGGATAAAGCGTAAAACATTTTTTAATTATGCCATTTAGAAATTAATATTCTATTGGATTTTGTACTAAAATTAAATAATAGATAAACACGAAACCACCTAAAAAATAACTATTGAAAAGTAGATTATTACTGATTTTTTCAGGCTTGTTCAGGCTGCTGTACGGCCAAAGGAACTCGCGCCCAAAGGAAATCTCTCGTTTGATCCCAAAAATATATTTTTCTAATGTGTGTTTTTTATATTTTATTATTTATTTTTGCTATGGATTATGGGTTATTATAATCCGTAATTATTTATGAATAGGTATATTACCTAGTAAAAACAAATTGATTTTTTTGAAGTTTATGCAAAGTCGATTTACAAAATACAGAAATATTAAGACATTCGGATATTTTTGTATTTTTTCTTAAATATCTGACGTATTGTAATTGAAATATGAATTCAATTTCAAACTAATTAAACAAATATTTTTTTTATTTAGTTTGAATTTCTATGTCTGACATACTCGTAATTTCAGATTACATGCCAATTATTTCGATAGAATATTTACTGCATATCTAATTTATAAAAAATAAAAAATAAACCCAAAATTTTTACTAAATATCAAATTTCACATGAAAAAATAGTTAACAAAGAGATATATAACATTTTACTTTGAATAATATGTAAAAAATCTTTCTAAAGGCCCGGGAAAGTCAATAACGTCGCGTGGCGACATCTACAGAAATTTTCGTGTACCACTTCTAGGACAGTATTCTAGGTTAGACCACCTATTATTATAACAATTCACAGCACTTTTAAATGAATATATTTGTCACTGTCCGTTCTAATAATTATGAGTGGAATAATATCGTCTCGGGGACGCTCTATATAAACTCGTTGCGAATCCTCGACGTGTGTGATTTCGATTGATTTTTGTATGCATTTATAAATCGACGGCTGGAGACGGGCTCAGTTTATAATTAAACCAGCTTGTCTTTTATATTTATGTACTTACATACCGTGATCCGGCGGCGTTAACACATCGAAATGCTAGCGGATAACACAACTGCACTCCCGGTTACATAAACTGATCATCTGAATATTTAAGGACCACTAATTATAGGATGTCGTTTCTTACATAATTGCTCGTTTACCGATCCGGGCTACATTTTCCGTGTTACGGGCTTGTCGGTCGCTGCGCCCGCGTCTATGGCAACCTTGAAATATGTAAGCACCTTAATTTTAGCCGGCTAACCTACATACCGTACCGTTTCGAGTAAGCAAGATCGATACGCGCAGGCGTTGTGTTCTATTAAAATACGTCGGGTGTGGTTGTGGCAGCGCCTTGCGGTTGCGGAGCGGGCGGGGTATGGCCAGGCCCGAATCTCTCGGCCGACTGACTAGCGAACACCGCCGATACACAGACAGATCTACGCACGCGCGGAAAGCACACACTCTTAACGATCGGCTGACTGCAGAATGGCGCCGATGATCCCACCAATACACCAGGACCTGGCTTTCCTCGCGTCTCCTTCTCCCGCAATCTGCATATATAATACAACTACAACTGTGGTGCACAAACGGTCATCGCGAGAGCTTTTCGAGTCGATCTCTGGAAATATTTCACGATTTTATTTCATTCAGAATAAACCTTCATTTACTTTATTTACATCGGAAAAAACGGCCCGCCCCCGTCTACGCACTCATGTAATTTTTTTGCAAATTATATACACAAATCTTCCTTGTCGATCGCTGTTTTCATTAGTGAAAACCGTAAAAAAATCCATTGGTCCGTTTAGAAGTTAGCGAAGAAAGAGCCAGACTTGGACAGCGACTTCAATTTATAATCAACATCAACAGCGTATTATAAGTCCCCACTGCAGGGGGCCCGGCCTACCCTCTAAACAAGGGCGTAAGGACTATGGTCCACCATGCTGGCCCAGTTTCACATGCGCCTTAGAATTTCTTCTTTAGAGTATGCAGGTTTCTTTACGATGTTTTCCTTCATTGTTTGAGAGCAGTCAGTAAATGCACTTAAGTTTTTAGAAAAAAATCCATTGGTACATGGCATGACCGGGGATCGAACTCGGACCTCACGACACGATAGGCCGCGTCTTTCCCACTGCGCCACCGACGCTCTCGCAATTTATATGTTTAGATAAACCCCTGATAGCGGCAAAAGGTGGCTTTGTCGCTATGAACGCGCGATATTTACCAAAGAAAAGCCGCGGCGCGCGAAATCTTTGATTCCCGCCAATTCTTCTGGAAACTTCTGGCAGAAACCTACAACCAAGATGATACACTCCAAGCCCGTTGGATGATTGGTTAGGGTGCTTGCCTTATCGCTCTGTTCTAGGGTTCTCGGGTTCGATTCCCGGCAGGGTCAACCTTGAAAAATGAACTTTTCAAATTTGGCTCTGGTCTGGATCTGGAAAGTAGTGGCAGGGCACACAGCATTTCGCAGTTATTTGGGCAGCCCGTCTGGCGGCAGTAATCGCACCCCCTTACAAAAGACCACCGTGAAATAACAGCACTTGTGCTGTTGTGTTTCGGTGAGTGAGCCTATTTCCCTATCCCCTCCTAATCCCTTATCCTTAATCCTACTGTAGTCGGCAGCATACTTGCAGCAGCTTATGGCGTTGCTTATGTTATAGGCTACGGTAGTCACCTACCATCAAGTGGACCGTCCGCCTGTCTGTCGACCTTAACATAAAAAAAACTACGCCATGATACACTTTATCTACCTATGCTACCTAAGTATGGAAGTATGTGCATCACCCATACTTGCGACATCTACCGAGTCGATCTCTTATATTTAGTATAACAATTTTGAGGTGGATCGCCAACAAGGGGCCTAGCCAAGATGCAAACTGTTGCAAACGCTTCCTTTGCGTACTTACGAAACGAAAGAAATAACTTCAACAACCAATAACCGGGCTTTATTTCTTTCGTTTCGTAAGTACGCAAAGGAAGCGTTTGCAATAGTTTGCATCTTGGCTAGGCCCCCAGTTCAAGTATGATACATTTCATCTCGTCCCTGCACTACATATAGGTAGATTAGGTCAGATGGGGCAGCTAGACGTAGGTCTAGCTGCGTGGCTTGTTTCTCACAGAGGACTTATAAGTTCAACCTATTATATGACAATGCTGTCTTCTTAATAGGCTTTTCTTATATAAATATCAGCAGGCAGGCTAATATTCCATTTGATGGCAAATTGCTACCGTCGCCTAATAACACAAGCAATAGGTACCATAGTGTTAAAGATAGGAAAAAAAAACATAACAAATACGAGTTGAACTCGCGTGAAGAGGGTTCCGTACGATGTTACCTATCCGCAAAATATTGATTGATTTACCATGTTATTTTAATATCATGGACTTCTTATAGGTTTTCCTATAATCTATAAGTAGAAAACTAATTTCTGTATTTTTTTCAAAATTTTAGGTTCAGTAGTTTCGGAGATAAGGGGAATGGTTGGACAGACGGACCCTCGAGTGATCCTATAAGGATTCCATTTTTTTATTCGGACGTACGGAACCCTAAAAAGACCACAAAATATACGGTAATAAATACATATGTATTTATATAGTTGTCCATATCCTTTTTTTTTCTTTTATCATTTCTCCGACATTTTAATTTATCTTGACGAGCGCCTGTATTTATTGACTCTGATGAGTGAATAAGGGATACCAGAGCTCGTTTCTCTATCCCTTATCCTTAATCTGATTATGATAAGGTAGTACCTGTGGCGTGTAATATACCGTAACATAACCTAACATAAAAAAATATAATTAAAATGTTTTTTACATTAAAGGGGGGACTATAAGGAGTGTTAGTCGTCAGTGCGCTACCGTCCTTCTGATGTTGTATGTATTTACTGGCTACAACAGCAACCTACCATCCAAGGGAGCTGGTGAGCTTCCACCGTTGATCGCGCGAATACATCAGGGGGCCTAGCCAAGATGCAAACTGTTGCAAACGCTTCCTTCGCGTACTTACGAAACGAAAGAAATAAAGCCCGGTGATTGTAACAGTTGTAACTTCAACAACCAATCACCGGGCTTTATTTCTTTCGTTTCGTAAGTACGCAAAGGAAGCGTTTGCAATAGTTTGCATCTTGGCTAGCGCCCCAGCAGGCGAAACGTGGAGTGATCACTAACTTGATTCTGCGTATGGCACCATACTGTAACCACACATTATCACATTTTCGCTTTAGTGAAGTGACACGGTTTTCGAGATTTTTGCATCTTTCTTTTAATTTTTTTTAGGAAAATCGACAGCCTTTATCATTTATTTACAAGCTGTTTCCACAAAAGAAGGAATATTTCCAAACTGTTTTCTGTTAAATGTTTTCAAAGAGTTTTCAAACCATTGAACAATATTAAAGTATTTTTGAATAACTTTTAGCAAAAAAAATATCTGGGGCTCCAAATTTTGAACTTTGGACTTCAGTTACGTAAAAAACATATAAAGTATAAAATTGTTTACATTCTTAAAAATATCCTATTTAATACAGAATTCACATACCATATTTATCTTTTGAAATCAAAATATTAATAATAATATTTTTTATTTCTATTAATCAAAGTAATCATGTTAAGAAATCAGTTAGATGGCAGGCGACAAACTCTTCAAAAATATTTTGTACTGCCTCTCGGGTATTGAATTTATTTCCCGCCAAAAAGTTGTTCAAATTCAAATTTAAAAGTAGAAGTCTGTAGGCGCAAGGTCTGATGAGTACGGCGGATGACGGAGACTTTCCAACCCCAATTCTTGTAGCTTGAGACCCTTTGCTGTGCGGTATAGGGTTTCGCGATGTCGTGCAGGAGCAGCGGAGACGAGCGTTTGACCAGAGCTGGTTGCAGATGTGCGAGCTTCTCCACCATTATGTTCAGTTCTTGACAATACATATCTGCAGTAATTCTCATTGTGTTTGGTGAGGAGCTGTGATGAATCACACCGGCACTAGACCACCAACGGTGACCATCGCTTTGCTTTTCTAGGGGTAACTTGCTGAGCGCTTGCGATTGTCGATCAGAATCCACTTTTCGCGTGCGGTTCCAAATTACTTCGTTTGAGGAATTTGTTGAACACTATTGAGCAGCACCTCGACACGTTAAGTTTGTGGGGCACCCATTTGTCAAGCTTTTTTTACCGTGCCAGTTTGATGCAAATAGACTAATATTGTTATGATGCTAACGTCGAAAGCTGCTTCTAATTTAGCTTTAGATTGAATATCATCAGCTTCCACAGACGCCTTTAATTCATCATTGTCGAGCAAAGTTTATCGACGACCACGGAGTTCATTCATCAAACCAAAAACGGGTTCGTTCGTTTGTAGTATTCGCTCCCGTTAACGTCATTGATGTTGCATGCCGCTTGGGTCGCATTGCTGCCACGATGATGACAAAAAAGATTCAAATGTGATGAAAAATAATGCTAATCAATAAACAAAAGACTGATTCTATAAAAAAAATCCATGTTTTCAAAATAAACATAATTTTAATGAGAGTTCATAGCCAAAAAATTTTTTTATTTGAAATAGATACTGCAGAACGGCTATTTCATAGGTCGAAGAGCTTACGTCACTGTACTACAGTTCTTGCAAAATGTCACATTTTATTTTATTTTAAAGAATCCACTGCAACCTCATTTGTTATTAATTTTGTCGCTATGATGTAAGACAGAAAATAAAACTAAAACCGAAAACACGCTACTTGATTTTTTGAAGTGTTCAGGAATATACCATAATTTACGGCCCGTTGGATGAGTGGCAAGGGTGTTTGCCTAACGTCTCAGGTGCCCCGGCGGGCCCCGGCGGGATCAACTTTGGAAATTTTAATGTAATTTTCAAAATTGACTCTGGTCTGGATTTGAAAAGTAGTGGTAGGGCACACTGCGTTTCGCAGTCATTTGGGCAGCCCGCCTGACGGCAGTAACCACCACCGTGAAATAACAGAACGTGTGCTCTTGTGTTTCGGTGAGTGGTAGGTGGCTACCGTCGTCTATAACACAAGCAACGCCATAGGTGCTGCAAGTGCGTTGCCGACTATAGTAGGATTAAGGATAAAGATAAGGATTGGATAGGAAAATGGGCTCTGGCATCCCTTACACACTCACCGAAACACAACAGCACACGTGCTGTTATTTCACGATGGTTTTCTGTAAGGGTTACTGTCGCCAAACGGTGTGCCCTGCCACTACTTTCCAGAACCAGACCAGAGTCAAATTTGAAAAGTTCATTTTCAAAGTTGACCCTGCCGGGAATCGAATCCGGGAATCCTAGAGCGTTAAGGCAAACACCCTAACCAAAATTTCAAAATTTAATAGAAATAACCAATCGACCGAAGCGTAAGCAATGTTCTTCGAAAAGTAGTTTACGGAAAATTATTGTACACCGAATTTGGAAGGCGACTGTACCTACGCAAAAAAGCGAATGCAAAAAATAAGAATAATTCTCGCTTTAACAATAACGCTTTTGTTAATATCGCAATGTAGAACAAAGGCAAATATACAGAGACCTATTTTTCAGTGAAGAGCTTCAATTTCTAGCGTTCAGGAAACCAGAGGCCTTGTGAACTGACGATGCCTTCAACTATGAAAAAGAGTTGTTCACTGTCGGTGGGTAGTTTACTTTGTTCAAATATTAGTTTAAATTTGTGTTAGTTCTTGATAAAACTCCTAAAAATATGTGCGAACGCATTCCGTAATTATCTCTAGAAAAAGATATTAAAATGTTTTACCAGTGCATAAAAAATTTGAAATAAACGAAGTAAGATGAGAAAAAAAAGGTATTGGCGACGGTACGTGGGTGGGCAGGTCTATGGTTTTACTCCGGTTGACTTGCCGCCGTCGATGACCATATGTGTTGTGGACTGTATATTTTTTAGTTGTAGCCGGACGGAAGATTGAAGGAAACAGCAAATAGTTACACGTGTCGTTTACTTCTCAATTAATTATCAACAGCGATTCAAACTTATCAGAGCCCATTTCCCTATCCCTTATTCTTAATCCTTATTCTTAATCCTAGTCGGCAGCGCACTCGCAGCAGCTTTGGCGTTGCTAGTGTTATAGGCGACGGTAGCCACCTCTACCATCAAGTGGACCGTCAGCCTGTCTGCCGATCTTAACATTAAAAAAATATATAAGCAACCGCATTGGAGTTCACGACTTAAGTATTTAAAAACAAGTTGAAAATAATTAGCTTCATAGTACCAAAGGTGTACCTGGCACCATGTCCCAAGTCCAAGGAGACTCCAATAGAGTGATCTATGGCACTAGGGCCTTGGACTTGAAGGTTGACTAATCATTTGCTCAGTCAAGATACTGTACGGTACGATGAGATCAATTTGTAGACCGTCGCGTTAATTTTTTTTTAAATTAGTTCACTAATGTGGATGAATTAATTAGTGAACTGAAATTTTTTCTGATAAAATTGGACCATTTAAAAGGGTTATGTACCATAATAGTTTTCATACTTTTTTTCTATTAGTCACTTCTTTTCTTATCTTGTTCAAATAATGTCCACACGACATGTCCACGCTTAGATAGCTATTGCAAAGAATGTGCCTGCATTTCTCTGTATAAGGCGGCAATGAAAGATATAAAATAATCAATTTTTGTCTTTGTTAAAATCAAAAGGTGTCTTTGTCGAGGTTTTCGTCGTGTAAAGTTCATTGTTTAGTACAGGTCTTGTTCTGTCAAGGCTCTTAATTCAAATACATAGATCTGGATACGTTATAAGTATTTGTAATTCATTTGCCTATAATAGTATCCCCTTAGATCGACCGAGATCAAAGTGAGCTATCGAAGACAATTGTATTATGATAATACGTATATTTTTCTTATTAATAATTTTGAATTCCATTATTGAATTGTTTCTTTCTTGTTTGTGGACTTATAACATGGAAATGCTATAAGTCAATGAGCATATGGTATATGCTCATTAACATTTGTTGATTCATCCATTTAACTAATTTCTAATAATGCTGTGCTTTCCTATATTTTAAATTCATACTTGTAACGTTTCTTTCTGTGAGGTTGTATATTATGTTTAAGCGTGTCTTTAGATGGTAAGCCTTTTAAAATAAATAAATAAATATTGCAATCAATCATCTAACTATTGACTTTGACTCTTGATTGAGATATTTGTATACATATTTGTATACAAATACTTAAATACAGAAGCGACGCAACTGTTTTCTGCGAATAGGGGATCGGACAGTAGTCAGATTAAAATCTAAAATGTACTTAGAAAGAAAATATATAATTTTTTACGATTATTTATCGAATATTTTTAAATGAAGAAATAAAATTTTATTATTTACAATATTTTTAATCTATACTGAAACATCAATCACAGTGCGTGACGTCATTTGTGGGCAATCATTGTCTTATGCCAATGCAGCTGTTTTGTTATGATATGACCACAAATGACGTTACGCGCTCTCAGATGAACTATCGTGGCGTTTTGGCGGCATTTTCAAACAAACAATATTAAAACATGATTTTGAGTACCTAAAAGGTTATAAATAAATAAAATAGTATTTTTTATGGGAATAAATACCCATGAAGATTAATTTAAAACACTTTCTGAAAATTTGTCCGATCCCCTATTGTATATGTTAATGGCAAAATATGTAATCTGTCATTGTATACAATTCGTTGGAAATGTGCACAATTCCTAAAATAGATAGGATATTTTTTTAAATGCACTTTTTCTAGGAAATCTATGCATTTCCTAAATAGCAATTGAAAATGTATTACATTCGGGATATCGTCAGTGGGTATTACAGCGGGGCGGGATGTGAAGATTCATCGCCAAGTCATTTCAGCGCAATTTACAAAACGGGTTAGACTTATTTGTACTGGAAACAAAGTTAGGTTTTATGAAATTAAATGAGCACACCCGGAATACTGGTTTTGGCAAAAATACTGTCGAAATTTGTGTATTAAAGAACTTTAAAATATTATTTTACACATTTCCTAATTAAGCTCGGATTTGTATATATACATTTCCTAGGAATTGTATCAATTCCTAGGTTTCACACATTTCCGGTAACAATATACACAAACCCTCCTCCTATATCGCTCTTTCCATTACACATTTTTTTTAATGTTAAGATCAGCAGACAGGCTGACGGCTGATGGTAGGTGGCTACCGTCGCCTATAACACAAGCAACGCCAAAGCTGCTGCAAGTGCGCTGCCGCCTATAGAAGGATTAAGGATAAGGGATAAGGAGGGAATAGGTAAATGGGCTCTGGCATCCCTTACTCACTCACCGAAACACAACAGCACACGTGTTGTTATTTCACGGTGGTCTTCTGTAAGGGGGTGGTTAGGCCAGACGGACTGCCCAAATGACTGCGAAACGCAGTGTGCCCTGCCACTACTAAAACAACAACAATCGTGATTAATGAAAACTGATATGTGGTTAAGGAAATGGGTATTTTTATGGTGGAGCGAAATCTTTGAGAACATGTATTTAACCCGGGGAACCCCCATTTTTGTAAGACTTTGATGGATCTATAAACATTTTTTATACGAAAGTTGTTAAACAGGTTAACGGTCCACTTGGTTGTGGGTGGCTACCGTCGCCAAGGTTTTAATATTCATTGAAAGGATAACTAAACATAGAAGAAGAAAAAAAGAATCTTTAGTGGTGATAAAAATCGGAATAAAATCGACAAAAACGCCTCACATAATTAATTGACGCACACTTATACCTTTGGATATATGAAATGACATTTAAATTAATTTAAATCAATGAAATATTCAAGGGAAAATGAGTTCACCTGTAAATAAAAACCATATATTCATAGAATATTTTAATTTTAATATAATTACACTATTTTCATCAATATTACATTAACAAACTCCATCGTACACTTTATTTTATTTATAACTTAAAATAACATGATAATTATATCACAGAATGTAGGTATAATTGTTAAGAGCTGTATTGTTTACAAATTACAACGCTTATCTACAAAATAATTAATTAAAAGGGAATATTGAAATAACAGAAATTGACAAAAGGCTTAAAAATACATTTTTAGCATTACTAACCTGGTTACAAATTATTAAGTCGTATAAAATGCTTTTTTTTAACTTAATTAATTCGAAATTACACAAATATTATTATATAATAAAATATTAACGAACTGGAAGAAAAAAATTGAGGTAAGTAAAACCATTTTATTCTCCAATTTATAACCACAATCAACAATTGTTTGGAGTTTACCTCCTCAAGAATCGATTTTCACATAAGGCCCCTGGAAATTTTATGAGGGGTAAAATACAAGCGTTACCTAAAAAGCGTTACGTTATCTCTCACTGTCTCTTTGAAACCTGTGCGACAGCTGACAACTTATAAAAGCAAACGTCGAAATCAGGGCGTTATAATCTGCCGGGCGCAGCGACATCTGTCGTCAAACAATGTACTATTTGATGTACATTTCCTAATTCTATTTTAATATAACAGATGGCGCCATCAATAGTGTTATATTTCTGGAGTTCACCAAGTAGTTCTACTCAAATACGATAGATGTCGCCGCTTCACTTTAGAATAATAATACATACCATTAAGATGATGATGACGCTTTATTTTTTTTTTTATTTTTTCCTATTGCATAGTCAAAGACAATCGTACTTAAGAAGTAAACTCCAGTGGTGCGTCGGAGCTGACACACACACACACACACACTTTATTTTTATAAGCATAAATTAAACATGACACATACATACATACACATCAATCCGAAGCATATTGATGAAATAATTTGATATACTTAAGAGACTGGTTTTATAAAATAAAATATTATACAAGAAATAAAATATTGAAATTCAAATTAATTTTTTATTAAATGAAATCAAATTGTCAATATAATAAAATCCAACCCAAAATAAATATTTTGGGTTGAATGGGATGGATTTTATCCCACTGAAGTAAAGGGCTAAGTCAGTAAAGTTTTCGCGAATTGCATTGACAGGTTGTGAAATCATAAAAATGTTAAAAAATAGTTTTTTTTAACATAAAAATGTTAAAAAAAACTATAGTAAGTTACATGATTATCAGAATCGCGTAAAATATTTTAGTAAGATTTGTTAATTTTTTTAAGGTTCGGAAAGCGGTTTCGTTAAGGTGGTGGGGGGTACAAGATGGTTCCAGCGTTTATTTTGTTATGAACTATCGTAGCGTCAGCACGTGTACAAAGCGAAAATATTATAGGCCTTCACAATGACGCCGCTCGTATAGAAAATATATTAATTTATTTCTTTTGCTACTCATTATTATCATCATAACTATTTTAGCGTAGGCCTCCTTTAACTTATCCCACCATTTTTATATTCTGTGGCCTAAAATATCCATTTATTGGCAGTTAATCTCTTGACCCTATGGTTAAGAGATTAACTGGAAGGTCAAGAGAATGGAGGTAAGGGGGACCAACTCTATATATGAGAAAGTGTAGTAGCGCTGTAGTAGTATTATATTTATGGTAGTTTCATGAGTTACAGAACCAACCAATCATATCAAAGACCAAACTTACACTTACACAAGCCCCATTCTGGTCATTCTATGGACGTACCAACATTGGATATGTGAGTGAATATATATATCTGGGTCAAATATAACGTGGAGGTATAATCTATAAACCTCCACGTTAAGGAAATTTAACAAAAATGACAAATGGATGGAAAAGGGAAAGATAAACATGTACACTTTTAAGTAAAGAGTCAGACTTTTGATACTTTCATCTTACCAGTCTTAACCTATATGGTTGTCAAACATGGGCACTAACTAAAGAGCAATAGAAAGAAGCTTGACGAGAATAAAAAAGTGGAAAAGACGATGTAGTTGCTCTAGTACCATTGGACTGTACCATTAATAGTACTAGTGATACTACTTGGTGTCGCTAGTACCACTAATGGTACTAGTGATACGACGTAGTTGCTCTAGTACCATTGCACTGCTGCTATTAATAGTACTAGTGATAATATACTAGTACATGAACAGCCTTGTGCACTGTTCTTCCTCTTCTTCCTTTAGCAAAAGTTGATGAAGGGTGGAATTATATAATTGCTCAATCTGCTATAATAGGAAAACAGAAGTGTTTTAAAAAAATTCTCTCTTATATGGAAAAATATTGGATGCCTAAGAAATCAACCTGGTGCTGTTTCGGATTAAGACACAGAACTACGAATGTGTGTGAAGGGTGGAATAGCAGTTATAATAGCTGTTTTACGAGGAAACCAACTACTTTAATACACTGTTTGAAAATTTTGAAGGACGATGCACAATTTTATGCTGTGAACACTTTATCCAATGAACCCCAGAAGAAACGCACAAAAAATGTGAACGGACGTAATTCATATATTCAGTTAATGCAAATGGCGCTCATAAACGGAGATATTGATGTCCCTTTGTTTTAGAAACATTAAGATATTTTATTTTTATTTTTTTTATTTATTAATACAATAATGTTTCATTTGACTTAACATTTGTGTAAACAAAAATTGCTTAGAGTTTTACCGTACACCATGTGCCGATTACAGAAAATTTAAAAAAACCTTCAGTTGACGCCGACATACAGTTCAGACTCTTCAATTACTTTAAGATAATATCTTATTTTGTGTCATATTCTGAATTGATAAACATTGTTTAGAAACATTGTTTTATATATGTTTTGGTTGTAAGAATACTTGGTAATTGTTATTTTTATTTTTCTGGGGCTACGCATGTAACATTCAGCAAGTAAAGTATGGGTATTTTAACAAACTTCTTTTTAAAGGTACTGCATCGCGATATCAAGTAGTATCACTAGTACTATTAATGGTACAGTCCAGTCCATACTTTACTTGCATTATCCAGCAAGTAAAGTATGGATATTTTAACTAGCTTCTTTTTAAAGGTACTAGCGACACCAAGTAGTATCACTAGTACTATTAATGGTACAGTCCAATGGTACTAGAGCAACTACATCGAAAAGACGAAGAACGAGGAAATAAGAACTTAAACCAAGGTGGAAGATGTAAAGTTAAAAATAAAGAAATTAAAATGGACATGGTCAGGACACGTAGTAAGAGGACCAGACAAGTGGAGCAAACTATTAAATCACTAGAGAACGAGACCAAGGAGAAACCAGAGGAACCCCTAGAGAAGACCAAAGGAGAAGGGGAGGGCAACAAAAAATAGCAGGAAACATGTGGACGAGGAAAACTAGATTTGGAGGAGGCCTTTGCCAAAGAGCAGACAGAGAAGGAGAAAAAATAATTAAAATAAGAGGGTTCCGTACGATGTTACCTATCCGGACAATATTGAGTGATTTACCATGTTATTTTAATATCATGGACTTCTTATAGGTTTTCTTATAATCTATAAGTAGAAAACTAATTTCTGTATTTTTTCAAAATTTTTGATTCAGTAGTTTCGGAGATAGGGGGGGGGGGGGAGGAATGGTCGGACAGACGGACACACGAGTCATTCTATAAGGGTTCCGTTTTTTTATTCGGACGTACGGAAACAATAAAAATATGTTTAAAATGTACAATTGTTTAGCAAACAAGTTTAAAACCCTGTAACAGTAAAAAGAAAAGAAATGTGATTAAATCAGTGTAACGTATATAATAATAATTTAATGGCTGAATCTTGACAGTTTTTCAGTTTAGTACCCATATTTAAAGTTAGTTCTCCTTACCTCTGTTCTCCACGCCTTGACCTTGTCACTGGACTTGATTTTTTGTTATAGCATGAATGATGTCTTTTGAATTATTATTGGCGGCAACGGTTTTCTTTTCATGTATATTTGAAGAAAATGGAGGTTGGTTTTGGCCTATCAAATTTCATGCCATCTATGTATTATATATTTTTTTTTATTTCACATAACATTTTAATCACAGTGCTTCTACTCGCTTACGATTAAGGCCTAAACATTTAACAATTACATACTACATAACAATATGTATTACACAGCGTTAAAATCTCGTATTTACAAAGAATATTTTCAACGGTGCCTCATCAGGAGAAAATACTCTTTTTAAATTACAGCAATATCATTTACTGACTTCATAGGGTATTTTTTATATTTTGTCGTATTTAATTTTTAAAGTTGTTACGCAACGATCAATTTATTTACGTCAATTTATAGTCAATCAAGTACGGCATCAAATAAGTTTGTGAATCAATTTAATTTTGTTAAATTAAGAAGTTTTTTTAATTTAAAAATACATATTAAAAATAAAAACCCAAAAATTTAATGTAATAAATTAAGGCGTGGCCACTCTTATACTCGTGTTCTTGCGTTCTTTAAACAACAAGGCAGGCGACACCAACTTTTCAAAATAAAGTTTACTTCATCCCGAGTCGTCTGCCCTAAAATTTTAGTCACTTTCATACCAATATACTCACCAGATGACTCTGTGGTCACGTGAGATCAATTGGATGTTTAACAGAAATCAAATCAGATAGACAGGTTTTCTTACTCTTAAAGAGCATTAAAATAACCCTCAAAATTTGATTGCTCCGTCCATAAAAGCACTTTTTTTGGTTAATTATATCAAAATCATATATTTCTTAACTAATTCCCTAATTATAAAACCAGTCATGCATTGCTTTCAATATCTAATATACAACAATATAGGCCTCTTAACTTAATTACTACACAATTATTGTACTCAATTTTCTACAGATACTAAAATTTTATATTTATTATTATTATTATTATTATTTTGTTATTTTATCGTCACAAATGCGAGTTTCGTTGTCAACTAGACGACGAAAGTAATGAGCAAATGTAACGCGTCAGATACCGTTTGCCTAAGAATGGAATGATTTTAAATTTTCTAATTTTTTTTATACAATTAAAACAAACGATAGAAAATCCATCACGTATCTGTGACGTCATTATTCACGAAGCGCGCTGTAGTCAATCTCTTTGTTTTTCAAAAGTGTAACATTGTTTTTAAAAGTAACGATACGAACTTGTATTAGGATTTTTTTCGTTATTTTAAAAATAAACATAACATTTTCACTATAGGAGTACATTATAGGTTTTAATACTGATACGGCTTTCCATGATTTTATAGTATGTAAGTATGGCCAAATCATAGTAATGGATTTTGCAATAAACTCTCATTATCACTGCATCCTTTTCAGATTAAAATTCAAAATTATCGGCTCAAATTTTATGTACAATATCTTCTTTAAACAAATTTAGTTTTCTAATAAAGTGAAAACCTTTTAATAGGCACAGATAATACACATTAAAATTAGTGCCATTCACACAGAAGTATACTGACCAACTGTTATGCGAGGAAGTCGTACGACCTGACGCTATTTTATAAGTGCGTATGCATTGTCATAGTAGGTGTTTCAATGGGAGATTAAAATTGAAAAGGTTTACGCTAAATATTTGAGCAAAAATGTTTTTTTTTTTTTTTTTTAAATTATTGGAGCATATAATCCTGTTAATTAGAACTGAGAATTTTATAATACCATTCTAATTTAAATTTTTTTTTATTCATAAATTATTGAATACAAATTGAAATTTGTATTTATGAATTTATAAATATTGAAATTTGTTTTTGTCGTAATTGATAAAATAATAAAAAATATAGAGATATTTTGATATCTCAAATATTTGTTTATTTATATTTATTACGAATATAAACATAACGGCATTAAGGCGACGCATTGGAAATTTTGGTGGCAGGGTTTTAAATTTATCTCAGCAATCACAAAACATATGAAAGTGGTGTTTGGTAATCTGTTTCTTCATGTTACTAACTTCATTTTGTCAGTTGTATTACACGATTGCTAAACTTTTATAACAGAGAAAAAAATTCAAAGAAACCTCTTTTAAAACACAGATTTAAATATTACAGGCAAACGGGACCAATTTATACCTGCAAATTTTTTTATGTGCCTTAGTAAAAACATATACTTTAATTTCACAGTTGGATTTCTTAAAATACATTATAGTTTTTTAATAAAAATCGTTTTGTCGCATACGACCTTACGACATAAGCAAGCGCGCTCTCGTTTTTGTATGCAATCAGAGCCGTTTTAATTATATATCACTGCGTCGCGTCGCCTTAACCTCATACATGTTGGAGGACTTTTATAATACTCGCGAATCTTCTCGCGCTGACCTTGAGCAGTTGTCTTTCGTTTGCGCATGTACATTGTACACTGTACATTTGTACAAGTCGAGTCGAGTCCTCCAAATATTATCATTGCGTCTCGCTCATTACATGGCTCCCCCCCCTGAATCGCAATACCTCACAAATAGCCCCAAAATCGGTTACTGCGCATATTTGACACGTGTGTGGACACGTGATATCGCCAGAGCCCAAGAAGATTTGCGCCAATTGTACACACTGACGAAAGACAGTAAGCATGTCAATCTGAATAAAAGCATCATTAAAAATCATAATAATTTTTACTGGCAAGAACCATTTCAGTTTCTCTCAACCTTAAAATTTCTTTGTAACATCCTTTTATGTGTCATCTACGTAATATATAATATCAATAACTTCATTTAGTACAAAATTATTATAACGCATAACATTGAGAAAAGAAACTCACATCTAATGCAACACAATTATTGAAGGGTTAACTAAAACCTACCACCTATTTGTCTAATGCTTGTAATAATTACTCTATCCATCGACCTAAATGTAGACTTGGTGACCGGAACAAAATTGTTTGTCAAATACGGTTTACGCTAAAGTTTGCGACCAAAAAGTCGAAAGCGCCATGGTAAATGCGGCGCTTACGCGTTCTTCGCTCGCTCCCTTCGCTAGTTAGGAGAATTACCTGTAACTAAATTCGCAGTTTCTGCTTTCCGCTCAGCAAGTCTATATACAATAAAAATCATTGACTCTATCTATCCTACAAATGAAGCAATCGAAAACTGTTCCCAGTGTAGGTATTTCATTTGTCGCTCGCAATTTATAATGTACTAGCGTTCCGCCCCCGGCTTCGCCCGGGATGCAATTTTTATATATAAGAACATCCCCCGTTTATCCCTCTTTCCATTAGTGAAAACCGAATTAAAATCGGTCTACCCGTTCACGCGTGATGCCGTGACCAAGGGAAATTGGGACTCATTTTTATATATAGAGATTTAGAATACCTACGCAATAAAATTATACCTATTGAAAATTAATATTTACATTCATACAAAAATAATTTACAAAAATACTGACACTCATATCACCTTTGCTCGAGGTAAACCTATAATCACATTCTTGGCACATGTATCTTTATTTATGTTATATATTATATATAAATTTATAATATTTTTTAATATCGTTCGTTTCTACTGAGGGCTCAAATAGGTATTGATATTTACATAACCTTTTATGGACTATCCAAGCTACATTTCAGCCAATTGAGGCTTCTTTCATTCTACAGCGTGTCGCCGGTCGCATGCAGGGCGGCCGGTCGAGTTGATCATTTCAAAGTTTTGTTTGCGCGCGTACTCGACCGGTCTGGACGTGTACTGTACAGTCATGGAGACAATTAATAAGAAAAGAATTATTTTAAACTCTTTGGTACATCATCACAATAATAAATCATCACAATAAAAAACCATACATCCTATAAATAGCAGGCCTTTTTTGCATTTCTCTTATTAATTGTTCTGCACCAATTGCCACCATGACTGTATAGAAAATAGTTGAAAATACAAACGAGAACATTTAATACTGAAAGCTCACATGGCGGCACGACGACCGATCAATTTTTGCCCAGATCTTTTTTTTTAATTCCTCCGCGGGTTACTCCACCCTCGTGAGCCATTTATTACATAACAAATCATTGCTACATAATTATTATTTAAAATATATAAAATATGTGGGTTTACAAATGTGTAACAACGTCATTAAAATCAGTAATTTAATTTCGACCAATGCCCGTAGGGTGGAGAGGGAGGTGGTCCGGTACCCGTAACTAAATCAGCCCAGGTCGGCAGGCGTGTCGAAAAACGGGGCACAATTTAAGCAGTCATCGGTTTCATAATAATTAAGTATAATTAAGTAAATTACGACGACGCGTGCTCACGCGACCGGTGGTGATACGATGTAGAATGAAAGAAGCCTTAAGTCAAGTAGCCCGCATTTAAAAGCCCACTGTGGCTAATCAACGCACGCTACGCCATCTGTGCACGATTTGAATCACACACAAAAAAATTGCGCATTTAAAGCCGTGTACAAGTATCATAAAAGCAACCTTCGGTTATGCGCTTTTAGAATATTTATTCACTTGGCATGCACATACGACAAATTTCATTTCACTGTTTTTATTTAATTTAAAGAATTTGGAAAAACTTAAATTTATATTTAAAAAAATTGACGTTATTAAAATTAATGCAAAAAATAGGAACAAGAAAATCCGTGTTAATAAAAATATTTTCATACAACATTTTCTAAAAAAGCATATCATGGAAATAAAAAATAAATAAAATAATATCTTTGGATTTATTTATAGGTATTTTATTACTCGAATTTTCATGCATTTATTCAAAAATACATATTTTGCAATACGCGAGTTTGACTATTTGCACGGTTATTATTTTTAATTGATCTATATTTCATTTAGTTCAATCTTCAATATATATACTAGCGATCCACCCCCAGCTTCGCATGAAAATCTTTTCTTAGTGGATGCTTACCTTACAAAATAAACCTAGTTTTCAGATTTCAGCTTTGAAGACTTAGTACAATTGGCTGTATTTTGATATTTAATCGGGATCAATTATTTTAAAAGAGTATTTTAAAAAATTACAAAAATCTATTAAGGAATTGTAAGTGTTTAAATAACCATCACGTGAACCGATAGCCTCCCTTTCGTAGGCAATGAATTTAAAAAAAAAGTTCGATTACTGACTTATGACGTCATTTAATATACGTACTACAAATAAACTGATTAATTATGGATTTTCATATGAAATTAGCGAATTTTGTTTTATATTCTTATTCAAATATAGTACCTATTGCATATTAAAAAAAAAAATTATGTCTGTCCAATATTAAACGTCTTAGTTTTCATCATGATGGGATGAATTATCGAGTAAAATAATAAATGCAAATAGCGTCCGTATTGGGAAAAAAGGTTGAATTACTTAAAGCGATAGAGTTGAAAATATGTCATTTATTTCAACAATCGATTATTTTGAAATGTCAATTAAATAAAAAATAATAATAATAATAATCACACGTACATGTAAGAAGGAATGAAAAAGTCTACTGGAAAATTTGTTTAATTTTAATTTTATATGGCGAGTTTTGTACACAGAGTAAAGAATCACTACGCAGCCCCCTACTATATAGAGACGATAGTGCCGCGCTGAGCGCAACTCAAGGCGCACTTGGCCGCCAGTTCCTATTTGCATGTTTTGGAGTAAAGTAAACATCATCCAAAAGAGTTATAGAAAAAAGCACAATGAGGCATTGTGCTGTGATTTAGTCTAATAATCAAAGTAAAAAAGCGAATAAGCAAAATTCTGGTGTACCATATCACAAGTAAGTAAATGAAATGCAAATTTTTAGCTTTTAAAAAATGCTAGTCGAGATTGTCTTGGTTGGTGGTGTTGTATGGAAAGCGTTGACTACCGTCTCTAGTAGGGGGTGGCAGGCGATTCTTTGCTCTGTGGTTCTGTGTATAACCGTTCATGTAATTTTTTTGTTTTCGTCATCGAAGCGATTGAGGTCATCATAATATAAATAATCACTTACAGAACATAGCTATATACTTCAATTAATAATATACATATACTGTTAATATATTAAATTGACAACAGTTTAAACGTTTTTAATTTATTTTGTAAAATATAGTTCCATAAAACATTATTTATCGAATAAAACATGCGTTTCGGTTTTTAGTAACATACGACCCGATTGTTACGTTTGATATAATAAATTAAACTTTAATTGCATACTATGTTAGTCGCAAAATGAAATTTGTTCGTTCAATTGTTTCAATAAAAACATATTAAAATGGCTGTCCTATAACAACGTAACCAGTTTTTAGTGATGTTATAAAAAATGAAACATAATTTTTAAACCACTCATTCGTCAACAGCGGTAATCGCTTAATAAAATGAGTGTTATTTACCCATCACTACTGAAAACGATTAGAACGGACACATGGCTACCATTAAAACCATTAGTCTACTGGCAAAAATGAACGGCTAAACTAAACACTAAATAGTTTTAGTTAACATTGTTACCATATTGTTTGTCGAAAATGGATAATATAACAAAAGCGAGGCCGAGGAATACGGAGCCGAGAAGGTCCCCTAGGGCTGTGAGGTACGGTATTGCGGCGTTGTCTGGATCCTTCTTCAGTTTCCACATGAAGTGTACCAAGATGTATGCGAGGTACAGCAACACCATCACCTGAATGAAAATTTTCATTTAGCTAAATATTTTTTCACTTCTCATGCTCTGAAAGTGCTTATTTGTGCAGGATATAGGCTGCACCAAATCGAATTTTGTGCACAAGTGCATTAACGTATCTACTCATAAATGTATCTATATTAAGGCAAAGAAAATGAGCCATACAGCCAAACACAACAAGAAGTTCATAGATAGAATTTGTTATTTTATAATATTTACTTAAATTTATTTGCCTTATGTGTTTTTTAAGACATAAAAGATATTAAAATTTAAATTCAAGTACGGTAGCTTATTTAATTAATTAAAAAAAATTATTATTACAAAATTAATTTCATAGTAGGCTGTATAGGTCTGCAGCCCAAGCCAATGTCATAAGATGTCAATGTCAATGTCGTAAGATTTAAAAAAAATTAAGCGGCAGGAAAGAGCTCTTGTTATTTTATGTTATACTACTGTTTTATTTCCTCGCAATCGAAGTGAAAAGCAGAGTTTATAACTTGTTGTAAAATCTACTATTATCTTTTGAAACAAGTTTAGCACATAACTCAGTAGGACTAGACATATGTGTTCAAAGATAAACAACTTTACTCGCGACCTTTTTCTTCATCACTTGAACAAGTCATAATCTAATCTGCACTGTGTTCTGGAGGAAATCTAGAAGACTTTGAAATGTAGGCCAGATCTGGATTCACGTCTGTATCTACCACGTCATCAGTCGAGAGATCGTGTCACTAGGAAGATACACAACTACGTATGGTATTCGCAAATGATAAGATGGTTCATACGGGATGGGACGATTCATCGCCGCCGATTCTTCGCCAAGCTATTTCATCGCTGGCCATTTCATCGATTGACCAACGTCAATAATAATAGACCAACGTCTATTGTTTATCATACGTAGTATAGTAGAAAGCAAAATTATTACCACCAGATGTTTATCGTCAGAAAAGACATAAGATTTCATAAAATAAATTAGCCAATTACATAGTTCATTTGAAATCACTTTAATTTTTATAAATGTGATTTCGGAATAAACGGAATACAAGTTGTCAACGGCAAAAAAACTGTATATTACAAAATGTTTGTACTGAAAACAGATTCTGGAATCTTTATGAAATTAAACGTGAGCGGAGCGAGAACGCCCGGAATACTGCGGTCTTTGCAAATAGACTGCCTATTACAAAATGTGTTACAAAACTTATTGTACTGGAAACATGTGTAACATTTATTTTTTTAAGTGACGCTGATTCTAATATTTTAACTAAACGGCGATAAAATGGCCGTCGTTGAATCTGCCGGCGATGAAACGGCCAGCGATTAAAAGGCGGCGATGAATCGGCGGCGGTGAATTGTCCTAGACCTGGTTCATATATCCTATAACATACACTGCAGAAAGGTCGTTACAGCATACTACTCGAGTAATTTTTAAGATCATTAGAATTACGATCTTCTCAACGATGTTGGAATCCCCCAAGAATCGGTTTGAGTCCATCAATGAGACATAATAAAGAACGAAGACTGATATTAAAAACTAGCTACATACCTGCAGCAAGGAGCACAGTACATAGGTGATGCCGAAAGCAAACTGGACCGAAACGAAGCCCTGATACACAAAGTCTGCCACGATCATGAATATGATTTGTCCGAACAACGCCAGCACCAACAGCATTCGAGCTACTTTAGCAGCGGCAGCTGAAATTGAAAACATTGGGGTTAGTTTGCTAAGTAGTTAGTTTTTGAAAGTAGTATAACACCCACGGAGCATATACAAAGAGGAGATGGCCTAAACAACTGTGCACTGATTTCAAACTAGGTCCTGACGTCATTTTTTGTGGGCGTGGTCTTGGTCAGTCTGCTGTCGACATCGGCACGGAGTGGTGGCGCTTGTTTGTTGTAGTCAAAATTCATTTGCAATTTTCTATTAACTTTATAATTAAAAATAAGTAAAAAAATATGAAGTGTTGTGTGCTATCGTGTAAAAACTATTCGGATAGACGTTCCGATGCCATGGATGGCATCACATTTCACTTGTGAGTAATTTTATTCATACTTTATCGAGACGAATTCTAGAAAAATCTCTTTGCATTGCCATAGTTATCCTACTTGACTAAAGATGGCGCAATATTGTAAATAAATAATTAGTTGAAAAATAAATAATTCTTTGAAATTCAGTACGTCCCTGTATTCGATACTAGTGCTATCTAGCAATACATAGCTAAACAACGTAGTGAAAGGTCGATAGACGAAGGTTTTCTTTTTACCGCTAGATGGAAAAAGTATAATTGGCCGGGGTGTGGGCGGGGTCTAACTTCCTCCTTGCCCCGCGCTGTAGTCACGCGCCGCTCTATAGAAAAATTCAATAACAACATCTCCTCTTTGTATATGCTCCGTGATAACACCTATGGGGAACTGGTCAGTCCGTTACAAAAGACCACCGTGAAATAACAGGATGTGAACTGTTGCATTTCGATGTGTGAGTAAGGGAGACCAGAATCCATTTCCCTGTCAATTCGTAATCCCTTATCGTTAATCCTACTGTGGTCAGCAAGCCACTTTTTTTTCTTTTTTATTAAATCAGGGTAGCGCTTGACCACTATCTCACCTGATGTGAGGTGCAGATCTGGCCGAAGGTGGACCACGCTTACCCAGTAAATGCCCATTTACCCTGGTTTTGAAGACCCCGAGGTTGTAGTTCTGTGGGAACACAGACGCAGGCAATGAGTTTCACTCCTTAGCAGTCCGAACAAGGAAGGTGAAACTGAAACGCTTCGTGCGTGATCGAGGTACATCGACCACGAAGGGATGAAACCCTTGCCCACGCCTAGTGGTCCGCAAGTGGAACGGTTCAGGTTGGATTAATTCGTACAGAATAGATGCACACTCTCCATAGTGTAGACGATAGAAAATCGATAGGCAAGCTACTTTTCGGCGATGCTGCAGGCTTTGAAGTTGGGAATCTACAAGGGTGTCGTTGCCAATAAGCTTCTTGGCTCGCATTTCAATCGAGTCCAGTGCGGCCAGTTGGTATCGGGCAGACCCATCCCAGAGGTGGCAGCAGTACTCCATGTAAGATCGGACCTGTGCTTTGTATAAGTCCAGGAGCTGCCTCGCAGTGAAATACCGTTTCACCTTGGAAAGGATGCCCAGCTTTTTGGCAGCTGTTTTGGCAATGGACTCGATGTGCCTACCGAAGTTCTGATCGGCTGTAAGGTCCACACCAAGGAGTTGGAGATGATTTGAGATTGGAACAGCTGTGCCGTTGCTTGTGTTATCGACGACGATAAATGATACCATCAAGTATCGACCATCCTGTCTGGCGACCTTTATACATATATAATAAATATAAGAAAAGCAACATTTTTAAAATAACGCTTCAGAGTGCTTCAGTTGAGTTGCAATAAAGGTTTAGAAAAAAAAAAAAGAAAAACTAAAAGCGAGTCATTCACAATGCCCACAAGAATACTAACTCCCAAAGAATAGAGTCTTCCACGGCCACTCGATGAGTCTGACGCTGTCCGGTAATATTCCGGGGACGGATGTCTGATGCAGATGCGTGGCGAGACGCGAAGACTGTACGCAAACCAAGTTACCGCCAATACCGTTCACTATGGGCTGGAACACCTCGTACCCTCTGAAACGGTCCACCGCTTGGTCGAGCACTATGCCACCAACCCTGGAAAAATATTTCATTTTATTTTTATTCTCACCACTAAACCTAATACGAGAATGTTAGTAGAGATATAAATATTTTTTTTTAAAAAATCACTGAAATAAAAATGCCTTGTGAATGCATCAGATTCACTGTAAGAAGAGTCCGCTACAGAGATGCCTGATACAAGAAATTCGATATTCTGAATTGCTACCACTTTTAAAAAAATTTAAGACTTGATGGCAGGTCTTGAATCAACACCACTGTAGCTTGGTTTTCTATAAAAAGTTGTTACTGTCGCCAGGCGGACTTTTCCGTTTAAATATAGTGCTTCATTTTTTTGGTTGCAGGCAGGTTAACCAATCGTTGATCCATGGCAGGTGGCTACCGTAGACTATAAACACAACTACACCAAGGGGAACGCAAATGCGATGCAGAACGTGTGCTGTTGTGTTTCGGTGAGTGAGTAAGGGATGCCAGAGCCCATTTCCCTATCCCCTCCTAATCCCTTATCATTAATCCTACTGTAGTCGGCAGCGCACTTGTAGCAGCTTTGGCGTTGCTTGTGTTATAGGCGACGGTAGCCACCTACCATCAAGTGGACCGTCAGCCTGTCTGCCTATCTTAACATAAAAAAAAAGAACATGAAGGAATTAATTTACGGTTCCTTCAAAGACAGAACTTCTGTTAGAGCTGGAAGTACATTGTAGCCAATCATAATAATTATCTATGAATTGAAAAGAACACCAAGGAATTAATTTACAGATTCCAACCAAGAACACGAAGGAAAATTCAAACGAATCCATCAACGAAAGATTTGGACTTCTGTCTGCATTGATAGTAGCCAAGAGTAGGTACACCCTATTGGACTGTCACTGCTATTTGTCTAGAGATGATTGAAATAAAACAGTATTTTGTAGGATATAACATGATATAAAATATGTGTGTTTATTATTACACTGTTATCTCTTACCCTTACTTTTAGTCCGAGGATAGTCGGGCGAGTGTGGAGCGCTCAACTTTTACGGACAAATGACTTGAAAACGAATTTACTCTTACTGGAGACAGTTTGTACGGGATACATATAAACGGTACCCGAGTGTTTCATGATATTAAAATTTGAACCTCCTAAAACTACAGATATTGTCTGCTAATTATTGCAAATTGACAGGGACAAAATTAAAAAAAAAGACAAAAATATTGTTCTTTCTGAAGGACAAAAATACTTTTTGGTCGTGGTCATCACTTCTATAGCCCAATAACAGTGATGGCCCTGTAGAGTGTATCACTGTTATTGGGCCATCAATGCAAAATGAGGTTCAAATCTTCCATTGCCATTACCGACACATCCTGCCACATCTCCCTCACCGCTGCGCCGCCTTCTTGGCACATTCGTGCAGGGAACAGTATGTGGCTGCCTTAATTTTATAATGACCACCACCTCATGGAGGTGACCTTTCACTTGGTCTAATACCTTCGATGATGATGCAAACTTAAAAAGAGAGTATACATACCCGCTAATAAAGAGAGCTGAAATTACTGGAGTCCATCCAGTGGTAAGCACCTTCTTCGTATATTTATTTCTCCATACGATGAACACCCACATCGGCAGTAACACGTAGTACACGCATATGAGGGTTATCGGCTGCCATAGTGATATTTCTGAAATTCAATTAACATCACTTAAAATAAATGATCATGTAAGATTTTGCTACGGACAATCAGCGCAGCGTCTTATCAATCACTTGATTAATCATAGTACTGTGGTACTGGTTTGGTCCCATAATTTCAAAAAGCGTCAAAATTTCGCAGTTTCAAAACGCAGGGTATAGGGCCGACACACAAAACGTCACGCTACGTCGTCGCATCGCAGAAAAGTACGAGCTCGCAGAACGCATCGTAAATACGTGCGAATTGATGCGCATCATACATTCCTGCGATGTAACGTCTCTCTTCCCTCTGCGGAAGTGAGACGCATCAATCGCAAGAAATCGCAACGCAGTAAATCAGCAAAGTAAAAAATACGTTGCGATTTATCATCGCGCCGATTCGCAGTTTTGTGTGTTGGCCCATAGTTGGTGAGATCAAGAGACTACGAGGCTATGTCTAAGTTGCTCTGGGCCAATTTATATTCAGTGGTAACTATTATGATACCTACATTAAGGACATCAGTCAAAACCAGGCCATTGTTTTTCTTTCTTAATTTCAGTAATTTTCTGTGAATATTTCATATTTAGTATGAATATTTCAGATTGAAAATCAACACAACAATTAACACAACAAGTGCGAAGCATGTTGACTACATGCTCAGTTCAAACTGATTTTTTAATACTTTCAAACTTTCAAAAGTGGTCGCCCTCGCACTCTTAGGACTTTAGCAGTGGTAAAAGCTGTGAACCCCATACGTAAGCAGAAACTGTTGGCCCTTCAGATGGGGTTAAGAAGAATCACGGTGAAAAGGGGGTTGAATTAAGACTTAGGGCTTCGAGTTTGTCGAAAAAAAAAAACAGGACATCTTTTGGTGCGCGTTAATTGGATCTGACACTGAAGAGATCACGCGTTTTTTTTGAAGCGTTACGCGGGAAAAAGGCACCGTAAATTTTTTTTTGGATGAATAATTTTTTTCCGTGGAGGACAATAAACAAAAATGATAGCATATACGTCCACAATAGTGACGAAGTGAGCAGTCGCATTCTGCGCGTCCAGCGCTGCTATTTTCCATCGTCACTCATGGTTTGGCTGGGAGTCTCAAGTTCGGGCTTAACTGAGGTATACTTTGGTAAGAAAGGCGTAAAAACGAAGTTGTGTATCAAAATACAGTCCTTACAAACTTTGTGGAACCTCTTTCTCGTACTATGTTCAATAACAGACACGCAAAACTGGCTGGCGGCGCGTGAAATTGACTTCATCCGGCACGAGGACTGGCCCTCCTCCAGTCCAAACTTAACTCCGTTTGATTATAAAATATACAACACTAGGAGGAAAATGCCTGCTCAAAGCCTCATCCTGATTTGGAGTCACTCAAGGCATTCTTGTACAAAGCATCCACTGACATGAACCTCGTATGTGCTGCTATAGACGATTGGCCGCACAGGTTGAATGTTTGTATTCAAAATCGCGGGGTTCATTTTGAATAAGCTTAGTCAGCATAAGAATCTATATTTTAGTAAGTTCCTTTTGGCATATAAATACTTACCATAAAATAAAGATTTCTTAATTATTTCGCCATAACATGTGACAAAAGTTACGACCAAACTTCCTATGAGAAACTATGAGAAACTTTTTATTTAAATAATGAAATAAGATAAATCATCGACATAAAATAAAAATAAATATACACTCCCTATTACACTACAGCAATTAAAATATTATCACTATTAATACTTGCTACTATATTTATAGTACATATAGTATCATGTAGTGCATAAATGATCAAATTTGTTTAAATTATGTGGGTCGCAGATAAAAACAAATCTATAGAACTAGCAATTCTCTTTAGATAGCCTGATTGATTGCTAGGATTCACAAATACGTTTCATGAAGTCTGTGTCAAAATTGATCTAATCTACTTTTGTAGACTTCATGACTCTATGTTATAGAGTCATGAAGTCTATGTAAAATATTACCTAGACTTCATGATAATACTTCGCCCAGGTATTTATGTAATAATATACATGTATTATAAACATTATATTATATTATCCATTTAGATATTATTTTGAGATAATGACTACTTATAGATTTTAGCATTGACGTCACATTACTTTGATATATAATTGCTATTAAAAATCGATTTATAATATCTGTATCAGTCAACCAATACTCCTAATCTGATATATTGATTGATTGCTATAATTAATACATAACCATTAATCATTACTAATTGATTTTTTTCGCTGAATGGCCAGGCTGAAATGGCTGAATGAATATAATAGGTATAAACCAGAATACTTCAACTTAGAAGCTACAATAGTTTTATTCCGTGGGCAATAGATGGTGTTATACAAGTTAGAATTACTTCTTTCTAAGGGCATTCTCTTCTAACGAGTCCATTGATCGGGTGCTTGCCTTAACGCTCTGTCTCAGAGGTCCCGTGTTCGATTACCGGCAGGGCCAACTTAATCGGATCTGGCAAGTTGTAGCAGAGCACATTGTAGCAGCGACAGTAACTACCCGCTTACAGATGCACATCTGTAAGGGATGCCAGAGCCCATTTCCTATTCCTTCTTAATCCCTTATCCTTAATCTTACTATGGTTGGCAACGCACTTGCAGAATTTCTGCCGTTGCGACGGTAGTAACATACATTTACGACTAACTATGGAACGTTCTGGAAAAAGTATTAGCGCCGGCTGAAAGTCTCGAACGTCCCACCCTATCGATGGTAGCCACGCGCCTTTCCGATTAGTGTCAAAGGAAATTGGTCAAAGGAAGTTGGTGTTTACAACACAGAGTTTACATTTCAACAGAAATAGCATTACCGAACTTTCAATTGTTTGTTTACATTCTTATTTATATTTCTAGTGAATTCGAAATACATTGAGGCGTTTGGCGCCAAGCATAAACAAGAGGCGAAAGTGATACAAGTGATTCGAAAGCGACTGTTCGGAGCTTTTGCGAACTTATCTGCGACAGTGAACCGGCGACACATTAAGGGAATCATTGACGACTTTTAGCAAGTTTAACGATTTCATCGGACAAGTCTAGTGATTTTGGAAGTCATCTTGGTTTGTGAAAATAAATTTTTCGTTTTGCCTTTACGCTGCATTTTGACTCACCCCGCACGTAACAATACTATCAAGTGGACCGCCACCCTGTCTGACAACCTTCAATACGCCCTTGCCCCTTTTCCATTTTTAAACTTGTCAGAGAACAAATTTTACGATAAAGTGGTAATTATTAGAATAGTTAAAATGAACAAAATAAATAACAACTACAACTAAGTTACATTATCTATACTCACTCGATATATTTCCACTTTTGGGGTCTGATTAGAACGAAAAAAATAATAATTAACAAACGCAGCATATAATTTTTTTTTTGTCAGAAAACGCAAAAAAAAAAAATGGATGTGTGGTTAGGGTGCTTGCCTTAACGCTCAGTTCTAGGGTTAACGGGTTCGATTCTCGGCAGGATCAACATGGAAATGAACTTTTCAAAGTTGCCTCTTATCTGGCACACTGCGTTTCGCAGTCATTTGGGCAGCCGCCTGGCGCCAATAACCACCGTGGAGTAACAGCACCTATGCTGTTGTGTTTCGGTGAGTAAGTAAGGGATGCCAAAGCTCATTTCCCTATACCAATCCTTTATCCTCAATCCCCCTATGATCTGCAGCGCACTTGGAGAACATGTGGTGTTGCTTGTTTTAGGTATTAAGCGACGGTAGCCACCTACCATCAATTGGACCGTCAGCCTGCCCGCCGACCTTAACTTAAAAGAATGACTTTTTCTATAATATCAGGTCGGGGAAAAGTCTTTTCGCGTTTAGTACGTATGTATAAACTTGTAATAAAACCTCTTTGGCTGTACTACTTATTTGTATCTGGCTGGTTTTGATGACATTTCAAAAAAAAGAAACAAATTAGTAAAATGTTGTTTCCAGCTATTTTTCATTTGTTTTTCTTTCTGTCAAAATGAGTTAATCCAATGAAGAAATTCGATTCATTTTACAAAAAAGGAAAAAATTCAACGCAAGCCGCGAAAAAAATTCGTGACGTTTATGGACCTAATGCAGTGTCAGTAAGAGTTGCACAAAGTTGGTTTAAGCGTTTTCAATCCGAGAATTTTGATGTCAAAGATGCACCTCGCTCTGGTCGGGCTGTTACGGATAAAATGGACCACATATTTGAAAAAGTGGAACAAGATCTGCAATTCAGTAGTTACGACAAAGCTGAAGAACTGGGAATTAACCACAAAACAGTTTTGACCCATTTGAATAAAACACAAGAAAGTTCACTTCGGTAGAGACACCCCCTTTTTTTTTTGACGAGGAGTAATCTGCTTACAGATCTCCTGCCGCTGGCTAGACGGCAGGAGTATGTGGGGGTCGCCCAGCGCCTGATCATAGCGGCACTGGGAATACCCACTAAAACTCCCCGGTGTCTCCTTGCCCTTTGGGCGGGGTGGACCGGGCTCTGCCGAGGCAACAACTCCGATCCACTCCAGGGCAGCCTTGTCATTGCTGACTAGGCTAACTCCAATGGGGCATTGCCCGGAGGCACCGAGGCAATCCCTAACCTAACCATGTGCGCAGGTCCCCTAAGGCATTTGAAGACGGGTTTCATACACCCGCCTTCACCTGCCTTGCCATTTACGTCGGAGGGAAGCGAGACCGGCTTCTTCCTCTCGCTCCCTCTCAGCTGCCTCCTTCTGTGACATGACATCTCCGCAGAAGGAGACAGCCGCTTTCCAGGTGGTCACACTCTCAATCATGGCTCCTACCATGATTGACAGTGTGACCTCTCCTCGGCGGAGTCACCCTAGCGGAGATGTGTTGTTACTCATCTCTGCTATTTCCCTCACCATCAAAGGCGAGGGTACCCACATACAATCGAGTGGAAGGTAAAATAAGAATATGAAGTGTCAACGCAGACGCTCATTGTGGAGTGTCGTTACCTTTAAATTTTCTATTCATGGAACTAATTTCTGCTTTAAGGTTTCTTTCGCTTGTTGTGTAGATTGTGTTGAGTGATAAAAGAAATTTACTTAACTTTTTTGAGACACAGGAATCAAAAAATCACTTATTAATCTATCAAATCCAGGATAGAAAAATACTTACGTATTTGCTCGTACATGTACTGGGCAGTAACGGCTAGCACTGAATTGCTAACAATGTCACCAATGGACGCCGCGAGCGGTGTTGCAACGTTGTCCGGATTCACTTTGAACTTATGTGATGCATATATCACTATCACCATAACGAAATCTGCAAACAAACCGGATATTGTAACATAAGGTATATTTACAACTTTGACAAACAGGTTGACAGAAGAATCTGGTATTCTAGTCACTGCCACAATGTTTGAAGACCAAGTATACAATCAGTGCGTCCTGCCTGTGATGACGTATGGTGCCGAAATGTGACCTCTCCGCAAGTTTAAAGTGAGCTCCACACTGTTCACTGTTCAAGGGTTCCCGGGTTCGATTCCCGGCATGGTCAACTTTGAAAAATCAACTTTTCAAATTTGGCTCTGGTCTGGTCACACTACGTTTCGCAGTCATTTGGGCAGCCCGTCTGGCGGCAGTAACCACCCCCTTACAGAAGACCACCGTGAAATAGCAGGCCGCGTATGCTGTTGTGTTTCGGTGAGTGAGTAAGGGATGCCAGAGCCCATTTCCCTAGCCACTCCTAATCCCTTATCCTTAATCCTACTGTAGTCGGCAGCGCATTTGTAGCAGTTTTGGTGTTACTTGTGTTATAGGGGACGGTAGCCACCTACCACCAAGTGGACCGACAGCCTGCCTGCCGATCTTATTATTAAAAAAAAGTAGTTAAGGCGTGCAAAGCTAACAGACAGACAAACAGAGTTACTTCCACATTTATCAAATTAGTGTAGTATGAATTCACGTGTTCCATTAGTCAAATAATAGAGCATAATGGTTCACATCGAAAATGTCCACTGATTCACTGACGCAAAATATTCAAGTAGCGAAACGTCCACTTAGAATAATGTCCATATAGCATTATTTATGTCCATTGTTCACTTATGCTAAACCACTGCCAAACTGAAATACACTAAGGTGCATACAATAATTACTGCTCAATTTCATTTATCTATTCGCAACACTACAGCCGTATTTTTTCTATCATTAAGGGTAGTTTCTTTTTAAAAAGCGTAAATTATTTTAATTATATTTGCTTAAAATATATTACTACTTGCTATTCAATGTATCTCCAAATGCCGTTGCGACTATGGCTGTTTTGCTAATATGAGGATCACATGCTATGTGGACATATTGAGATGTAGACTAATGGACAATTTTCGATATGGACCATATGCTCGTAAATCATTTCAACCGTCCGGCACTGAATGAGAGGTGAGCGCCCTAAGGAAGTTGCGGTCTAATGAAGACCTAAAGAGGTTCGCCCTAAAGAGGGTTCGACCACACGATTTATATCAAAATACGAGTATTATCGTAATTAATTTTAATTTCAATTTTAATTCTCATTTGATAAAATATTTTTAATAATAACAACAACGCACATTGATATGAACATGGTTCCTTACAATAACAAAACATTAATTATACATTTAATACTATCATTATCATTTAATCTTAATCCAACAATTTTTATCTAAAAAACGTTCCGATATTTATAAAACTAAAACATATAGCATCTAGCGCCGAAATTAGAAAGATTTGAACAAAAACGAGCCAGATTCAGTCACCGGAATAAATTGAGTTTGAAAAAAAGGCATAACAATTCTGTTTTCAAGTTGTCATAGTTTGAAATCAATGCATTCATTACAGTACAACCATAGTAAACCGTTTATATCTACAACTAGCTGACCCGACAGACGTCGTTCTGTCAAAAGCTATTGGGCTGTGGCAGCTCTCCGGGAAGTTGGTTATTCCCTGAGAGAAGAGTTTGTGCTATTCTGTTTGGACGCGTTAACAACAACAATAACAACAAAAATCTCATCATCGTCTTCCTTTCCTTCATTCTGTTTTCTCCGTACACCTTCATTGCGTGATTGACTGTGTCTAAGTGAATTTACAACATTAAAAGACCTAGTTTATGCGATTAGGAGACATTTCATCTAACAAGCTGCTTGTCTTCGTTATAAATATTAACTTGAATGAGGTTTTATACCCACTAATAAAACAAAAAGCACTAGGGTTCCCACTTAGTATTCTACGATAAAAACCATCCCCTTATCTCTCTAAATACAATATAATTTTAAGTAAGTAATCTTAAGTAATAAGTATTTTCTTTTGAATATCTGGGGGCACCATCCTTTAATAGCATTAAAGGATGTATTAAGGATTTTGTACACATTTAATAAATTCTAATTTTCACAAATAGTATAAAAATATATTTATGTATTTCTCTTTTTTTGAAGTTCTATATTATCGTGATATATTTATGTTAATGTTTGTGTACGAAATTAAATTTTTTGAACTTCTCAAAAATACATAAGTAGCGATTTTTGGCAGTTCTATGGGGTATTTTTGGATATTTTTCCATAGAAAGCTAGAGATACTAAGCTAGAATAACTATGATTTAAATACATAATTGGATTTTACCTAATACAAAACATGTTGTGGTTGCGGTGAAGACTGCGCACGCTATTAGGAGCAACACGTATGAAAAATTCACTCCTCTATCGGTTATAGAATTTGCAACTATAGCAAATATTGACACCACCGTTGCTGCTACAATTGCTTGTACCTGAAAATGAAAGGGAAACAACTGTAAGGGCAGGTTTCTAACAAATTTCTTCAGCAGACTTCTAGTATGTTATTTAAAACACGGAGAATTCATTTCAGTCACAAATCACAAATGTTGTAACTAAATTTAAGTGTTTGTTATTTCTTTTTTCAGAATGACACCACCATGCACATCACAGGGATGCCGTCGTCTGACTGCGGATGCATAATTTTGGGCAAATATTTCCCAGAAGCCTTTTGTAACTGCGAAACGCCGGCAGAACGCCCGGGCTGGAGTAATGTGAACGAGCTCGCAGCGGTCCATCTGTCCTTGGTCCATCTGTCCTTGCCGTTTTGAAATTAGCAGCATGGCGTAAAGTATGTTTAATGCTGAAACCAAACCTCGATGAAACGGGATCCGGTTTAAGGATGATACATAACACCGTGCCGCCACCGGGCCGTGCGCTCGCCATGTTTTTCTCAACGTGCTCCGGCCGGGTCTGCCATTCATCACCGTGCCGGTGCCTTGTCATTTCCAAGTACTCGCTCGGCAACCTCGGGTAAATTCTAATACCCCGAGGAGGGCCTGGCAAGGCTGTCTCCGAACGCAAAGTGATAACAAACATTTTACGACATGTTGCGATTGGAGCGCATGCACCAGCCATGCCCCGGACGGGGCACGACCCGGTGTAATATAAATCTTGCCTGCGCAAAAAACACTGGGGCGTAAGCGGTCCGGGAGCGGGAAATCGGGAAGCGAATGTTTATCAGGGCGTTTCCGGCGCGGTATTCCCAGGGTATTTCTCAAAAATTGCCCCGTAAACCGCGCCACTCCCGCCGCCTCGCTACCGCTGATGGTTTCTGTGTGACGTGCTGCATAAGAACACGTACATTACAAAATTCCCGCCCCCGGAACGCTCCCGGTACCACTCACTGGTGTGTTACAAATCTGCCGGTCTGGGGTAGTAGGAACCTAGCCCCTTGGTCGAGTGGTTGAGATGCTTATTCAGGGGTTACGGGTTCGAATCCCGACAGGACCAATTGGAAATAAACTTTTCATAGTTAGCTCTGGTCTGGATCTGGCAAGTAGTGGCAGGGCATACTGCGTTTCGCAGTCATATGGGTATCATGTGGGGCGGCAGTAAACCATCCCTTACAGATATAACAGCATGTGTGTTGTTGTGTTTAGGTAAGTGAGTAAGAGATGCCAGAGCTCATTTTATTATCTCTTTCAGATCCTTTACCCTTAATCCTACTACAGTGCTGGAAGCTTTATCAATGTATTTCTCATCTATAATAAAGAACAGTGAAAAGGTGTTTTTTTAATTAGATTGCTTGGCTCTATAGGTACGCGGCCAGTAGAGTATTTTTTTTTTAACTATGATAAATAGTAACGCATGGCATCGACATTTTGTGTAGTTTGTGTACCTAGTATTCACACTAGATCGTTGAGACATCCAAAGTACCTAACTTGCTGAAAAAGTTAACCACTTGAGAACTTTTATTTTGGAATCCACACTTTCAAGACATTAATTCCACTTTTAAGTCGCACAGTCGATATGAACAGAGATGTACAAAAAAGTTTACGAAAAGTATTTAAATACAAAACGCAAATAATTTCTTAATTTACTATTTCAAATATAAAATACAAAATACTTTTACATTTTGTATTTTAAATAGAAAATGAAAATGGGTATTTTCAAAAACTATTGAAATAAAAGACTTTAACAAGAAGTATTCATTATGGCATACTGTGAGCTGGTTCAATTGATGTAGGATATATTAATAACTCCTTTCACCAAATAAGACCAATGTAGCAATGAAAATAAATTGATACTTTATTATGACTATTCCCGAAATTCCCCTATTCGATACAATCTTCGCGCTCGCCCCGAAGCAACCTCTGTCCCCGCTATCCGGGGAAATCCCCCGCCATTGACAGCACTGTTCACTTCACCAGGCAAACTCGCAAGGCTTGCTTGCAGCGCCTCTAGTGGCTATTTGCGAGTCGCCGACCCATTATATGAAAATTTGAGTGCTAAATATTACGCCTCGAAAAGTATTTCAAATAAAATAGAAAATGCTTTGTTAAAAAAAGGTATTTTAAATGCAAAATATAAAATTGGTATTTTAAATACAGGTATTTCAAATAAGTCGCATCTCTAGATATGAATACAATCGCACTCACGCCGTGGGTGTCATGGTGTCATGGGACACTTACAATTCAAGGAAATAATGAAATTGTCACCTGAACTAATGATATGTTGCCAACTACCATTGATATGACCTCTCGCGCCGAGTCCATGTTGCCAAGATTCGCTTGAGTTGATAGGCGAGAAGCTAAACACATATCCAGATTTCCTGTGAACAAAATATATCTAATATATAAAATTCTCGTGTCACAGTGTTTGTAACAAAACTCCTCCGAAACGGCTGGACTTTATGGAAAGTCCTTATGAATCTTTATGAAAATCTTTATGAAATTTGTTTTGTAATTGGTCGTTCATTGACGTGAACTTGCGTTCATTGCGTCACTTTATTATTATTATTATTATTATACATTTATTCATTTCTTTTCTTAATTCTAAATTTTTTACAATATATATATAAAAACAATAAATATTATAAAAAACTTAAAATTAGATGTCTAATCCACTAGTAGCGGGGCAAGGCCCAAGCTACCGGTGGTTAGGGCTGCAGAGTGAGGAACCTCCTGACAATTCGTGCCGTGTCAAGAAGTACCGCCTTCTGTATCTGTCCCTTGATCCAGCCACCTAGCGAAAGCCTCTTGACATGTTGGTCGAGGCTCTTCGCTATAAGACCATTCGCCGAGACGACTATCGGGACGATAATTGTCGAATCGACGTCCCACATGGCGGTCACTTCGTGAGCCAAGTCGATGTACTTGGTAAGTTTTTCTTTTTCGGCTTTCACGAGGTTTTCGTCATGCGGGACAGCGATGTCGACAAGCATCGTCCGGCGCTGGGATCGGTCAATAACCACGATGTCAGGCTTATTATTATTATTATTATTATTATTATTAAAACTCTTTATTTGTACTATAAACATAAAAAAGAATAAAAAAAAGAAAGAAACAACAAGTAATAGTACAAAAGGCGACCTTTTCGCTTTATAGCGATTTCTTCCAGGCAACTTTAGGCTAAGGAAAATTAAATATGAAAAATAAAACAATGTGGCTGGTAAAAATCATAGTAAGGTCATCATAAACTTACATTCTAATAACTAAATACTAGTACATAAATTGAATATAAACAAATATTAATAACACAGATATAATATATTAGAAGATAATCCTACGTGTATGAAAATTAAACAAATAAAGTCATCTTCAGTTTGTGTCTTGAGTGTTTTTTTTGAATATATCCAAATATGTGGTTATATATGGTTGAAATATATTTGAATATATGGTTTGAAAATAAAATTTGACCCTATAGGTGGCGCCACAATCGGGTTACGGAATTATTTTCGGGTTCCGGCAGGACAACGTCTGCTGGGTCAGCTAGTATTCCCACATGGCGGTCACCTCGTGAGCCAGGTCAATGTGCTTGGTAAGCTTTTCTTTTTATTATTTTTCTTTGGTGTTAAAACATATAATTCAAATTGCTCACAAATTGTCAGATGTTGAATTTTTAACTTTTACAAAAACAAAAAAATATTAAAAGGAAAATTAAATGGTCTATGACATCCCAAACTCAACTCGAAACACAAACAGCACACATGCTATTATTTCGTGGTTTTCTGTAAGAGAATAGAGTTACTGCCTGAGCCGGAATCAAATCCAGAGCCTCTGAGACAGAGCGCTATGGCAAGCAAATAATAACGTCAAAGTGTTATTTGCAGAAAGCAAGGGATGTCGGAGTTATTACTCAATAAATCTCTATGTTATCGGCAGCACTCATGCTTTTCCATGGTGTTGTTTTTGTTTATTGGCGACGAAATAATCACCTATTACTAGCTAGACTCATAAAAATTACTCACATATACCACAACGTATTAACATAAATAAAAAATACTTTCAAATAGCGATTATCGTGTTTATGTTGCAGCAATTGGAAAAACAATTTATTAGTCATGTAATAACTGATAAGACGAAGACATAACATCGACATAATGGATACATTTAAAAACAATGGGAAAAGCGTGACAATAAAAGTGGAAATATTTATTACTTTTGCTCACGACTCAATTATTTATTTTAAATAGAATGGTTTTTTTCTCCTTTTCCTTTTTTTTTCAAGTAATTATCTGCTCATCAAAGTGTTTGTAAAATATAATTGTTTGAGGTAAAATAAAAATTACTTATTTTATTTTATTATCATTAGAAAACATATTTTTAGGGTTCCCCCGAATAAAAAAACGGAACCCCTGTGTCCGTCTGTCCGACCATCCCCCCCCCCCCCCTTTTTTTCTCTCCGAAACTACAAAAAATACAGAAATTAGTTTTCTACTTATAGATTATAGGAAAACCTATAAGAAGTCCATGATATTAAAATAACATTGTAAATCACTCAATATTTTGCGGATAGGATAGGTAACATCGTACGAAACTCTCTTCAAGCGAGTTCAACTCACACTTGTCCCGTATTTTATGTTAAGGTCGACAGACAGGCTAACGGTCACTTGATGGTAGGTGGCTACCGTCGTATGCAGGGAAATTTGAGCCAAGCTATTTTATTTTTGAATTAATTTTTATATAAATGCAAAAAATCATACATAACGTATTATTACAATATTGTATCAACTGCACCAATACCTAAATTTAGCAACTATCTAACTGTCTAAATGGAGCTTTAAAAAAACGCTAGGAACTCAAAATAGACATCATAATATTATGTACATTGTGTACACAAAATACATTAAAAATATTTTAAAACGAGTGTAGAAAATTACATGACTATTTTTAAGTAACGTCAACATCTTTTAAAAGACACGATTAATATCTACGAGTGATTTTAATATAAAAATGTATATTATATCCACTACCAATTAAGGAAAACTTATTTCTTGAGTGGCTCGACGTCGTTATCGTTTGATTGTTCGATGACAAAACAAAGAAATCCACATTTGACATACATAATTGCTAAGTAAGGGGAATTCCAAATAAATTGGTCACAACGCAAATCCGATAGATTAAAATGTGTGTTTTAAAACGATAACTTTTATTGACATTACTTGGTTCCATGAATTGTTTTTAAAAATAATTTATGTCGCATCGATAATTGCTGACATAATAGGGGATCGGACAAATTTTCAGAAAGTGTTTTAAATTAATCTTCATGGATATTTATTCCCATAAAAAATACTATTTTATTTATTTATAGCCTTTTAGGTACTCAAAATCATGTTTTAATATTGTTTGATTGAAAATGCCGCCAAAACGCCACGATAGTTCAACTGAGAGCGCGTAACGTCATTTGTGGTCATATCATAACAAAACAGCTGCATTGGCATAAGACAATGATTGCCCACAAATGACGTCACGCACTGTGATTGGTGTTTCAGGATAGATTAAAAATATTGTAAATAATAAAATTTTATTTCTTCATTTAAAAATATTTAAATGAATTTATATTAAATTATTATTCGATAAATAATCGTAAAAAATTATATATTTTCTTTCTAAGTACATTTTAGATTTTAATCTGATTACTGTCCGATCCCCTATTGTTATACATAATAAAACATTGTTATGTATATATCGATATCTATACATATAATAAAATCGCAAACGAGCCGTGTCTGGAAATTATTATATCTTTTTTTTTTTCAAAAAAAAAAACAATTTGTACACGTTGTACTTATGTTACCGAGTCCAAAAACAAAACAGTTTTTAGATTTTTTGTCTGTTTGTTTGTTCGCCTGTTTGTTTGCGCGTTTTGTGCACGCTAATCTCTGAAATGAGTTAACCGATTTGAATGCGGTTTCCGTAACATGTAGTGTTTGTTTCATTCCAATCAGTTTATAAACAAAAAAGTTGCGCGCTATACCGAATACCACGCGTACGAAGTTGCGAATTAGTAAATTTATGTAGGTACAATTTTCCCTAAGTATCTCATTCACGCTATACAGTTTGAACACATGGTTATTTCTTTCTAGTATTGTCATAACAATAACTTGTAATGATAATAATAGAAAGGTAAAAAGCTAAATCTTTATGGACATTTTTCAAACTGACTGGACATTATGAATAATGCCCCATTAATCATTTGTTCCGTGACAGATATACTGTCACTGGGGTGTGTTCCACCACTCCTTCGACCAAGGCTAATTTTGCCCTAACTGCGGATGGATACCGTTCAAGCATAATTCGAGCATAATTTGATCCGGACAAGATTTGATCATACCTGTTCGCGCCACTTCCCTGACATTCTTGAGGAATCGCTCTGATTGGCTAAGAGGGGACACGTCATTGTGGGCCAATCCGAGAACGCCCCTGTTTTCGATTCCGCCGCCATATATGTATAAAAAGTTAGTGTTAGAAAGTTAAAAACCTTGCTCACCGAAAAGACAGAAGAAAGACTCGCTGTCTTCTTCGTTTGTCTATCACCCGTTTATACAATTATTTTATCCCGCTAGGACATCGAGATATTGTCCCGCGATGTCTCTTCTGTGTGTGTCCAATATTCCGCTTATACCCAACGGCCTTTAAAGTACCTAACCCTATAAACTGGAGTGATTCGCGTCGCGTGTGCTGAAAAGAGAAGAATCCAAAGCTTTGGAAGAAGATTCAAGGCACGAAGAATCAGTTTCTTTAATTCCAATTTACCATATCTCGCATATAACCTATATGAAAATTAATATACTATGCCTAGACAATCTACACCCGCCGTATTGGATTTAAACCCGAATATTTACTTTCGGCAGCCCTTACAATACCCGTTCCGGGCGACCAGTCAGGGCAATTAAGGTCATAATTTTACTACCCTTTTAATCGGCCAAATCTTGGCCAGCTGTCAAATGTGACAGATTTAATGTCAAACGATGCGTCAAAAGTCGAATAGTCGAAATAAAGATTTAGTACCCCCCGTAGGTGGGCCAGGACCTTGTCGTGGTGGGGGGGCTCACCCTTGGCAATCCGGGCGGTTGCAGGGGTCGGTGCTTTTTTCCTCACCGGCCTTTGCTCGACTGACCGGATTGGTTTTGGGGACAAAGAAGGCCCACACGACGTGGGCTCCGTTGAACAGAGCTCGTGGCGGAGTCCAATAGAAGAGCTTTTTTTTTTTACTTGACATTGGCGGACAAAAGAAGAAAGATTTAGTACAAATTGTTGATAACTTCGACCAAAATAGAATTAAATTAATTTTACCGCCTAAAGAACATTTCTATCAAATTCAAATTGTGATAGTAGATAATCTATAGGTCGTTCCAGAACCATCGAACAAATTTAGCTGGTGCAATATTTGTCCAAAGGACTGCTGGAACACACCCTTGACGCCGTTTGTTTTGACGTAAAAAAAAGAGTACTTTAAACCCTATTTTGAAATAAACCTTTTTGGCGCTAAATACCAGACCATGAATTAGAAAGAGTTGTCACAGTCATCAACAATGTTGAAACTGTTTAGAAAAAAAAAATAGGTACATTTATTTACTTATATCTGTTCACAACGATTAGTTACTGTGACAGCTATTACGGATGCCCCTCACTCCACTATAATTACACATAAATTGTGAAATTACACAAAATTACATATTTTTACACTTAAAAACATGTAGTTATATTGCGAAGCGGAAAGAATCACCGCTTCACATGTGATTTGCAACTTTTTTTTATCTAGTTCGAACGATGATCGCTTATCCTATTTCCTAAATAAACGTTCTAAATTCGAAATGAGGTTCACGTCATTTTTTATGGCCAGCTATTAGGTCGGGGAAAAGTCTTTTCGCATATACTTAGTATGTATAAACTTGTAACAAAATCTCTTTGGCTGTAGGAAAAAAAAAGGAATAAAAAAGGAACGCAAGTCGCGAAAATATTTGTGACGTTTATGGACCTAATGCAGTGTCAGTAAGAGTAGTACAAAGTTGGTTTAAACGTTTTCAATCCGGGAATTTCGATGTCAAACATGCACCTTGCTCTGGTCGCCCTGTTACGGATAAAAAGGTTGTGGTCTTTCATCACGACAACGCTAAACCACACACATCTTTAGCCACTCAGCAAAAATAAGAGAGTTTGGTTGGGAGGTGTTAATGCATCTGCCATATAGCCCTGACTTTGCACCTTCAGATTTCCACCTATTCCTTCAGCATTCTTTAGGCAGTGTCAGGTTAACATCAAGAGAGGACTGCCAAAACTACTTGTCGCATTTCTTTGATCAGAAGTCCCAAATTTTCTACAGTAACGGTATCATTTCACAAGATGGCAAAAAATCATCGAACAAAATGGCACATATATACTTTAAAAAAAAAGTCTTGAGTTTTCATATAAAATGCGAACAATCTTTTCCTCCAACCTATTATTTAGCCGTACCGACTGCACACGACATGGACGGAAATATCAATCTAAATGTAACTACAATTATAAGTTGGAAAGTGAGTTTGTTTATTGGCTTTCACGCGTTAACTACTCAAACGATCATCATGAAATTTTGATACACGTTGTCAGGGATACAAAAAGGGTATCTTTTATCCAAAAAAAAAGTGTAGTTCCCTAGGGATCATCAAAAAATAAAAATAAAAACTTCAACGCCTGACAAAAATATATCTATACTAATAATATTATAAAGCTGAAGAGTTTGTTTGTTTGAACGCGTTAATCTCAGGAACTACTGGTTCGAATTGAAAAATTCTTTTTGTTTTGAATAGTCCATTTATCGAGGAAGGCTATGGGCTATATAACATCACGCTACGATAAATAGTATTATATATAAACAGTGTCCAGTACCGCGCGCCCCATGCGCACGCCGCCGCCGTATGGGCCGCAGCGAAGCGTGGCCGAGTTCAGCTAGTGAGCAATAAAGATTGGATAAATGTTTTAACATCTGAGAAAAGGGTGCGTGTTATGAAGTTGCAGGCAAACGCTAGTTTTTAATAATTCAAAACGAAGAATGTATGTCTCTTTGTAATATAGGTCTATATAATTATGTAGTCTGTGAGTCTACTAAATATACAGGGTTCAGAATACCATTAAAAGGGTTCAGAAAATTCAGAATTTCGGAGAAAATACTAATTACTCTGTGACTTATGTGTCAGAAATATAAGAAAATTTTTCTAGATTATATTAGAGATTATATAAAATGATTTCTAGAAAATCAATCGTCGGAATTATTACCTACAATTAATTATCTTTCAAAAACATTTTTATCTAAAGTCGTGAATTCCAGTAGCTGCTCCAATTGTTTTTATCAAAGTGTTATTATTTTTATATTATTAGGCGAAATAATTATATACTAACTGAGCCCACAACTTCGTACGCGTGGTATTCGGTATAGCGCATAATTTTTTTGTTTGTAAACCGATTGGAATGAAACAAAACTAAATATTACGGGAAGCTTGCTACAATACGTAAGTGAAAACCGCATTCAAATCGGCTAAGCCGTTTCTGAGATTAGATTCTGAGCACAAACGCAAACAGACAAAAATTCTAAAAGTATTTTTTTGACCTCGGAAACATAAGTACAACATAACAAATTGTTTTTTTTTTGTTTACGATTTTATTATACGTATAGATGATTGATATTGATTTTTTTGAACACCAAACATCTAAGAAAGGGCGTTTAAGTCAAACGAAGCCACGGGTCATATTCACACCTTCTCAGCGAATAAATCTCAGCGAAAATTTAATTTTCACGTTTATTTAAACCTCACTTTAATCTTATGGAAGGCAGGCCAACTGTCCACTTGATGGCGGATGCCTACCATCGCCTAAGAACAAAACCAGAACCACGAGACAATTGCGCTATGTCGACAGCGCACTTGCCGCGTGGTTTGTTAATAGTTATGTTATAAGAATTTGTTAATAAGACGCTTTAAGAAGCCCTTATTGTAGCTAGGCGGAAACATCCTCTCTATTTACGCTCAATGTACCGCTGCGGGGTTCAACAACACTCAGTGTTTATTCAATATTAATGTAAAATTCTTACCTTTCAAACCGGAAAGAGATGGCACCAGAACAAATATCGCGGATACGTTCAGAAACACATCCCAGTCCTGTAACAAACATGGAAAAACAGTCAAAAAAAAGGAAGTTGAGGTTGAAAATGTATAGAAAAATTGTATATGGTGTGACGTCACAGGTGCTGCAAGTGTTAGGGGTTAACTTTGTTGTGTTAGGGTTACTAACTCTTCAAAGTCAACTTTGAAGAGTTAGTAACAAGTAATAAGAAGAATAAGTAGTGGCAAGGCATATTGCGTTTTGGCCTAGGTCCGCCACCTTCTCATTGACCGGGACCCCGAGGACGTCGTGAGGTCCCCCGAGATGGCCGGCGTACATTCACTTTGAGGTAAGTCGAGGTTCTGACAGGGATCATAGCCCTCCCCGCGCTGACCCTGCTCACCTATGGCCGCTCTAGAAAGTCGTTGGGTTTTAGCCGTTAGGAGTAAGGCATAACCCCGCAGCGTCCCCTACCATGAGGATTTCTTAACGTTAAAAAAGGGCACATTGCGTTTCACAGTCATTTGGGCAGCCTGTTTGGCGGCAGTAACCCCCCCCCCCCCCCCTTACAGAAGACCACCGTTAAATAACAGCACGTGTGTGCTGTTGTGTTTCAGCGAGTGAGTAAGGGATGCCAGAGCTTATTCACCTATCCATTCCTAATCTATTATACTTAATTATACTTGCAGCACCTGTGGCGTTGCTTATGTTATAGGCGACGGTAGCTATCATCGAATGGACCGTCAGCCTGTCTGGCGACCATCACATGAAAAAAATTTAAGCCCTGAACCTCTGAGCAGTGGTTAACCGCCATTGGACACTTTTACCGATTAAAATTATAGCGATTTAAAACACTGAACATTACAAAATAGTGTGACCGACCATGAAGTTTAGCTAAATGATTAGAAAATATTTGTGTAATACGGAGACGTTGAAAAAAATTAATGAACGTGACCAAGTGATTAGTTTTCCATTTATTAAGAAAATTACTTTCGTAAACAAATGAAACGATGTCAGGTGAACGATAATAATTTTTTTTTTTTTTTCAAAGTAAAGATTGGCACGAAGAACACACGTTCCAATTGACGATTGCAATTGGGTTATCGTCCTCGATGGTACAAAGGATAAAGAATAAAAGAGGACATGGGAATGGGCTCTGGTATACCTTACTCAAGCACCAACTTCTGAAGAAAGACATTCTCTTACATATTTCTATATATAAAAATGAATCCCCAATACATAAAAATGACGCGTGAACGGGTCGACCGATTTTAATTCGGTTTTCACTAAGGGAAAAAGGGATAAAGATAAACGGGGAATGTTCTAATATATAAAAATTGCACGCCAGGCGAAGTCCGGGGCGGGTCTTTAGTATAAATATATATATATATATAATGCCCTGTAGTGATAGGGCCAATGCGTGTTGCTTTTTCTATCGAGCGAAAGTCGTTCATTAGCAAACTGGGTTTCCGTAGGGCACTAGAAATATATTTTAGGATATACATTCTTAATATGTATGTATATTGTCTGTTAAAAATATTAATTAATAAAAATACATTTAAAAACTGTCTGGTGTTTGTCTTATGTCTTATACGATTATGGCCTTGAATTTGCTATACGCCGTATAGCAAATTTTACTAATTGCTGTTATTTGTGAATATAAGCTAGGTTCTTCTAATAAATATTAGAAAGATTATAATTGAAATCGCAGTTTTACATATTGAATAATTATTACAAAATAGAGAGGTTTAGTCACATTACATAGACCTTTAGCTCAACCATTACAAAACTATGCTGTATTGCACTATGATTTATATAACTATATGCTACTATAATAAAACAATGAAAGTGCCTACTACAAATCTGCTACAAGTATTTCGATAATAAATCATATGTGCGTCATGTAATATGTAATTTATTTTTACGCTCATTTTCATAGCCATAAAATGGCAAGTCATAATAACTGACAATTGCTTTTGTTAAAGTTTAAAATACACAATAAATAAGTATTGGTTATGTTGGCGGTGTGTTTCACAATGGCCAGCAATTTTTGCTTCGATTTCGCAAGGACGTAATGACTTCTAACCCCCCCCCCCCCCCCCCATCCCTGAAAGTACTGATAAAAATTAAAAATCCTTTATTGACAAATCGAATTGACATTATTATTTCTTTATTATTATTTTGACTTCCATAATTTCTTAAATTTTAAGCAATGCTTTGCTTCTCGTCCTTATCTGTTCTTTTATTTGTAATTGTTGATAATTCTCACAATTTTTTTCAATTACCAAGTATTATTTTAAATATACTAGAATATAAATGTAAATATGTTTGTTTGGTCATAACAGTGTGACTTAATGACTTTTTGCTATTCTGTCGGTATATTCAATAAAATTATATAAAATCGACAATTTATCTTTCAAAAAATCGTTAATAGAATAATAGGATTAGGTTAAGAGAATTTAAAAAGGGTTGTAAGCTTTTGGTATATATAAAATTTGTGTTTCATATTGGGAAGTACTTCTTTGTAAGTTTTAAATCATCTGTAGTTTTTCGCGACAAATAAGCCTACTTCAAATAAATTTAGTGAGGGCAATGGCGAAATATGCAATTTTTTAAAAACTGGTCTTCTATCTTGTTCATATTGCAAATAGCTCTGATGCACTTTTTTGTGTATTTAAATGCATTCAAAACATCAGTTGAGTTACTTCAAAGTACGAGACCATATCTCAAAATAGAAGACACATAACCGTGATACGCCAATAAGCTGCTTTCGTAAACGCTACTCGCCTAATACGCTTCAATACGTAAACAAATTTGGCAATTTTTTTGTATAAACTGCTTATCAGGGCCTTCCAGTTATCAATAGCTAATATTATTGTAATGAATGTCAGGATTCTATATATTACCTACCATGATTATTCGGTTGAAATAACATAGCTTTTGTCTTTGATAAATTTACCTATAAATTATTATAGACCAACCATTCAATAACCTTTGCCAGTTGTTTATTGCTTTCTGAAAGTTTTTTGATGTTTAGACTCTATCGCTAACTTAAGTTGATTAAGATTTCTTAAGATAACTTAAGATGGCGCTAGCGACCTTAGATAGTTGATTTAAAAGAGTCTGGAGTGTTTGAGTTATAAACATATTTGATTTGAAAAATAAATTCATGTACATAATTATTGTAATCAAAACCGATATAATATGGTGTTGTTTTGATATGTAATATTCGATAATATTCGATTATTCAATTCTTATCTACAGCTAATTGATCGGTCATCGCGTGATCAGTACCTAATCTTATTCCAACTAAATATCTTTAATTAAATGTACTAATATTATAATACGCAGCTCGGGTAAGGGATTATATTAACGCCACATTTAATAGCAATCAGATTAGATAAAATGCCAATTAACTTCGTACATAATGAGTTCACGTGCCAAATATTAAATTAAGCGTGTGTATTTTAATAATATTTTAATTATAACATTGAGAACTCATAGACAACATTAAGAGAGTTGGACTCTAACTTCAGCATTGTGGAATTGGATGCGTTCGAAATGTGGATATACAGGGCGCATGCTTGGCTTATCATGGGTGCAGAGAATGACAACAGGCGGTCGGTCCATTTGATGGTAAGTGGCTATACCGTCGCCTATTAACACAAGCAACGCCAAAGGCGCTGCAAGTGCGTGGCAAAGTAGAATTAAGGATAAGAGATAGGGAGATTTGCTCTGGCACCCCTTACTCACTCATCGAAACACAACAGCACACATGCTGTTATTTTACGGTGATTTACTGTCAGAAGGTGGTTACTGTCGCTAGACGTGCTAATCAATTTATGAGTGCGAATCGCAGTGCGCCCTGCGACTACTGAAACACCCAGACTAGAGTCAAAGTTAAAGTTTAAAGGCCGGGAATCGAACCCGGAACGCTGACAACAGAGCGTTAAGGCAAGCACCTTATTTATCATTTACTCACTCACCGAAACACAACAGCAAAAACATGCAGTTATATCAGTGTAGCTTCCTTTAAGGGGTGGTTACTGCCGCCAGGCGGTTCACTCGATTTATGAACTCGATATATTTTGCGAAACACAGTATGGCTTGCCACTGCTTGCTACATTGCAGACCAGATTTGGCCATTTAAGATAGTGTTACAATTAAGTAATCTTATATATAAAAATGAATCCCCATTCCCCTTGGTCACGGCATCACGGGTGAACGGGTAGACCGATTTTAATTCGGTTTTCACTAATGGAAAGAGGGATAAACGGGGAATGTTCTTATGTATAAAAATTGCACCCCGGGCGAAGCCGGGGGCGGGTCGCTAGTCACTTAATAAGAATGCACCCTGAACAGTGGGCTAAAATTATAACGCTCTGGCCTGGCCCGGATAGCAAAAGAAGACGAAGTAAGACGATGGAAAGACGACATATCAAAAGTCAGGAAAAGTTGGCCAATACTTGCGGAGCAAAGGACTTTAAGCCTTACCAACTTAAAGAACTAATAATCGCTAAAAAAAATTAACTTTAACAAAAATTGTTTTAAATTTTAATTTAATTAGAAAATTTTTTTGTAAGTATATTATTTTGGTGAAGGAATAACTGGGCTTTTTTATTTTTTATTTTTTTTTATTTATTTATTTAATCACTTACCCTGACTCTCCCTAAAACAAGACCAGCACCAATTGTTCCACATCCAGCTATAAAGAAAGGCACTGCCACTTGACACAACGTCGACCACCATCTCTCTTCTTTTTTCTGTAAATAGAAATCAATAAATTAAATATAAATCTATTATAGTATACCAGTTACCGCGAAAGTTAAAAGCCGGACTGAATGAGTAGCAGGATACTTCCGTCAGTCTTCCCTCAGAGAAAAGTTCAAAGAAGTTAAGATTTTAACTGTTACATGTCAGTATATTTAGGAAAATTTAATTTACGCCATAAAAATATTAGTCTACTTAATAAAAAATGTGATGTACACAATATAGGTTTAAAAATGATTTAGATTTACATAAGTCGCGTCTTCACAAGATAAGTATCTAATTATTTTATGGATCAGTGTATACGGTTTTATAATAAACTGCTTGAGATGATTAGAGCCGTATCTATAAATGAGTTTAAAGGTGTCATTAAAACCAAACTCCTCTCGAAAGGCTATTATAAGGTTACTGATTATTTAAGCGACAATGAAGCCTGGAATTAAAGCCTGGATTCGGAGCTCATACTATGTTTAGTATTGTATATTAGTATGTTAATAGTATTGTACTTTGATACAATACTATTAACATACTATGCTTAGTATGTTACTACTATGTTATTACTATTACTATGTTTAGTATTGTACTTTGATTGATTTAAGTATCACTTAAGTGTATATTATAATTGTTGTAATTTCATATTTTAAAGATGACAAAAAGAATAGTATCCTGAGTTTCTTTCGGAGTTTCTTCTCAGGATCGTCATTTTGGCTTTTTTTTCCCAAAACCCTGGTAAATTTAACTGGTAAATTTAAATGACGATCATAAGAGTTTCTTGGAGAAACCTAATTGATAAATAAATATTTTGATTCGATTTGATTTTGATACGAGGCGAACGAGTTTAAAGTAGCGTGAACATTATTGTTACATTAGCTGCATCACTGCAGACGACAGAGGTGTGAAAGATAAAGAACCAGCATAAATCGAGCTCCTATCAAACACAATTTCAACGTAGCTGCAACTCAAGCTACTTTGGACGATTGATTGGCACGCGTCTGAGAACATCAGGTGTGCTTATAATCCCCCCGCGGTGGAGCTGCGAAAGAGTGTTCGTCCGATCTCGCAACATCACCAATAGCGGATGAGGAGGACGCCAAGAGGATGCAAAACCTTGGCCTCATGGATGCAAAACTTGCCAGATTCAGACCAGAGCCAACTATGAAAAGTTGGTGCCAACTGTCGGGAATCGAATTCGGGACCCCTGAGACAGAGCGTTAAAGCTAGCACCTTAACCACTCGACCAAAGGGCTTATCAAGTTATCATCAAACTATTGTTAATAGGCAACTTTAGCCGCCTGATAATAGACTCTTTATCGTTATGGCATTTATCACAAAAAAAAAATGATGACAAAAACAGGAAATTCAGTTTACCAAAATCCAAAATAACTAGAGCGCCCAATAGGAACTATTTACGCAATACTAGAGCTCAAACTGCCTTGGAATATTAACTGACGCATTTTAAAAAATCCATGATATCAATACATTCTAATTACATGAGTCATCTTTACAGACTATTGGATCGATTAAAGTGATTGTTTAATTATTGCTGTAATAGAATCGAAGAAACATCTGTTAGTGTGATAAATTAAAGATGTTCCCAGACCTGTGAAATATCAAGTACACCAATTCAAGTGGTCAATATATATCTATATTAATAATTTCGTCAAGGGATACGGTAGACTCGATTGAAACCTTACCTGAATAATAAAACATTAAAAAATAAAGATTTCGAGTCGCCAACCGAAATATATCCGCACAATTCGGATTGTCGTGACTGTGTAAAACGAAACGTCTTGCCGCAAACATTGAGCGAAATCTATTCCTTGAGAACCGATAACTACAAAAACTACATTTTGTACCTACATGTGTACATATTATGAGTCACATTACACCCGAGCGAAGCCGGGTTTTCATCTAGTATATATATATATATGTTAAGGTCGGCGGACAGGCTGACAGTCCACTTGATGGTAGGTGGCTACCGTCGCCTATAACACAAGCAACGCCTAAGCTGCTGCAAGTGCGCTTCCGACTGCAGTAGGATTAAGGATAAGGGATTAGGAGTGGATAGGTGAATAAGCTCTGGCATCCCTTACTCACTCCTTAAACACAACAGCACACACGTGCTGTTATTTAACGGTGGTCTTCTGTAAGGGGGTGGTTACTGCTGCAAACAGGCTGCCCAAATGACTGCGAAACGCAGTGTGGCCTATATATATATAACTTAAACTACAGTATTCTGTTGAATAGACGGCTCCAATGCAAGCGATTGTGCTAGAACCTCTACCGAAATATTCCTACTCGGCCGGTGAATAAAGCATTTCCACATGACGCACACAACACAGTCACCAAGTCAGTCAGTCACACCCAAATAATAATTCCGATAAACAACCAAGGTTTCGGAAGGTAGATAGCACTAGTCCAATCAAAAGGTGATAACGGAATCCTAGAAATAGGTAAGCAATCGGGTTTCGAACTTGTAATTATTTTTAATCGGAAAAAAGGTAAGGACACAACGGCTGATTAGGAGAGCGAAAATTGACGTTCAAGAAGAAAACAACCACAAACGATCTTAATCCAAAATATTTGGCATCCTCTTTCTTATCTTTGTCTGTGCTTTCTCAAGAATTTGGTATACAGGTGATCAATCCAAATGGGTCAGTGAGAAAATTTAAACCATGAGACAAGTGTTCTTAGGAACCAAGGCTTCGATTTTTGAAAACATAAAAACTGCATTCAAACTTTTTTAAATTACGCTCATATGCGACCAGGAATCGAACTCGGTGATATCTCTGTAATAATCGCAATTATTTTTATATTCATAGTTGATAGTGTGGGGTCATAAGGAATAAATTTTACTATGGAACCTTAGTTCCTAAGCACACATTTTCGTTTCTCTTATGGTTTGAGATTTACCTCCCTGACCGATTTGGATTAATCACCTGTATATTATATATATATCTACTGCTATAATATGCAACATTGTGCAAATATCATATCTCCAGTGATCAGTTTATGCCACAAGTACATAGGTGATTTGAACAACGCTTTGGCTGTCCGATGTGACAGAAGAGTATTCTGGCCTAGTTCAATGAGATTACATGTCATTCTAGAGAAAAGCCTCCCAAAAAATAATAATAAAATAAGATAGAGGGAAGTTTCGTAACCTTATGTAATTGGGTTACAATATCACAACCTGCCAATGCCTTAAATTATATCGTTAAGAAATACTTTAGTAGAATCGATTCCAGAGCACATTGGTATTAGCACTAGAAGTGTGGGACTGTCTATTACCTACAGAAGTTGATATATATAATAAAAATTGTGATTTATAATCAGAAAAGCAGTAATAAATCTTGACTGCCTCCACACCGGATGCAGTTTTTCGTTTGCAAATCTCTTTGAATTTTCATTTTCAGGTGTGGATTAGAAATGTTAGTTTTAATCGCGAATTATAAGATGGTCATGAAATTTGTGTGCCTAAGAAGACTAATCAATCTTCGAAGACATGTTTACACATTCCTTATCCCCTCTTAATCCCTTTAACATTTGCAACGCATTTCCATCACCTATGAGCCTGCCACTGGTAGGCAGGCTGATAATATGTGACGGTAGCCACATATTATCAGCCTGCCTACCAGTGGCGTAGCTACACTTTCAGCGCCCTGGAGCAAAATTTTTCAAGCGCTATCTCTCATTTTTTGAACAATCGATTGTAATATTATAACTTTGCGAACTTGTAACTAATTGCATGCATATAGCTAATAAAAGTATTATTATTATCAAGGAAAATATGCTGCAAGATTACAGATTCATTTTCATTATTTATTAAAACTGAAAATAAAATCATACACAAACCCCCAGATGATTCATTTCGAGGTTTGTGTATAATTCCTCACGTGTCCATATGAGAGAGAGGCGTTTGAAAAATTTTGCTCCAGGGTGCTAAAAGTAAAGCTCATAATATGCTTCTTTACTTTGAAATTAATTTAAGTTCCGTTTTCCGGTACCTTTTCTGGAGTAAATTTAATTACCGGCTATTTGTTTCATTTATAGATATCTGTTCGAAACTAAAATGTTCCGAAAAAGTGAATAATGAATTTTTATAATTAGGTGGGAATTTTCGATTGGCTATTGACAAAAATTTAAGAAAAAAAAAATTTGCGCCCCCCAGGCTCCGGCGCCCTGGAGCAACTGCTCCCACCCGCTCGCCGACGCTACGCCCCTGCTGCCTACCGACCTTTACATAAAAAAAACTGTTGTTGGCTGTTGGCTGCTGTAAGCACCTCCTTACAGAAAATTTGAAATAATAGCACCTATGCTGATGGGTTTCGGTGAGTGAGTATGTTATTCCAGGGGCCATTTCCCTATCCCTTCCTAATTCCTTATAAAGATAATTATAGAATCCAACCGTGATAACCAGCACAATGGCAGCGCCTATATTGTTGCTTTTATTAATAGGCGACGGTAGCCTTCTACTATTAAGAGTACCTTCAGCCTACCTGTTGATTGCAGGAATAGCAATAGAACAGCAATACCTGTTCAAGAAGTTCAAGAACAAAGATCACAAGACAATGACTATGGAGAGTGTGCATCTATGTTGTACGATTTAATCCAACCGGAACCGTTCCACTTGCGGACCACTAGACGTGGGCAGGGGTTTCATCCCTTCGTGGTCGATGTACCTCGATCACGAACAAAGCGTTTCAGTTCCACCTTCCTTGTTCGAACTGCTAAGGAGTGGAACTCATTGCCTGCGTCTGTGTTCCCACAGAACTACAACCTCGGGGTCTTCAAAACTAGGGTAAATGGGCATTTACTAGGTAAGCGTGGTCCACCTTCGGCCACATCTGCACCTCACATCAGGTGAGATAGTGGTCAAGCGCTACCTCGATTTCATAAAAAAAAAAAAAATTGTAGATAAGAAGAAGAAGATCGCATGACAATGAAATGACAAATCTTAATTTTCCAACAAGGTATTACGTTTTGTAAGAAGCGATTTACCCCTGATAAAGGTTGTCGTTCCGCATCAGCATCGGTCCGTTTATCTGGAGGGTCACCAGGACTTCTTATGTGGTTGCTTGAATTTATGGATGCCATGTTGACGCCGATTTCCCCGCCCTTTTCATCTGCAACAAATAGAAAATGAAATTTGAAAATAGCCAGATTTATATGTATATTTTTAAAACACTCAGTTTATACATAATTTGAAGACTGATGATGTTCCAGATTGATTCACGCAAGTAAACCATTTATGTTGACTTTGTTCAAGGTATGGCAGACAATTAATGGTTAAAAGGTCCACTTTATTGGCCCAGTAAGCTAGCAATTATTTATTCATATACATATCAGTGAAATTGGTTATACAATGGTTATATTAAAGAGTTATGGCTATCAAGCCTTAGCTTCATTTGGGACGTTCTCACAAATAATGGTTTCTTTTAATCGATTCATGGTCGTAACAATTCAATATGTAATGTAAATATTATCATATTATTTCCAATGGTCGCAGTTACATCCTTCAAATTCTTTGTAAACTTACGTGTAATTCTAAGCTTTTTTAACGACATCTATTGACATTAAATCTAAAGATAACTAAAATATATAATTACTTATCTAAACTAATATTATAAAGCTGAAGAGTTTGTGTTTGTGTGAACGCGCTAATCTCAGGAACTACTGTTTCGAATTGAAAAAATCTTTTTGTTTTGAATAGCCCATTCATCGAGGAAGGCCATAGGCTATATATAACTACGATCAATAGTATTATATATAAGCAGTGTTCCAATACCGCGCGCCCCACGCGCACTCCACCGCCGCCGCAGCGAAGCGTGGCCGAGTTCAGCTAGTAAACGTATATATTAATATAATGTATATATTAAATGTATATAATAATTATCGATTGTCTGTCATAAGGAATTATATAATTAAGATTTGATTGATTTATTATTATGAAAATCTAGTCTGTTCAAAATAAATATTTAATGCTATGATAAATAGTATTATATACATATAAGCAGAGTCCAGTACCGCGCGCCCCATGCGCACACCGGCGCGGGGCCGCCGCCGTATGGCCGCAGCGAAGCATGGCCGAATTCAGCTAGTCTTTAATAAGTAATTATGTATTTTAGTCAAATAAGTATTAGGATATATTTTTCTTTCCTAGCAAAACTATCCACATATAAAAATTCCATTTTCCTTTATCACCGTGAAATTTTGCATTATAAAAGGTACATACATAAAAGGACGTTGGGCACCTTTCAACAAGAATAGAAGTAATGTTCGCGAGGGATCATATAAGGCGAAGTCGCCGGCAAAAGTTAGTAGGTAGTTCCAATAAAACATTCATAGGAAATACGTATGAAGAACAACGTCTTTACTCTATTTGGTTACAGTGGCGACCTAGTTATGTAAATTATCAACCATTTAAGTATCGTTAAGTTTAATTTCCTTTGGCTAATGTCATCTAGATACGGAACAGAGAAATACTTCCAGCTTGCAATGTATTTTTATAGCAGAACGTGGATTAGTTTTATTATGGCCATTAAAAAAATATTACACAAAAAAAATTGTGTGTTCAATTGTTCATCCTTAAGGGGGTACTGCACAAAATTTTGGAAATTTACTCATTTTTAAGTGACTAGTACTATGCGCTGAATTAGTTAAATACATTAAAGTAACTTTTGTAGGTTAGCCTGATCCTTGCACAAGGTCACCGCCTTGTTGAAATTTGAAACAAATACATTTAAAATTAATAAAAAATACATAAACGGAACGACTTCTAAAAATTTATTTCTTCGAATACTTCTTAAATTTTACGCATGAAGCACTAATTCTCACATGAAAATGTTTGTATTGATATTCCGCAGATCCCCCCCTTCTTAATATTCATTATAAAATTATAAATATGAAAATATTAAGACTTTTCAATATTTAATCCAAACGCCTGGTGGTTTTCCAAACAAAAAACATTGCTCTAATAAAATCACTAGGCGCACTTATTTGTCGTATGACATGACGTCATGAGGTCAATGTCAAGTCAGCTGTGTTATAAATTTTGTATTTACATTTTACACATGTTTAAGTGTTTTTTGGAAGTGAAGAATGGGTAACCAGAAAAAGAATCATTATCTAAGTGACTAAATAAAAAAATTATCCTAAGAATGCTGCTATAATGTGGTAAGTAGACTTCTATTTGGAAGTATTTTTATCGGAGAACGCAATTGTCTGTTTTTTTTTCTAATTTGCATACTTAAATATGGCTAAATTAATCATGTCATTGGTTTCACTTTCAGGCAAATAAGAAAATCTGGACATGCAAAATAAAATATTGCAGTTGAGTCGAATTCCGTACAGAGTAGTGCGAACGCAGAACATGCAAATGCATACAGGTAAATACCTACCTATCTATTTAATGTCTCAAACAGAGGTGTATACAACAGGCTTGTTTCCACTGAGAATAAATCGGATGGCTTAGAGTTTCTAATGATTAACCATAATAATTAGTAAACAAAAAACAACTTTTCTATTAAAATAATAAAAGATTAATAATATTTTTGGAAAATAAAATCGACAAAATGAGGCGTTTAATTATGTGACATTAAACACCAATCAGAGAAGCGCATGGAAGCGTGACGTCACACCTTGCGAAACACCACGTTGTGGCTGTCATTTTCGTATAAAGTGAACAGGTTATTTCGAGTTTTCAGCAATTATTGTTAAATTAATACAGTTCGTTTTTAGTTTAATGTTGAAAGACAGGTATAATTCGCCATGGAATCAGGATTTAACAAAACAAACAGCAGTATATTGCCCAAAATTGACGCCGTTATGCTTGGACAATTTTTTGCAGTGAACACCGACTATTGTTCATCGGAATTCCGCAATGGTAAAACTTCTATCTAAGTATTATGTGAAGAACAAACAAAGTCTTACTTAATTAGCAGTTACCAGTCAGAGAGTGGCATTTACCTACTGTGGAATCAGCCGTCTCAAGATCGCCGGTTTTTCTTGCCCTTGACCAAAACTGGACAGAATTTTCATTTACCCATATACTAGGTACAACTGATATGAACTGAGCCAAACCCTCATTGGTGAGCGCCATGGAAAATGGTATTTTATATAAAAATTTGAGAACCGGTGGAAACAAAAAATGTGTTCCACCATTTTGTTAAATCGGTAAAATCTTCTGCTTACACGTCCACACTTGTCGACACAATCTTATAACTTTTGTGACTAGAATGCTTTTACAACCTAAAATTTTTAAAACATTTAAAGATTTACTTTTTGAAAGTATTCTTACTTTAAAGTTTGTTCTAAATTAAAAAAAAGTATTTTTAATATAAAATATGTTGAAATATTGGGCTGAGAAGCCAAGAAAATGTAAAAAAATTGTTTGTTTATATCTGTATATATTCAACTTCACCTGTTAAATTACAATTAAATGGTGGCGCGTTGGTAAATTTCAAGCTATTTTACCAAATCACACGATGAATTTCTTTTGCCACTGATATCAGGACAATAAATATATAAAAATACAATTAATACGATAGTAAAAACTTGACAATATTAATAAATGGTGATTACGTTTATTTCCTAATTTGACATTGACTCAAAACCGCTGACTTTGAGGTAAGCGAATACAAAGTTTTATTTTTTTTATTAAAGATGAGTTTGCTCTTGACCAGCATCTATCCATGTAGGAAGGATGAGGCCGACGATGGAGCGAGCTCACCCAGAAGATGCCCATTCACTCGAACCTTGAAAAGATTTGGGTTATATGAGCTCGGAAATACAGACGCCGGCAGGGAGTTCCAATCCTTAGCAGTGCGCATCACAAAAGATGTTTTAAAGCGCTTGGTCCGAATTAGAGGGATTTCGACAAGGTGAGGATGGTAACCAGCCGTACGTCTGTATGTCCGATAGAAGAAAGGGGAAGGCAGTATGATCTCATGCAGCTCTCGAGCACACTCTTCGAAGTACATCTTATAGAATACACAGGCAACTTTGCGTCTATGTGCTAGGCTCTGCAGCTTAGTTCTTATTAGTGTATCATCGCCAATGGGCCTCCTAGCTCTGCGATCCACCGAGTCGAGTGCGGCAAGTTGGTATTTTGATGGGCCATCCCAAAGGTGACAGCAATACTCTATGCAAGATCGGACTTGTGCCTTGTATAAAGAGAGTAGCTGTCCAAGTGTGAAGCATCGCTTCACTCTATTTGGGATGCCCAACTTTTTGGCCGCTGTTTGGGCTTTGGACTCGATAGAATTACCGAAGTTGAGATTTGAGCACAACTTCATACCAAGAAGCTCAAGATCATTGGCCACAGGTACGGATGCACCTCGGAAAGTTAGAGCCAAGTCGAAAGGGCTCCTTTTTGCAGAGACCAAATACGCTTGCGTTTTGGTGGCGTTAAAATCAGCCAGATTCTTGTCACCCCATTGGCATACAATATTAATGGTTCAGTTAATTCGCTTAACCATTGCCTCCCTCTCAGAACGAATCCTGGACAAATATCTCTCTATGACCGTATTGTCATCTGCGTATACAACTACTCCTGGAAGAAGTAAGTCATTAATATGAAGCAGGAAAAGAGTTGCAGAGAGAACAGATCCCTGAGGAATACCGGCATCAATTGCCATGAGGTCCTAGGAGCAGCCATCAATGACTACTCGAATTGACCGTTCATTCAGGAAATCAGAAATCCAGCTACAAAGAGACCGGAGGGGATGCCGTATGTAAGAAGCTTGCCAAGTAAACGTGCATGCCAAACCCTCTCAAAGACCTTCGATATGTCGAGTGACACAGCGAGAGCCTCGCCATGTTTCTCGATGGCTTCACTCCAATATTGCGTGACATATACAAGAAGACCTCCGGTTGAACGTCCCTGGCGAAATCCATATTGGCGATCACTGAGCAGGTCGTTAACTTCAAGATATGTCAGCAGCTTACTATTCAGTACTCTCTTCATAACCTTACAGAGTACAGAAGTGATGGCGATTGGTCGATAATTACAGGGGTTGGCACGGTTACCCTTTTTAGGCACTGGTTAAACATTGGCAAGCTTCCAAAATGCCGGCACGGTATTCGTCCTGAGAGAGAGATGGTGCAAGCGTGTAAGTACAGGAGACAATTCAGGACCACATTCCTTCAGGACCCTTGCAGGTATGCCATCAGATCCACTAGCTTTGTTCACGTCAAGACTCCGTAGTGCTCTTCGAATCTCTTTGTTGTGAATCTAGATCTCTGGCATTGAAGATTCACAACGAGGTATTGATAGTGGCTGTTGAGAGCTGTAATAATATTGTTTATTGTTTGGAACGTATATGAATAATTTGTTTGGCGTTTTTATCGTTGAACTTTTATATTGGGGCACTATACAGTATTTATAATACGAGGAATTCATTATTTATTAAAAAACACAATTGACTGTCATAAACATACACGGCTGTTTCGCGAGGTGTGACGTCATTCAAGACGCCATGACAGTCTTGGCCTTTTTCGCGGTCAATTTCAAGTTCATTTCTAAAAACTCAAAATACTAATGTAAAAGACCTATTTTTCTTAAAATAATATATTTTTGGGGTGAAATAGATGCTAAGCCATAGTTTTAAACTAATTTCCAAATTTTGTCAATTAGGCTATTATCCGGTAACATTGCATATGTTAGTTTGTAATAGGAATATATATTTTTTCAGCAAAATATTTATTTGGTCAGCAACTTTTTTTGGTTGACCTAGTCTAGTACTTGGTCACCAAATAGGTTTCTTAGCTAATCAAACATTTATTGGTTAGGTTAGATTAGGTTTTTTGCTTTTGATAACAGTCGTTTATAACGAAACTGTAAACTGAAACCGCGCAGTAAATTTGTAAAACTGTTCATTGATAGGCCCAAGTACTGAACAGTGCATGTTCGTAGACAATTTCGGAACGGAGAGGTTATAAACTATCAACTTTTAAGCGTTTTATTTTAAATTCAATGTTCCTTTCATAATATTCGTCAGTTATGTTTATTATAAACTAACGGTGTTTACAATTTGCTCTCTGTCGTTTTTAGTGTTTAATTTTATTTCAGGCTACCAATAGCAGAAATTCAAACATCCTCGGATAATCAAGACAGTGGAAAAATTCAATACGTAAATATTTCATACGAAAAAAGACTGGATAGAAAAATGGCAATTAAGGAGCCTGATTATATATTGAAAGCACTCGAAAGATAAGGTCAAAAATAAACGACAATTAACAAATAACGATAATACCACGACAACCAAACATCACAAATTTAATAATAAAAACTTTTTATTATTTTTTGCAGTTTTTCATTTCTTCTTTCATACTTTATTTATTCTTTTCCAGATATGCAGGTAAGTATACATAGGTAAAATTATGTATAAGAAATGAACAAAACATAGTGATCAGCTGAATATTACGTTATATTATAATAATAACTAATTATTATTTACATATATTACATTCTATTATCATTTATTACATTAATTTTTCCTAAAGAAAAATTAGTAAAAATATGTTTTACTCTGTGTTGAGCCTAATCTGTAAAGTTATTTTTGTGTGCGTTCCGTCACCGCTACTCCAACTCGAAGATTTTCGATCGCGCTGCACGCTCTTAATGATCTGCGGCAGTTTAACAACGCAAGCCACAGACAAAGAGATCGTCCATATATAAACTTACGGTTTTGCCTTATGACATTTATCACGTTTTTTAATATGTCTGGCTTTTATTCATCAATTATATTATTACTAGCTGAGCTCGGCCACGCTTCACTGCGGCCCATACGGCGGCGGCGTGCGCATGGGGCGCGCGGTACTGGACACTACTTATATATATAATACTATTTATCGTAGCGTGATGTTATATAGCCTATAGCCTTCCTCGATAAATGGACTATTCAAAATAAAAAGAATTTTTCAATTCCAACCAATAGTTCCCGAGATTAGCGCGTTCAAACGAACAAACAAACTCTTCAGCTTTATAATATTAGTATAGAATAGTTGTGGCAAGGCACCCTGTGTTTCTAGTGCAGTCATTTGGGTAGCCCGTCTGGCGGCAGTAACCACCCCCTTAAAGAAGATCACCGTAAAATAACAGCATGTGTGCTGTCATGTTTCGGTGACTGAGTGAGTTATTCCGATTAGAATCGATATGGCTTCCTAATCCTAAACCTTAATCTTACGAAGGTTAGCAGCGCACTTGCCACGCTTGTGCGACGGTAGCCGCCTACCATCAAGTTCTCGTCAGCCTGTCTTACGAACTTTACATAAAAAGATGCCTAGTACGCAGGATTTAATAAATGAAATTAAAATCTAATTTCAATTTAATAACCAGAAAATACACATTTTTTATTTCAAAGCACTTTTATCTTATTTTCGTCAACATTTAAAACTTTAAAACTAATCGGTAACTGTATGATGTTTTTATGCTAATATCAGACAAGTGACATATACATATAGTGAACAGTGTTTCCAGTGATGACATATGGCGCTGAAACGTGATCTCTAACTGTAAGCATAAGAATAAATAGTTCTTATTTATTCTTGTGCTATAGGCCTAGTAAGAAAGCTCAACGAGCTATGGAGGGGGCTATGCTCGGGGTTACACTGGGAGGCCCGTAGACGAACAAAAGTTACAGACATAAACCGACGGATTAGTAAGTTGAAGTGGCTGCGGGCAGGACACATAGTACAGAGACCCTACGGCATCTGGGGCTGGAAGGTTCTCGAGTGGAGGTCACGGACATCCATCCAGTCACAAGGTGGACAGACGACCTGATAAAGGCCGCGGGTCGAGGGTGATCCAAGCTGCTTCTGATCGGTCCTTCTGGAACTTTGACAGTTGGACGTCTCAGCAAGGCTGAGATGATGTTGTCAGACTAGAACATTTCTTGCATCAATTCTTATGACATTAATATGAATATCAGAAGTAAGTACCTGCATATTGTATAACTTTGATATATATAAGAAAAGCTAAGAAAATAATAACCGTAAGAATAAACACAAGAAAAAACAGTCAAACCTAGTAACTTTTTGTGGGACTTCGATTTAAGATTAATAAATAGGTTATTCAATTCAACAGAGAAGTGGCGTAAGCAATTACTTAATACCTAAGTTTTTTGTAATATTTCTTTTTTTTTTTTTACTTTTTTGATTGCATACCGAGCGATATTGTGAAAGCTATTTGCGATAGAGCGAAGGTTAGTCACGTCTGCTAATAATGACCAGACATACCTACTTGTATTCGTCAAACGGAACGTTCTAGATACCCCATTATGTAAAGGCGAAAAGGCAATCACCTATATTGTGTTTTTAAAACGATATTACCTACTTGTTACACACGAGTAGCTATAGGTATATTTATTTACAGAAATACGCAGAATGTACTTAACTCATACGCAAAATTACGACAAAGCACAATGTGACACGTGGATATATATATAATATACATGTCGTCAGACAGGCTGACAATCTAGTTGATGGCGGCTACCATCAAGTAGGCTACCGTCGTCTATAATGCAAGCAAACGCCACAGGTATTGCAAGTGTGCTACTGACCTTAGTAGGATTAAGTTTAAGGGATTAGGAAGGCATATCGATCCTAATCGGAATAACTTACTCACCAAAACACGACAGCACATCTGCTGCTATTTTACGATGATCTAAGAGGGTGGTTATTGCCGCCAGACGGGCTAACCAATTTAGGAGTGCGAAACGCAGTGTGCCCTGCGACTACTGAAACATCCAACCAAACCTTGAAAAGTTAATTTTAAAGCTGATTTTTAGTACTTTTTAGCTGATTTTTAGCGTTAAGTTGATTTTACTTTTGCGCAGGGAGTGATTTTTCATATTGGTTATATGAAAATTAAAAATTCCACGGGCATCTTGTATCCAACCCATTAACACAACACACATTTACGCGGCGCCTCAACAACTTTTAGAGAAGAAAAGCAATAATAATTACCTATAATCGTATATCCACGCATTTTCTTCAAAATACGATCGACCAGTAACTCCAAACGGGATACCATGGCGAACAGTGGCATTGTGAAACTTACAATGTGAAGAAACTTAGATTTAAATCACTTTGTTCGTCACAAGTTATCTAGTTGATCGGTGTTTGAGTGTACGTTGGCTGTTAAAAGTCTAGGAAAGACTGTGATCAACTATCACAAAAGTACTTGAGCGGAACTCATCGCTTCCTCCTTAAAAAAAATTAATACATTTTTTGTGTTGCAATGTTATACTACAGTTTACAAAGCGGCGTCGCGTCTCAATTAAAAAAAAACCGCACCAGATGCTTATTTGAAGTTTACATAGTTTAGAAATCAAGTTTCGAGATTAATTTTTGAAACAAACACTCAGATCTTTTAGTACCAACCACTTCGAAGACTAGCGTCGCGTAATAAAGTTGTTGCCTTTATACGCAAGAAGATGTTATATTTGTTTAAGAAAGGCGTTACATGTGATCTAGGAGGCACCTCCACGCAGAAACGTATGACAGGCATTCTGCACTAAACGAGAAAAGTTTGCGTTTAATTTTTAGAAACAATTTGATTCGTGAGAAATCGGAGTCGGGTCGCTAGTTGCACTTAAAAACAAATCAGTCTCATCATGTACATATTTAACGGACACGCATACCTATTATTCAAAATTATAGTACTTTTCTGAACGAAAAATACTAACGTCTGGAGTTCTTCCAATGTTCTTAACTTAGGGAAAATATTGTCGTAGAAAGGTTTTGACTCTGCTATTTTTAAATCATCCTAGGAATAGTATAGGTTCCTATTCCTAGGAATCGCACTACCGATGAAACAGAATAGCGTTTCGTTTTGGCAGGGAATCCATTGACAGATTAGTAAGAGAATGCACATAAAATGCCTGCAATGGCCAAAAATGATCAATAGTCCTAAATTCTATATAAAATAAAATAAGAATTATCAAATAATGACTATTGTTTAATTTTTAAATTTTATATCTTGTTAAATTATAGCCTTTACAATTCAAGCTATGCTTAGTGTAAAGGTATCTGTAAATAAAAAAATAAAAAAATAGTAATTATCTATGTATAATTAAGTACAATATAATATACGCATATATGTATATATTTAAGTATTTTATTTGAATGTCGCGTAATAAGTTTCGAAACGAATGATTTGTTTTCCATTCCATTCATTCGTTCGCAAGATTAAGCTACTAAATTCATTTTGCCTTTCTCGTTAAGAAAAAATAAACAACTCCAGAGCTGCCCACCCAAGAAACCCTAATGTGTGGCCTAAATTGCCTCTCCTTCGGGAAGAATAATACTTGCATAATTTTCATTCATTCAATACAGTAGGTATTCTTGTTTGAATTACGTTTTATATTTCACACTATAGCTGATTCCGCAACTTTGTACGCGTGTTATTGGGTTAGAGCGTAACTTTTTTGTTTGTAAACTTATTGAAAGTGAAACAAACACTAAATGTTACGGGAAGTTTGCTACAATACATCAGTGAAAACCGCATTCAAATCGGTTAAACCGTTTCAGAGATTAGCGTGCACAAACGCACAGAGAAACAGACAAAAATTATAAAACCTATTTTTTTGACCTCGGTACATAATTCAACGTGTACAAATTTGATTTTTTTTTTTTAAAAAATCTTTCTAATGTTATACGGCTCGATTACGATTTTATTAGATATATGTAGATTTTACAACGACTGCAGATTTATAATTGATTTTATTTTGCCCTCTGAACATTATTTTTGTCATATCGAACTGGATTTCATCTATCTATTTTGAAAGAGGCCGTCTATACTACTCTATCATTACCTATATATATGTATCAATCAAAAAAATATAATATCAAATTGAAATCATTATGTAAAATCATTATCGTTTCATTCCAATCGGTTTATAAACAAAAAAGTTACGCGCTATACCGAATACCACGCGTACGAAGTTGAGGGATCAGCTAGTATGTAATATGTATACTTTTTGTTTATAGTCGAATTTCGACCAGGTATTACCTAACCATATATGTATTTATGTGTGAGTTTGTATGTGTGCGAGAGAGAGAGAAATAGAGTGTATATCAGAGTTACTGAATTGTAACAATAGTGATAGGTAATTCTGTCTGTACTATTTTAACACTATATCTATAATTTTTTTATTATATATAGGATGATGCTTAAAGCGTAAAAACTTGGACAACACAAGTTCATACCACAGTTTTACAATACTAAAAAACTGTGTTCATACTGTATAGGCGGGATATACAGTCTTCGTCTTCTCCTAAGAACGAGCATTTAAGCCTAAGAACAAACAAACTTCGATAGAAGAAATACTAATCTATATCTACATTTTTAACAGCAATGCACTATAATTACACCACCAAAAACGGTTACATTTTATAGGGTGATTCGATAACACATTTGATTGAGTAACGTGTTATGTTAATAGTTAAAAAAGACACATTTTAAGCATAGCAATCACTATATGACACAATATCAATACAGTTTCGAAAACTTCATGAAGTCACATTTTAATGTCACATTTCTGAATTAGACGTTTATTTTTTAAGTGAGATTAATAAAAATAAGGTATCAGTCACATTTTTTCAGTAATTTTCAGCAATTTTATGTCATTTTAACACTACATTTTTGTCACGGGCACAAAACTACACTATACCGCTGTTAAACTGCACTCAAACTGAACATAATATATCAAATATACCCACATAATTTAATAATTATTACCGCGATAAGACAATATTTATGAGTATGTTTACTTTAAACATTGCATAAGTAAACGTGGTCTCCGTTTCTGTGTGTTTATCGTTACTTTTATTTTACTATATATGTTTTTACTAAAGAATTTAGTAAATATTTAATTATTATCATAAGTTTTTGAAAAATTATAGAAACTCAATTCTTTTACGAGAAGAAAATTTTCTTTACGTGCGATGATGATCCCTGCGTTTATTAGGATTGCGCTGTGATTATTATTGGGTTTTAAAAACATGTTTGACTAGCTGAACTCGACCACGCTTCGCTGCAGCCCATACGGCGGAGGCGTGCTCATGGGGCGCGCGGTACTGGACACTGCTTATATACATATAATACTATTTATCGTAGCGTGATGTTATATAGTCTATAGCCTTCCTCGATAAATGGACTATTCAAAACAAAAAGAATTTTTCAATTCGAACTAGTAGTTCCTGAGATTAGCGCGTTCAAACACACAAACAAACTCTTCAGCTTTATAATATTAGTATAGATGATATATTATTATGTATAAAACAATTTACTAAATGTTTACATCATTACCAAAAAAGTTCGTGTAATTTTTTATTTTATACATATTAGGTCCCGGGAAAAGTCTTTTCGCATATTGTATAAATTTGTAATAAAATCTTTTTGGCTGTAGTATTTGCAGCTGGCTGGTTTTAATGAAATCAAAAAGGTTTTTCAAAGAAAGAAACAAATTAGTAAAATGTCGTTTTCAGCTATTTTTCATTTGTTTTTCCTTCTGTAAATATGAGTGTATTTAATGAAGAAATTCGACACATTTTAAAATTTTATTACAAAAAAGGAAAAAATACAAGGCAAGCCGCGAAAAAAATTGTAGTGCCAGTGCCAGAGATCCGAAAATTTTGATGTCAAAGATGCACCTCGCTCTGGTTGCCCTGTTACGGACAATATGGACGCCATTTTTTTAAAAGTGGAGCAAGATCGGCATATCAATAGTTACGACATAGCTGAAGAACTGGGAATTGACCACAAAACTGGGAACACAAAAAAACTCGATATTTCCGTGCCACACAAGCTCACTGAAAAAAAAACCTTATGAATCGTTTACTCATTTGCGATTCTATAATGAGACGTAATGAAACCGAACCGTTTTTGAAGAGATTGATAACTGGTGATGAAAAGTGGATCACGTACGACAAGAACGTGCGAAAAAGGTCGTGGTCAAAGGTCGGTCAGGCTTCACAGACTGTGCCAAAACCCAGGTTAACTCGCAATAAAGTATGGTGGGATTGGAAGGGCATTATTCATTATGAGCTTTTACCGCTGGCCGGAACCATCAATTCGGATCTCTACTGCCAACAACTGATGACATTATAGCTAGAAGTTGAAAGAAAGCGGTCGGAATTTATCAATAGACAGAGTGTGGTTTTTCATTACGACAACGCTAGACTACACACATCTTTAGCCAATCAGCAAAAATTAAGACAGTTTGGTTCTGAGGTGTTAATGCATCTGTCATATGGCCCTGACCTTGCACCTTAAGATTTCCACCTGTTTCTATCTCTTCAGAATTCTTTAGGTGGTGTCAGGTTAACATCAAGAAACAACTGCCAAACATACTTGTCGCGTTTTTTTTTTGCTCAAAAGTCCCAAAATTTTTACAGCAATGGGATCATGTCACTACGTGCGAGATGGCAAAAAGTCATCGAACAAAGTGACACATAAATAGTGTAATTAAATGTAAATAAATTTTGAAAAAAAAAAAAAAAATTGTCTTGAGTTTTCATATAAAATGCGAAGAAACCTTTTCCCCAACCTATTATTAAACTAGCTGAGTCTACAACTTCGTACGCGATGGATTCGGTATAGCGCGTAACCTTTTTGTTTTTAAACCGATTGGAACATGTCCTTTATGGAAAAGCCTCCAAATAAAGATTAAATTGGAATGAAACAAACACTAAATGTTATGGAAAGCTTCCTACAATACATCGTATTCAAATCCTTTAAGCTGTTTCTGAGATTAGCATCAGATTAGCATGCATAAACCCACAAACGACATTCTAAAAACAATTTTTTTTTTCTCCGGTAACGTAAGTACAACGTGTACAAATTGATATTTTGAAAAATCTTTAATGTACAGACACGACTCGTTTATGATTTTATTATATTAATAAATTTAAAATCTGTATAAATGTTATATATTTACCTACATATTTATAATATTAAAGTTTTAAGAAGAGAGAGCGACCCGGCCCCGACTTAGCACTGTGTTGAAATTTTCAAAAATCCCTTCTTAGCGCATGCTTAAATTTAAGTACCTAAATTCCAAATTTAAAGTTCCAAATTTAAATTCCAAAATTAAAGTCTACACTTAGTAGTTTTGGTTGTGCGTTTTATAGTCAGGACAAGGGATTTTATTACATAGATAACAAAATAATGAAATGAAACCGGAAAACACAAGCAACCATTACTAGTCTTACAGGCAATTAGATAAACACTTCATTTGTGTATTTGTGATATGTGAGAAGTAATTAATAATTCTGTATTTTGATAAGAAATGTTGTATAGGTAAGCATACTTTTTATCGTGTAAAGTTCAATTATTTAAAAATAAAAATTATTATCGCCTCGTAAATCCACCAATCTTACAACGTAAAATTAACCGTAAGGCTGTAACTGACTAGGGCCTGCACTCCTCGGATTGTGTGAAACTTTAATATATTTCTCTGTAAACCGTGACTACTCGATTAACGAGCGTGACAAAAGGCAACCATCTCCTTACAGAAGACCGTCGTGAAATAACAGCATCGTGTGCTGTTGTATTTCGAGGAGTGAGTAAGGGATGCCAGTGTTTATTTTCAACCTGTGTTAATAGGCGACGGTAGCCACCTACCATTAAGTGGACAGTCAGCCTGTCTGTCGAGTTTAACACCAGTGAATGAAGTTCTCTGTTAATCTTGATAGGACAAAGGACAATCTGAAGATAGGCTGACCTCTGACACATCTCTTACTCACGCACCGAAATACAACCGAAATACCTAAATACCGATATACGATTGTGTTATAAGGGCCGATGCAAATTGTAGGACTGCACGGCAAAGTATTTAATTTTTTTCATAGAATTTGATATCTTAAGTGCTTTTAATATAATCCAAATTTCATTGTATTATGTTAGGGCAACAATCGGCGTGCTGCGGCAATCCGCAGTAGCATAGCACAATGAAATTTCAATTATATTAAAAGCTCGTAACCAATGTACGCCGGCTCTGGTTACTGCCGCCAGACTTGCTGTCAGTGAAATATATGACATTTCAAAATAAACCATAAAACAAAGATAAAAAAATTACATTAAAAAGCAAATTAGATAATAATTGTTCAACTGATAAAGTGATAAAACGGCTTTGAATTACTGATGTTTATAGTTGCGTTGTAATACCCGACTATACTGCGCAAAATTATTATCATAAAAAATGAGGCAGACTGGTAGGTGCTGGTAGTCTACCTCATGGTACTGCCATACCTCATGACAGCCTTTTTTTTCGTTGGGAAATCCATCATGGATACCCAGCAGCGAAAGGGGACACTGTAGGTTATGCCGGACTCCTACCGGCTAAAACCCAACGACTTTCTAGCGCGGCCGTAGATGGGCGGAGTCGCAGGAACGTTGTTGCACAACTTCGGCGACCCGCCACGGCTGTTCAGCGCGGGGAGGACTACACTCCCTGTCGGAACCTCGGCGTACCCGAAAGCGAAGGTACGCCGGCCATTTCGGGGACCTCACAACGGGCGGTAGTCTCCCCTTAGACTACCGCCCTACCCCATGACAGCCTAGAAACAATAGAAAGTTATTGTTCTGTTTATTTAGAATACCAACAACATGTCACGCTTAAAAATTACTATAAACTTTTTGAGACTTGATAAATTTAGGTTTGCGCGTATGACGTCAAATTACTCAAACAAAGACTGACAAGTAGAGTGTGGAAAAAACTATCCCCAATGAGTTTTGTTTTGTGTGAGTAATATGACGATGTATGGTTGATTAGGCGGCAAATTAAAATGAGAATATTATTTTTCGTATTTTATAATTGTTATCCCGCTATTATTTATGCAAAACAAAAATTTATAGCTTAATATTGATCAATTAATAAGTTTAAACACTTTGTGAAAAATAGGCCTATTACAGACTTACTGGCATACAAATATTTGCAAATGAACTTAATTTCAACTTTAAAATGTTAGGTTGGGGAAAAACTCTTTTCGCATATTATAGTATGCATAAACTTGTAATAATAAATGTATAAACATGTGATGGTGTGTATATGGTGGGATTGGAAGGAAATTGTTCATTATGAGCTTTTACCGCCGGGCAGAACCATCGATTCGGATCTTTACTGTCAATAACTGATGAGATTAAAGCAAGAAGTTGAGAGAAAGAGGCCGGAATTGATCAATAGAAAGTGTGTAGTATTCCATCACGACAATGCTAGACCACACACATCTTTAGCCACTTAGCAAAAATTAAGATAGTTTGGGTGGGAGGTCTGTTCCACCTGTTTTGATCTCTTCAGAATTCTTTAGGCAGTGTCAGGTTAACATCAAGAGAGGACTGCCAAAACTACTTGTCTCGTTTTTTTTATCAGAAGTCCCAAAATTTCTACAGCAACCGGATCATATGTTACTACCTACAAGATGGCAAAGAGCCATCGAACAAAATGGCACATATATACTGTAATTACATGTAAATAAACTTTGAAAAAAATGTCTTGAATTTTCATGTAAAATGCCAAGAAACTTTTTCCCCAACCTATTATATTGTCAAGTAATTTAATATGAAATATTTAATATTTAAGTTATAGTTATTTTATTCGTAACACTAAATTATTTCATAAAAGAAATCCTTCATGGTGTAGTAAATTCTTTCGATTAACACTATTTTAAGATTAGACTTTCTATATCTTTTAATTTTGCAAATATATAAGTCGCACTGAATGTTTTTAAAACTGGCCAGAAAGTATAGACAAAAATGAAAAATAAATATAAATTTCACATTAAAGAACTTTTTAGGAAGCTTTCGATGTAATTTCATTCAATTGGCATTTGTTTTTACTTTGTGTTCATTTATAAAGTATGCGTCGTGCGAAAATATAAATTTGACGAGAAAATTTTCGCTCTATTATTTGACTTTCGTTGCAGTCTTAATCAACAACAAATTTATGATAAGACAAGCACGTATACAGAGGGGGGGATAGTTGGGATTTATCCCCCCCCCCCGAAATCTGACTGAAAAAAAAACGATAGATGTCATTCATTCAGAAAGTAAGAAAAAAAGACTGGTCGGCATGTGTGACACTAGATTTATAGAACGTCACGACTCTATAAATGTATTTTGTGAGTTACTCAAACCTATTGTCATTACATTGAGAGAACTATCCTGCACAAACAGAACTCTTGCCCAAACTACGTCTACATTCATAGCTGCACCAAGAGTAGTTTCTTGATTTCTCTAAAAACCCGTGAAAGATTTTTCAGAAAAATTAGAGTAAAGTACAGTGAAAAATTAGAGTAAAGTACAGCGATTTTTACACAGTTCACATGGTTGTTTCAATGTTTGTCCCCCCCGGAACCAAAAGTCTGGATTCGTGCCTGATGATAGACTTCCATTGGCATTTCACGACGAAGCCCCATCCCGTGCCACTGTTTATAATTGGTTCAGTGAGTTTAAACGTGGTCGTAACAGTATCAATGATTGTTACGACCACGTTTAAATCGGTAACACAAGTATTTAATGTAAGATACGGCTCGTTTACGATTTTATTATATGTATAGATATGCACTGAATTTTTATCTAAGTTTTAATCATACTCTAAGAAGTCAAATTTATGTTAGTTAACACTTAACTTTATTCTAAGCTTGCCTGTCATCCAAGAATCTAATAAGATCAATTTAATTTATTTTTTTAATATAAAATAAATAGAAAATGGTTTAGATTTTGCGAACATAAGTATTGATGTCGTAGACATACGATGACCAGATAAAAACATCATCAGACTTCTAATAAACAAGCAAACATTGTCACACTTAGAAAGGGCCAACATTTCGTTTCAATGTGATAAGCATTGTTTACCGCGAGTTTAACGCGGTTGCAGGTTTATCTATTTGCACAAGAGCAATTGTAACTATTTATTAGTCAATTCAATTGTACAAGAGCTCTGTTTGTTTTGATTTACTATTTTATGTTACTGGTAGTAATATCTATAAAGAGATTTCTTCCTAACAGCTTTTAGCCTTAACCTCATTGTCCTCTTATCTTGTCTCTTATCCTTTATCCTATCAGGGCTATTGGATCCCTTATAGCGTAACTTGTGAACCTATATAGACGGCAGTACTCACCCACTTAAGAGCGCGTATAAAGAGAAATAGCTAATCCTAGAATTGAATTTTATCTAAGTTTGTAAAGTCCAAATAAGAAAATATTTATATATAGATTAATACATTATAAATAAAAGTGAAATGTGGAAAAGAAAATTTTATACGATGAATTTTTCTCGATAGAAAAAAAATCACCAAATTACCTCTAATTTTTATCGTTTTTTGTTTTATTTTCAAAATGACACATATTACAAACCTAAAAAATTATCAGTAATCTCACTTCCCAGATTATTTAGGGCTTTGAGGATTAATTTTTCATTTAACATTGTAGTTTACGAGTAATTAATCATATATTTAATACTCCTATATTGCTAGTCCCCGTAAGGGGGAACGTTGCCGAGACGGAACTACATATTTTCTCTCACTCGTTGATACTTGACGAGTTATGCGCATGCGTTGCGACAGTAGTGGGAGTAGTGAGAGAAACCCAGCCTATAAGATGGTTATAATGTAGTTCTCGGATATGCGCACAACTTTCGAAGTCTTCACGAGGGAGACAGACATATATGTCTGCACCGTTCTGTCGGCATCGATTCGGTGCACCCTACTAGCAATATAGAAGTATTAAGTATATGTAATTAATATTTAATGGTTTTGGCACTTATAACATTTTTATTGCGCGAAATGCGCTATCTTCCGTCTCATGTCATGCATACTTCAATGCGCATTGTTTCACATGATCAGTCACAATCGCTTATGGGCCACGCGGATGAAATTAGAAATATTTTTTGCTTTGTACGCAGCTTTAAGTTGACCATCCTCAGACCATAAATTTTAAAATAAGTTAATTTAATATTTGAGTGTTTTCATATAATTTATGTAATTTTTTTTCATGTAAAGGTCGCAAGACATGATGTGAGCTGTTGATCATGTAGGATAAAGGTCCGTTTATATCTTCAGACAACGAACGTATCAGACACCGTCAGACAAAGTTTATTTACATCTAGCGTACCAGAAACGTACCATATCAGACAAAAACAGACAAGTGCACGGTTCCGATTCTGGGGCACAGGCCCTCTCCCCGCGAATGCGCGGACAGTGTCTGATGGCGTCTAAGCGGACACGTTACGCTAGATACGAATAAGTTCTTACATATCATATGAAAGAATATTATTTGTCTGATACGTTCGTTGTCTGAAGATATAAAGGGAACTTAAGGGATTAGAGATTAGGTGGTGCAATGGGATCTGGCATTCCTCACTCACTCACAGAATGACAACAGCACAAATGGTGCTTTTCCTGTGGTCTTCTATATGAAAATGGTTACAGTTGCCAAAGACATCTGCAGCAGACGTCGTCCTACCCGAACACGAAAATAATTCTGTAACCCGATTGTGGCGCCATCAATCGGATCCAATTTTATTTATAAACCATATATGTCAAAGTGACGCGACACTTCACGTCAATCAACGACGGTTAAATTATTTGGATATTGTTCATACAAAAATACTAAAATGGCGCTTTAAAAATGGGGATGGAGGTAGGAATACCTACCAAATATACAAAAAAAATCATAAAAATCGGTCCAGCCGTTTCAGAGGAATTTTATTATAAACACTGTGACAAACAGTTGACCAACAACAACAACAAACAACAACAACAACAACACAGTTGACAAACAACAACAACAAAATACAAACACTGAGACTTTTATATATTAGATAAAAAAATCTTTTTTTTTACCTGAAACTGCTCCCGGAAATTTTCTGAACAAAATCAAAGATAAAGTATCATCTGGCATAAGTTTTTCCAATGTACGTAAACGCATATAACTGTTAAAATCGGGTTTGTTAGCCATTTTTACATATCGTGTTGTCTCTTTCAAAGATTCATTTTATTTCCAATGTTCTGTTTCTATGTGATTTGAGAATATTATATCTCCTTCTTTACAAATTTAATGTTTTGGCTTTTATTATAATATCGATAATACATAAATATTGTCTCACTGTGACATGACAGTCGAGACATTATAGCATGTGTCAAATTTTTTTAAAATGTTTATTCAACTGGAATGACTTGGAATGTTTATCGAGGCCAGTTTCACAAATTGGCAAGACATCTTTATCGCTGTGACGACTCGAGAACCTAATAATTTTTTTTTTCAGGATAAAAAGTATTCTAAATGTGGAAACCAGGTAATAAACTATGTGTATCTCAAATTTCATCCAAATCTGTTCAGTAGTTTTCGCATGAAAGAGTAACAAACATCCATCCTGACAAACTTACATATTTATAAAATAGTAGAATTTATTTATTTCACTGTGCTTTTTTCTAATTTTCTCTTACATTTATGTCGTCAGACAAGCTGAAGGTCCACTTGATGGTAGGTGGCTACCGTCGCCTATAACACAAGCAACGCCACAAGTGATGCAAATGCTCTGCTGACCACAATAGTACGTGTATTAAGGATAAGGGATTAGGAAGGGATATCTTAGAAGTCACAATATTTTTGCACATAATCTACCCCTATGAGAAGCCCTTTGGCAGAGGACCCAACTTCGGAAATAACCTTTTCATAGTAGAGCCAACTATCTGGCAAATAGTGGATCTATTCTGAATCTGGCAAGTAGTGGCTAAACATACTGCGTTTCGCAGTCATTTGGCAGCGGCAGTATTTGTCCATCTGGCGGTAGTAACCACTCCACTACAGACGTCACTGTGAAATAACAGAATGATATCTTTTGTGTTTCGGTGAGTGATTAACCTTAGGTATTATTGCACTCCCTAGTATCATCAAATTGAATTTAGGTATACATACTACCTACGCTCGCTTATTATTGGACAAATTTAAAAAAAGTATATCGATTAATTTATAATTTATGGTTTTTTTATTTGAATCTACTTATTTATTCTGGGGAATGTTCTTCTTCTTCTTTTTGTTATGGCTCCATCAAATCTTTTCAGACGATTTTGTAAATGTCATTTGTAAAAATAGCAATACGAAAACTCAAAATTCAAATTTAAATCAAAAGTAGCAGATTCCGATACTAGTCGGTCAAATCAAGTACAATTTTTTTCTTTAAATTTTCCAAAACAGAGGCTCTAGTATGAGTTTACGATACTACACCAATACTACACTCGCTAGCGAGAACGTAAAACTTTTGTATGGGAAATCGTGAACTGTCAATGTCAAATTATCAATTTTCCATATAAATGTTTTACGCTCTCGCTAGCGAGTGTAGTATCGTAAACTCATGCTAGAGCCACGGGTCCGTCAAGACCCAGGGCTGGGGAATGTTCATGAAATATATTTTAAATGTCAAATTTCCAAAATGACATTTTGATTACTCGACTGACGTCAATGACATTTTTTTTTTCGATAGCCCAGTCACGGCATAGACTAATATATTCTCTTCCCAAATTACAGAACAAATATATCAAATAAATTATTTGTGTCAATAAATGACAAACAGTACATACTTATAGTGGCAATTGATAAATTCTAAGCAAAAGCTTCAAAACTATATTTATGAGGACTTTATACGTTCAGTTCATTAAATTAAACATTTCTAGGAAAATTATACTACTTATATTATTATATTATGAAAAAGAACATTATACTGCACTACTGGCATGTTTTTTAAGGTTTTATTAATAAAATATCATATATTTGTCCCTCCATAACAAACTCTAAAGTGTTTCAAGACGTGTAATGGGTAAATAAAGAACGTTATATTATATTTCGATGGTAAATAATAATAATAATAATCAACTAGACTAATATAATTAAAATGTAGAAGAGTTTGTTTGTTTATTTGTAACCTCTAAGCAGTCGGATTTAAAAAATTCTTGCACTTGTTAACCCAGTTCTTGAGAAAGGTTATAAGCTTCCTCATCATAAATAATCACGCTATGACCCTTAGAAGCCGAGCAAAAAGAAGAAAATCAGAACGGAAAAAGAAAAATAATATGGGTCATGAGATGCGACGCGTTGGGTCAGGGGGCCCAACGCGTATCAGCGAGTGAAACGCGGGATACAGAATAGTAGAAATAAAAGTTAAAAACATTATTAGCTATTTCAGCTATTTTTCTATGATGAATTAATTAATTTCCATCAAAACACGAAAGCAAACAGTTTATTTAAACAGTTGTCGCCTGAACAGACGATTGTACATATTATATTTAATACAATGTTATGATTTTAAACGAAAGTGTCACTTATTATTAATAATAATAATAAAATTATTATGAAAACTTGGAATATTTTTTGTAAAGTAATTGTCAAGTCTTATTGGATTTTTCTTCGTGATGCCTCCACTGCGTTTTGTGATTTAAATAAAATAATTGTTCATCTCTGATGGTGCACACATCTTTTATTTACTTTTAAAATGCCTTAAAATATTCACAATCACTTATATAACATTTTTACTCATATACCAAACAAAACTCATATTACAAAACCAACTCTTCTATCAAACTCAAAAAACTCTCTTCAATTTTTTTTCCACATCAAAAAAAACATCTTCTTTTTTTTGTTTGAATTACAAAACCTTTTTAATTCAGCCAGTATTTAAGTTCAATCAAGTGCATAAAAATAACAAAAGACATTGTGTTTAAACCGCTTTGCGTAGCGAAATAGTTTTTTTGAATTATTTTATTAATATCTTGAACCCACAAACGCAATATAATTTTTATATAAATAAAAATTGTACGTCCGTATGTTTGTATCCACAAAACTCGAAAATTAGTAGATGGATTGACTTGAAATGTTTATACAACATTGCATATTAACTGAAGATTGTTTATACTTTTTATTTGAGCCAAAGCGAAACGTAGTTCAACTAGTATTATTATATATAAAATACTATAATATTAGTAAATTAGTAAAATTAGTAAATTTAGTAAACGTAAAGGATTTCAGGAGAGGAAGAAAATGTTAATGTATTTTGAACTTGAATACTGGCTGACTTGATGTCATTGTTAGAAAAAATGAGTTGAAGTAAAAAGACGAAAAGAAAATGATGTGGTTTTGATAGTGTTTAATTTATATCGTAAAATGTGTATACGAAGAAAATAATATAATTATCTGCACATAATATGAAGTAGAGTGTTTTATTAAATTTGAGATTATTGGATCACAAAACGCAGTGGAGCGAACAAAATCCCATAAGAGAAAATGGTCTAAAATGGTCGCTTAGTTAAAGTTGTGGTACCTGGGTCAACATTCTTGGTCGAGGTGGAAGGGCTACAGTGGAAAAGACACGCGAATCAGATTTATAAATTGTAATTATATTTGTTGTTATTTTTGTTTATATCGTAAGAAGTACTAAATGAGCGGAGTTATCTAAATCATAAAGGTGTTAAGCTATTTTATTAGAGGGAAGGAGCGAGTGTCATAACCTGACAACTGGCAACCCCGTGCTAACTTTTTGAACTGTGTCTAGTATCTATGATGTCTAGGAAAAAAAATGTCTAACTAACTAAATAAAATAAAACTCATAACGTTATCCATATAATTTATTTACGGTGTTTTATGTACTGCAAAGTACAATAAATGGCGACGAGGTTGGGATAAATAATAAATCCTAACTAATATTTTAAATCCGATAGTGAGTTTGTTTGTTACCGATCGTTATAAAATTTGTCAGGGGTGCAGTATAGGGCATGGATTACTAGTGGACTTTTAAGGATGATACATATTACACCGTGCCGCCACGGTCTGCCATTCATCACCGTGCCGGCCGGCGGCGGTGCTTTGTCATTTCCAAGTACTCGCGCGGCAAACTCGGGTAAATTCTAATAACCCGAGGCAGGCCTTTCATTTGAATTGAACTGTTAATATGATAGCGAAATATTAATCTCGGATTAACTATAGACGACAAATTTAATTGGAAGCCTCATATCAAACAAGTTTGCGGTAAACTAAGGACTTTCCTTGCTAATATTACGATATTAAATAATCGCATTCCATTTAAGGTGAAACTTATGCTTTATTATGCACTGGCAGAACCCTATATACAATATGGCCTTACTAGTTACGGCCGCACCTATAAAACTCATATGAACAAAATCTACAAAATACAAGTATATAATTCTAAAAACATTCGTCTCACCTAAATTAAAAATATATGTTACGAAGATGAAAACGATCTTTTTAAGCATTGTAACATATTACCAATAAACACTCAATTTGCTTTTTCACTACTGAAAGAACAATATTTCAACGAATCCTTAAAGAGAGTGATGGAACACCTGTATGCACTAGGGTAATCTCAAAGAAGCGATTACGTACACAGCGCGCCAATAATACGTACGGTGAATGGACTACCGCTTATATTGTCCCGCGCCTTATCAATAGCCTACCTTCAGATCTATTAAAATTAATTCAGAATATTAAAATTAAATTAAAGGAATATTTTTTAAATTGTATTTGAATAAATTAACATAATAATGAATTGTATATAGTTAGATGTTAAAGCTTTTAATATTTTAATAATAATTTAAAGCATATAACATGATAGCACAAGGTTAAACCTAGGTGGTTTTTAGTGCTATCATTATATTAATGTAAATTTAGTTTTCTTTTGAAATTGTTTAAATTATAAATAAATAATTAATAAAATAAATAATGAGCGACGCCTTAAATATTTTTCTTTTTCATTTTCTTACTCATTTCTACAAGCACATTTATAAGGTTATGATTAATACAAGACTTATTTAATAAGAATTTCAACTTTGTTTTCTTAGACTATCGCCTTTTAAGTAAACAACTTTATAATGTGTATTAAATAGAGCTTACAATGTTTCTCTATCAACAGAAAATCTTACAATCTCATACTGAATTTCGAAACCGCATTATAATGTCCGCAATAGTTTTATGTGAATTTATTTTTCTTGTATTTCTGCTGATATTAATGTGTATAATGCCTCATTCGCTTTCTTCTAACCGTCTTTCATAAATTAAATACATCCTATTATAAGACATATGTGTGTGTGTATTGTATAAAAAAAGTCGGGTTATTTATAACCCGAGAACGGTTGGACGAATTTTTTTAATTTGTGATTTGTTGAACTTTTCTCCGCCCCGAATAATATATATAATAACTATTGAAACATCTGAAATATTCATGAAAAAAAAAATTGTGTTTTTTTAATTTGTTATACATTTATGGAACTTAATAATTCATTTTGACTATTCATTTATTAAAGAAATGAATTTAATTCAGCTAAGAATCTGAGGCGGTACGAAGTTCGCGGGTTAGCCATCAGGGATCAGCTAGTAGTATTATAAATATAAAGGTTGTTCCCCAATAAGGCATTACCTTTATTACCTGAATTAACATATAGGATACTTTTTATGTTTAATGGAAAAACTGGAAAAAATGTTACTAGTAGTCGTTTAATAGTAGATTTTACAAGGCGAGGGCTGATAGTAATGGTTTTGTGGACGAGTTATAAACTCTGCATTTCACTTCGATTGCGAGGAAATAAAACAGTAGTATAACATAACATTTCTTTAAACGCACCAAAAAACAATAGCTGTTTCCCACCGATTTTTTTTAATCTTACGACATTGACATCTTATGACATTGGCTTGGGCTGCAGACCTATACAGCCTACTATTAAATTAATTTTGTAATAATAATTTTCTTAAATTAATTAAATAACCTACCGTACTTGAATTTAAATTTTAATATCTTTTATGTCTTAAAAAACACATGAGGCAAATAAATTTAAGTAAATATTATAAAATAACAAATTCTATCTATGAACTTCTTATTGTGTTTGGCTGTAAAGCTCATTTTCTTTGCCTTAATATAGATACATTTATGAGTAGATATAATGCACTTGTGCACAAAATTCGATTTTGTGCAGCCTATATTCTGCACAAATAAGCACTTTCAGAGCATGAGAAGTGAAAAATATAAAAAATGTTCGGCGCCACCGTCATTAAGCAATTTTCAACGCATACGCAGTCGTAGGCACTACGAGATTCAGTTGGTTTGTTTATTTGTTTCTTTCACGCCTTAACTACTTCACCGATCATCATAAAATTTTGCATACACTTTGTCAGGGATACAGAATAAAATATAGGGTACCATTCAAATGTACCTGTTCCCGAGGGATCATCTATAAAATAAATATAAAAAATTCAACGCCTGACTAAAACAATATGTATGTGTAACAATAAGTATGTTCAATAAAGATTGAATAAATGTTTTAACGTTTTTAGGGTTCCCTACGTCCGAATAAAAAAACGGAACCCTTATAGGATCACTCGTGTGTCCGTCTGTCCGACCATCACCCCCGGCCCCCCTCCCCCTTATATCCGAAACTACTGAACCTAAAATTTTGAAAAAAATACAGAAATTAGTTTTCCACCTATAAGAAGTCCATGATATTAAAATAACATGGTAAATCACTCAATATTGTGCGTAGATGTAAATATGATAGGTAACATCATACGGAACCCTCTTCACGCGAGTTCAACTCGCACTTGTCCCGTTTTTTTAGGAAAAGAGGCACTGGCGAAGTCGTAGACAAAAGCTAGTTATATAATAAAAAAAAAATTATGTTAAGGTCGGCAGACAGGCTGACGGTCCACTTGATGGTAGGTGACTACCGTCGCCTATTACTGCCGCCTAAGCTGCTGCAAGTGCGTTGCCGACTGCAGTAGGATTAAGGATAAGGGATTAGGAGTGGATAGGGAAATGGGCTCTGGCATCCCTTACTCACTCACCGAAACACAACAGCACACGTGCTGTTATTTCTTCTGAAAGTAGGTGCTTACTGCCGCCAGACGGGCTGCCAAAATGACTGCGAATCGCAGTGTGCTTTGCCACTACTTTCCAAATCCAGACCAGAGCCAAATTTGAAAAGTTGATTTTTTAAAGTTGACCCTGCCGGGAATCGAACCCGGGAACCCTAGAATAAAGCGTTAAGGCAAGCACCCTAACCACTCATCCAACGAGCTCACATATATGGGGCTATATATGGGGATTTCACATTTATTTATACTAGCGACCCGCCCCTGGCTTCGTATTTTTCTGCAAATAATACACACAAACCTTCCTCGTTTATCGCCTTTTCCACTAAATGCAATTAAAATGTATGCAAATAAAAACAACCTGTGCATGTATCTATGGAAAACATTTTTCCCTATTTGTCCTTTCTTAAATGTTGGATTTGTGATTAAACTTTGAATTTTTACAATTGCGGTATATTCCGCGGCGGAGTTACACCGATAAGAAATAAGATACTCGGATGTATGTCATCCAGTCGTCTGTCTAATCTCTTCAATAAACCGTCGTTATGATCCGTCTATTTACTTAAAACCTCAATAAATTACAATGGCTTAAGATCCGATGAGAGATCGCGCTTCACCCATCTGTTTACAAGGCGAAAAGAATATTTTGTCATTTTTAATCTATGAGAAAATAAATCGCGATTGTGTTGCCTATTAAAATATGCTCATGGACAAGACAATAATGTTATTGCTTTATCAATGCATAAGATACCTATTTAAATCGTTAAGGTCGCGCGCAGCTCCTATATTGTAATAGTCCTTCTCTATTACACTGAAAGAAAGAAAGAAATTTTTATTCCTCTAAAGATATGTATAGGCAAATACATACACTATATGAACAAACAATAAATTACAAACAAAAGAGACAAACAAATATATAAACAAATAACAAGAGGAAAGGGAACCCTGGCTCAGTATAACAGTTGTGGTGCAGACCACAACACTGATATTCTGCCAGGGACCAGACATTCAGAGAAAAAACATTTTCGTGTATGTTCTCTGCACAGTACGCTATAAGGTGGCGCTGTACGAGCGTGGGAACTCAGTAATAGGTATTTGGGAGAATTTGTTGTCTCAACTTACTATAATGGGAATTACCGAAGACAGAACGCGACGCAACATATTCCCACCACTTATTCAACTCGCGAAAATAATAAAACATACTTACGTCAGCAATTCCAATATTTTAGAAAAACCTTTATAGTTGGTAGCTATTGACTTCCCAATTTCAAATGTTCATTATAGTTAGGATGTTTCCATGGAAAAACATTTTTTATTTTAGTCAGTAATTACAAAATTTCAACCCGCGCAAATGTCACAAATTCTGCACAATTATACGAGATATAAAATTAATTTCAGTTTTTTGTTGCGATGCAAACCTTCATATTATGTCCCTGAAATGTAATGTTTTTTTATGTATCGCTAAGACCTATAATTAATGCGTAATCACGGAATTACGTAGTATAGAATAAGTAAGCTGTTCGAGTTGGAAAGTGCCCTCTTAAGGCTTAGGCCGCACTATGGTTTTTTCCAACCGCTCGAGACGCACATAGGCAGGCCCAATACGGCTAAACCGCTGTAGTTTTTAACCGTGTGAATCAAGAAGATTCAAGAAAACTAGTACAAACGGCCGCACTAGCGGTTTTTTCCCGCCTCTGATTTTAAAACCGTGAATGGCTCTCGGGTAAAAACCGCGGCAAATTGTAATCCATAGAACTTACTCGGTGCACACACACTATGCGTTAACCGCGGGCGGTTTTTTTTTGCCAGTATTCGTCGTGAAGGTGATGTATGGAGGACGCACATGCAAAATTTTATGAAAATTAGCTACTGACGGATATAACAATTGAAAAAATTCTCGGGATGTTCTTTTAAAATATGATATTTCTTATGAAACAAACCTTTCTTAAATCTACGGCTAGTGAGTGGATGGACCAAATATTATCGAAATTTGCGTTGACGTCTTCTATTTTTTAGTATTAGAGTAACAATACATGCTGCTCTCTTGAAACCCATCTTCAAACTGTGAAAATCGAGGGCAATTTCGTGGTTTTTAATCGACTTGGACAAAGTTGGTATAAGTTCAATTATATGTTAATTTTTTTTATGTTAGGGTCGGTAGACAGGTAGACGGTCCACTTGATGGTAGGTGGCACCGTCGTCACCTGTAACACAAGTAACGCCATAGGTGCTACAAGTGCGCTCTCGACTACTGTAGAATTAAGGATAAGGGATTGGGAAGGGTTAGGGAAATAGACTTTGGCATCCCTTACTCACACACGCTCGTTGACGAGTTCGTTGGATGAGTGGTTAGGGTGCTTGCCTTAACGCTCTGTTCTAGGGTTCTCGGGTTCGATTCCCGGCAGGGTCAACTTTGAAAAATCAATTTTTCAAATTTGGTTCTGGTCTGGATTTGGAAAGTAGTGGCAGGGCACACTGGGTTTTCGCAGTCATTTGGGCAGCCCGTCTGGCGGCAGTAACCACCCCCTTACAGAAAACCACCGTGAAATAACAACACGTGTGCTGTTGTGTTTTGGTGAGTGAGTAAGGGGTGCTTGTGTTATTAGGCGACGGTAGCCACCTACCATCAAGTGGACCGTCAGCCTGTCTGCCGACCTTAACATAAAAATAAATAAAAAAACACACCGAAATACAACAACACAAGTGCTGTTATTTTACGGTGCTGTTATTCAGACCAGAGCCAACTTTGAAAAGTTCATTTCCAAAGTTGTACCCCTCCGGGAATCGAACCCGGGAATCCTAGAAAAGAGCGTTAAGGCAAGCACCTTAACCACTCATACAACGGGCTCGACAAACAAAAGCTTAATTTATAATTAAGCTTAAACTTATTTATATATGACTAGACATTGTGTTTCTGTGACTGTTGTGTGTGTGTGTGTGTGTGTGTGTACAGAAATTCGAATAACTCACCACCGCTAATTGTAAAGACTGGACTGCCGTTGATATGGGGCGAATGATCGTCGATGGTTTCAGCTGGCTTGACCACATCGGGCGCTCCGACCATGCCTGAAACAATAAATCATATACCTATATAAGATTAAATCAATAAATTATATGCATGAAAGGTAGAGAAAGGTAAGCGACATGACTTTTAAAAAGTTACACTCAAATCAACAAAGGTTCGCAAGCACTGTCGTATGGTTTCACGTGTCTTCGTTCTGTCCCAGTTAAAAAAGATTCAAAGGCAAAATATCTAGGGCAGTTGCGCTCTACATAATTATGTATCACCTTTTAGGGCATCCACATACAAACTTACAACTTTATACTATAGGACGTGTATGTTGTATTGATTTACAAAAACAAGTACAATAGAATTACAATAGATATCCACCCTATCGATGGTACCTACGCGCCTTTCCGATTAGTGTCAAAGGAAATTGGTCCTTATGTTTACAACATAGAGCTTGCATTTCAACGGAGATAGCATTACCGAACTTTCAATTGTTTGTTTACAATCTTATTTATATTTCTAGCAAATTCGAAATACATTGAGGTGTTTGGCGCCATTAAAAAATAATAAATACTATTTAATTTTAAAAATTTACTTAATTATAATTTACAAATTTTACAATAAATTATAATTTACAATAATTACATAATTTACAATAAATTACACTGAAATTGTTCAAATGTTCAAATTAATCCTAATAATATAATATTGAATGTTTGGATGTTTGTTCCTCGATAACACAAAAAGAAATGGCGTACAAATAGTTTTTCACCTGGATTAACATATAGGACACTTTTATTCTTGAAAAATTTTAGGTTCTTGTGGGATTTAAAATAAAAACATTAATTTTATTATAAATGCAAAAGTGAGTTTGTTCCTTTGTTACTCTTTCACGCCTTAACTGCTCTACAATTAATCATGAAATAGGGTATCCTTTATCTAGAAAAAAATACTGTTCCCGTGGGACGCGGCTAAAGCCAATGTATTTTTGGGAATACTTAAAGCCAATAAATACTTAGGAACAATAATTAATTATGATTCACCATAGAGAAAAGTGAGTTAATATTCACTTCCTTATTGTAGTTTGAATAGTATGTGGGTCGGTGTATCGAGGTCGGCCCGATACATCATGTTTCTGCTAACTTTGTTTTCAGTATAACTATTTCTTTAATGTAAACATTACCATTTGTCAACCGCGTTCGTTATTAAATAACATTTAATGTTAGGCATAGCCGATAAGATTACACAAGCGACCTCCAGGTTCGCACGAATAGAAAATGCTTTAGGTTTTATTATAATTATTTAGCTGACCCAGCAGACATTGTCCGAACCCGAAAATAATTCCGTAAACCGATTGTGGCGCCACCTATCGGGTCCAATTTTATTTTCAAACCACAAATAAACATTTAGAAAGCCTTTAACTAAGACACTACTACTTCATTAAGATAAATTATTGCTGTGCTTTCAATAAGAGAAACTAAATCTAAATTAGCTGTAGAAAAAAAGAATAAAATTAAAATAAAATAAGGATACTACAAAAGTTCCTTTTTTAAATGATGGACAGACAGAAATCGCAAACTCGACCACCACATATCACTTGACATCCTAATTCTTGTGTCCTGTCCCAACGAAATGCAACTCTATTTTTGTGACGAAACGGTAATAGCCTTTAATTCAATTGTCACGGCTAAGGACGTAACATAAATACTAAAGGTGATATCGTGTTCAGGTCACGTGTTCTAAACCAAACACATTATACTGATGCAGTGAAGGAACAAGGATGTGAGGGTTGACCAAATTTTTTGCCAATAGCGCGACTTAAAGTAAACATAATACCTAGTTCAAACATTGTGTTCATGATTATTTTAATAATAATAATACTTCAGCCAAAAAGAAGAGGGATATATTTTTTACTACAAAAATATTGATCCTGATGGCCTTGTAAAGTTGGCGATTTTGATTTTGACCACGTGCTTCTAAATGTCAAATTACGGATTCTTTCGTCTTGCCCGATCAATATAGTTGAAAATCTTTGCTTCAGCACACTTTTTATTAATAATATGTAAAGGAATATTTTTTGTTTTATTTGACTTTTTAATTGACAAAGTTAACAATTGAATAGAATAGAATAGAATAGACGCACAATGTATTTTTATTTGGAAAATGATATTTATTACTACTTCGTACGCGTAAATTTTTTGTATGTAAACTTAATTGAATGAAACAAACACTAAATGTTACGGGAAGCTTTCTATATTACATCAGTGAAAACCGAATTTAAATCGGTTAAACCGTTTCTGAGATTAGCATGCACAAACACACAGACAAACAGTCGAACAGATAAACAGACAAAAATTCTAAAAACTTTTTTGGATTTTTTTTAAAATATTTAATGTTTAATATTTAACACGGCTTGTTTACAATTTTATTATCTATATTAATAATTTCGTCAAGGGGTACGGTAGACTCGACTGAAACCTTACCTGAATAATAAAACATAAAAAAATAAATATTTCGAGTCGACAACATATATCCGCAAAATTGGGATTGTCAAGTATTTTGTTAAATTCTAATGGTGCTGACAAGGTTATATTATATTTCGATGGTGCTGACAGACAAATCGCAGTCGCCATATTAGCCACTCTAGCGAAACGTCACTCACTGACACCTGTGACATCTTGAGTGGTTAATAAACGTTCCGTTTCATTCATATCAGCGCACATACGTCTCGCCACTCAATACGTCGTCGCACCATTCATATTAAAAACAAAGTGTCCATTACAAAGAACTGTGACTCATGTGACTGTGTAAAACGAAACGTCTTGCCGCAAACATTGAGCGAAATCTATGCCGCTTACAGAAATATCTACCTACATTTGGTACCTACATGTGTACACATTATGAGTCACATTACACCCGAGCGAAGCCGGGTTTTCATCTAGTATGTATATAGATTCGTTGGGCCGCACAAGTACATCTCAAAAAAAACAGTCGTTTTTTGGTTGTCGAAAATAAACGTGCGTATTAATTTTACGCACAATATACTTTCATTACTGTGTCACTTGGTGCAACCATGAGCAAACTACAATCTGTAGGCTGTATTTTATTTTTATTGAAATATACATGTTATAGTAACAATTCAATACATTCAAAATTTCTCGATATTATTAGTTTACTATAGCGAATCGTCTCCGCCTACGATCGCATGCAATTTTATTAAAAAGTTAGCGGTGAAACAGACAGAGGCGGACATCGACTTTATTTTATAATAATATAGATATGGATAATGGATAATGGATAATGGATATAGAAATGGATAATTTGATAAAAATATCCTAACCTCAGACCGATCACAATTTTTACCAAAATAAGCGCTATTAACTATAATGCATAACAAATTTTTGTAGCTTCTCGAGGATAAAACGAACAGATATAAATTGGAAGGCTTTCTTAAACATTGTGTAAAATTTGCCGATTAAAACTTAAGAGGCCTATGGTGATTTTGCAACGATTTCAGTCAATTTATTTTAGAGATTTTTCATAAAATAAACAGAGTTGAGTACTTTGTAATATGTCATTAGAAAGATTATTTCAATAGTAAAGGAATAAATGAGCCACATTTTTGTTTTATTTCTGTAATTTCGATTTATCCATCATGTTCTAACATCCGTTTCAGAAAATTTGATGTTCGGGGACTCAATTTTTTTTGCTGTTTTCAGTCGACATTGTAGTTTAAACTTAACGAAAAAAATACTGTGCATTGGCATAGAAGTCTTCTAAGGAATAAATGAAACAATTTTTTATTTTCGTACAAAATTTTCGAAAAATAAAATATAAAACGCAGTGCAATTTTCGAAAATATCCACCCAAAACTGATGCTTTTTCTGAATAGGCTAAAAGTTGTTTGCTAAAAATAAAAATACCACTGTAAACTTTACATCATCAACTACTTGTGTGCAAAAAATTAAATAAATAGATTTACAAAAAATACTAAAAAAAAATTTCGTAAAAACACGCAAATCTTGCAATATATTAGAAGACACATTCCCTAGCCGGTCAGTCCGCGCCGCGCCAAGCGCTTCTAGAGGGAGGACGTATCGCTTTTCGTTGTGCGCCCACGTGACCACATCGAGCGATCGAACGGCGAACCGGGCAAACAATATAGCGCAACCAAAATGTTTTGACAGTTTTCTTTTTATATTTTTTTTGTTGTCTACTAAATATTGATGAAAACTATGTTTTTGTTTATAAAGTATAATTGCGATGTATATAGTATGTAATTTATATTTCAGATATTCGTTGTTTTTTCTTTATTACGAAGATAACTATATATCGAAGAAAAATAGAATAGAATTATAAGTAATCCAATATTTTATTGATCTAACAATGACGCGTGAGAGAAAAAACAGTGCCTTTGGCATTGTGAAATGTAAAAAAAAATTCATGAATTCAGAAGGTTGATAGGAGCAAAAAAATATTTAATGGACATAATTTTTACTACCTTTAAGGATGATTTATATTACACCGGGCCGTGGCCCGTCCGGAGCCCGGTGAAGATGCTAGTATGCTTTGTATGAACCAATTCATATTACACCGGGCCGTGTCCGTGCGCTCCAATCGCGAAATTTCAAAAAAATATTTCTTTTCACCGTGCGCTCGGAGACAGCTTCGCGAGGCCCGCTCGGGTATTAGTCTTTTTAGTGGTATCATTTAATGTATATGTCGGCGCTTTTGATTTGCGGGAGTGAACAGCACTGACAACTGTCATTTGTCAACTGGACAGCGGGATCGGAATGTCATTGTCGTTGACTCGGACACAACACCGAGCGCTAGCGCAGAGGCACATCGGCCGGGGAGTACCTCACGGGAAGGCAATCGATTGACATCAAGGGACTGGTGCTACGTGTTTGGTGGAGTGTTATCTGATTTGGTGTGATTGGCTGGTGGACAATGCGATCGAGGACTTATTTTGTGCCGATTGTGGCGTTTTGTTTGGAATTGCAGCGCGTGACCTAACGTGATCAAATATGGATCAAATATTCGCGCCTATCTGTGATCAAGTGTGGAGACCAATGATACGAAGAATCCTGGTCGTGTCCTTTCGGGACCGATGATGCCGGGGACTCTAATCGTGTTTCTACATCAGAAGTGGGATTGTCTCACGGGCACTGCTATGAAAATTAAAACTACGCAATCATGTGGTGCAGTGTGATGGAAAATCGTCAGTTTTATCGAAGCCATAAAGGATCCGGTTACGACGAGTGAATTTAAAGTTGTCAGACTTCAACCTTGAGGCTGCCGACGTCGATGCGTGGGCTTGGTGCAGCGCCATGGACCTGTGCCTCTCAGAGGGACCGTTACAAGGAGTTGCAGATGACCGTGCAAAAAAAAATATAAAGATGTTGCAGCAGCAGCCCATCCTGGACAAGTCGGGCAGGATCTGCTCTTGTTGCAACAAGACCCGCATGGTCAATGGATCGTCGCGAGGCGGCCGCGACTCGGAGTGGAGGTGCTGTGGGACCCCTGTTGGCGGCTTGTTGGGTCCGAGCGCAATGACGACTTCGAGAAGTCGTCGCTTTTGGTTCGATGGCTTTAACCTATGCAGTGAGGTTGATCCTCGTGAATAATAACGGTGAGTCGTTTTCATTTTGGGGTAGAGAGCACAGCCCATAAGTTGGGCGAAAATCGACATTATGATGTTGTAACGTTGGCTGGCCTTGCTAATCGCGCAGTTTTACTAAGCCTACCTACAACACTGGAACAAAAAAAAAATAGTAAAAATCTTATCAGCTGTTTAAATGAGAGTTATTTAATTGAGGTTTTATTTCATGTAGATCTGTTGTTACTTCTAATTCGATCTACCCACCCAGTTATTGTTATGCGAGAATAATTATCTTAAAAATTTTAATGCCAGTTATTGTTATGCGAGAATAATTCTCTTAAAAATTTTAATGTGAAGCGGGGGATAGACCGTGTTTTGTTTCTAGATGGACTTAAAGTACTAGAATGTGAGTTATCACACCCAAACGAACCCAAAAGTGAGATTAGACTTGGAAAGATTAGTAGTCCTGTAAGAGTGGTTGTTAATTGCACTCCGATAGTTCTAAATTCTGATTGTTGGATAACCGCAGAGAGTATTGTTGCTTGCTAAAGAGGTTTCTAAACGCAGTGTAGCTACCGGACAGTTATAAATACGCCTTTTTTTGATGAATTGCGCATTGTTCAGCGACGCCCATCCCGTATCAGTGTAGTGGAATGTAAATGTGTTATGGACAGGGGTCGTTAATTATTGCAAGCGGATGTAATACGACCTGATTGTTTTTCTTATTTAAATACTGTACTTCTAGTGACCTCATATCGAACGCTTGTCGTTACTATACTTACGAGTTAAGAGACCCCTGCTTTAGTTAATATTATCAGTTATTACCAGTACTCGTTTTCTTCTTGACCGAAAAAAAAAAAAAAAAAAAAAAAAAAGAGAGAGAGAGAGAGAAACTTGGAGAGCCTTCGGGCTCTCGCATTGTAGCAGTTGCCGACGTACTAATTCTGGGGAACCTTTAATTAATGGTTTGGGAACACTATCGGTTGATTCCGAAGAGGCCCTATCCATAGATTCCGAGGAAGCTTTATCTGCTTGCTCTTTTTAACTGTTATGAGAGAGTTCCATTTGTTGTTTGATGGAGGCTGTAGAGATCTCACCTGCTTTTGTGGGTGACGATCTGGTCCAGCAAGTTGTTGTTTAATGAAAGCTGTAGAGATCTCACCTGCTTTTGTGGGTGACGATCTGGTCCAGCAAGTTGTTGTTTCATGAAAGCTGTAGAGATCTCACCTGCTTTTGTGGGTGACGATCTGGTCCAGCAAGTTGTTGTTTAATGAAAGCTGTAGAGATCTCACCTGCTTTTGTGGGTGACGATCTGGTCCAGCAAGTTGTTGTTTAATGAAAGCTGTAGAGATCTCACCTGCTTTTGTGGGTGACGATCTGGTCCAGCAAGTTGTTGTTTAATGAAACCTGTAGGGATCTCACCTGCTTGTGTGGGCGATGATCTAGTTCAGTGATAGACAGCTGTGGGGATCTCATTTCTTTTAGTAAATGACGGTCTAGACCAGCGTGTACAAGCTGTGATACTCTTGTGGAATCTTAAAACAGATGGGGTTTTTGATTGTAAGGATCATATTAACTCCAGCAACCGACCCTCAACACAGCATGGGGCGTGGACCGCGCGTGCTAGGCACTTTCGACCAGCCCTCAACGCAACATGGCGCGTGAGTGCATATGTGTGAAGTTGTATCTAGTTGGTCAGGATAGGACGAGCATAATGAATGTGGTGAGCCAGATAGTTTGTTTTCTTTGTTTGCATATTAACCGAACGTGGATCGAGGCGGAGACGAGAGGCGCACGAGGGCGTGCGCATGTCAGTCTGGCCGTGTCGGCGCTTTTGATTTGCGGGAGTGAACAGCACTGACAACTGTCATTTGTCAACTGGACAGCGGGATCGGAATGTCATTGTCGTTGACTCGGACACAACACCGAGCGCTAGCGCAGAGGCACATCGGCCGGGGAGTACCTCACGGGAAGGCAATCGGTTGACATCAAGGGACTGGTGCTACGTGTTTGGTAGAGTGTTATCTGATTTGGTGTGATTGGCTGGTGGACAATGCGATCGAGGACTTATTTTGTGCCGATTGTGGCGTTTTGTTTGGAATTGCAGCGCGTGACCTAACGTGATCAAATATGGATCAAATATTCGCGCCTATCTGTGATCAAGTGTGGAGACCAATGATACGAAGAATCCTGGTCGTGTCCTTTCGGGACCGATGATGCCGGGGACTCTAATCGTGTTTCTACATATACTTAGTTTCTTTTTTAAATTGTTAAAATTATAAATAAATAAATTAATTAATTAACCCGAGGCTGACTGCCTCGAGGTATAATATTTTTTCAATAATATATGTATATTAATTTATTCCTGGTAGGTATAATATATTTCTGCTTAAATATTTTTTCAAAAAAGAATTTCAAAAATATCTCGGGAGCGGTGCGTCACAGACCCTGCATGTTTGTGCTCATTTAAGAGGTCTTGGGGAGAGGAATTTTTTGTTCACGATGAAATTTCGAAATTCATATTTTCGTTGAAAAACAAAAAAAACATCTGTTTAAAAACAAAAAAGTTACGCGTTGTTCCGAATACCACGCATACGAAGTCGCGGGCACAGCTAGTATAGTAATATTAATACAAAATAGTATAATAGTACTTGGAAATGAAAGGCATGGGCAAGGCCCGGTGGCGGCCCGTCGGCGGCACGGTGACAAATAGCAAACCCGGCCGGGGCACGTTGAGAAAAACACGGTGAGCGCCCGGCCCGGTGTAATATGTTTCATCCTTTATTTTTGGTCTGTCTGTCTGCAAACAAAACTGAATCAATTTTTCAGCCACTTCACGTAAGCCTAGCGATCTGAAACTTGGCCAACATAGACTAAGACTGCAGGTGGAACAAGAAAACAAATTATAAGCGCGAAAAAGCTACAAAACTTTTTCTTTTTTCAAGTCTTTATTCATTTTCAATTTGGAAAACACTTATGTCAAAAACTTCTTTTGATTTCTCGCTATTTCACATATTTTTTTCGTGTTTATTATCAAATTACAATATGAAATGGGGTGTTAAAGAAAATAGGATTGCAGCCTTACACAGAGTGGGTATGGAGCCGTCGGTCATATTCAAGACACTTCAGAAGCTTGGTATCAGCTGTATGTTCGTATATATCGTACTATCGACAGATATACTAACACTTCTTCTGTCGATGACCATAAAAGATTGGGACGGCCGCGTGCTGTTAGAACTACAAAGGCTGTTAATGCTGTTAAAGCCAGAATTCGCCGAAACCCCATAAGGAAATAAAAATCTTATCGCGAGAAATGAAGATTCCGGGTAGGACTCTGTCGCGTATATTAAAACAAAACCTGAAGCTCGGTGCTATTGTCGATATACAGGACATGCCCTAAATCAATCCCTACAGATAAAGAGAGTGACTCGATCAAAACGCCTTCTATCCCGATACGACGGTGAAAGACACAGAAATATCCTCGTTACTGAAGAAAACATTTCCAAATGACAAGCAAAATGACAAAATGTACGCTTTGTCATTGAACGCTTTGTCACCTCAACCCTATATGAACCAAAAAGAATTTTGAAAATCGGTTTACAATTGGCGAAGATATCACGTAACATACATACAAAAAAGACATCAAAATTGAAAACCTCCTTATTTTTGGAAATTGGTTAAAAAAACCATGTATGTATTTTCTGCCTGTTTCGTTCCATACTAGGCATTGGTTTAAATGCAATTACGAAACTATATCAGTTTCGTAATTGAAAAAGAAATTTCAATTTTTATTTTTATTTTAATGATTAAAGAGTTCTGATGAAAAAAAATATGGATTATTGCTAAAAAAAACCGTTCAAACTCAAACTAAGGGAAAAAAATGAAAAATTGCCCGTTATCTTGATTTTCAGCAAAAACGATAATTTTAAACATTCCGGACACTAAGAAAAATAAATCGCAGCACCTTGAAACTTTCAGGGTTTTTTCAGAACACATTGAGGTTGAAAAGCTATAGAAAAGATTTTTCGTATCTGCATTATTTGCAAAATTATTGCAAGTAATCCAAATATCCTTAAATTTACAGTTTTTTACCTTTTCTTCGGGCAACATTTTTGGTTTGTAAATTTTTTTTTTATCGTAATCCAATTTAAGCACCTTGTAGAGAATGTTTTGCAGTTTACAAAACCTTACTATAATTTTCTGTTCGACCATTATTGCCCGAGTAATCGATTGTCCAAGTCAAAATGACTTTTTCCGCTTTGATTGACGATAACTCAGTTACAAATCATTGTACAGAGCTCATGAGGAGGTCAAGTTATAGGGAATTAAATTCTCTAAAAGATCTTTACTGTGCCATTACAATAAAAAAATTATTACGGCTTTTACATCATCTTCAAGACGAGAAAAATTTTGAATTTTTTTTTAACATTGATTTATCTGACTATTACTCATAAATCGCCAACGAGAAAAAAATTTGAAGCTTGAATTCAAGAACTAGAAACTTGAAGCTAAAATTTCCTTTTTTAATGAGCTCTATATGACCATTTTCTTCGAAGTTACAGCCTGTTGAAAATCACCTAAAAATTTGGAACTTTTTTTTATATCCTTTAATTGTTGGGTTTAGTGTAGAATAAAGGCCACCTTTATCAAAGCTAAAGGTGGCCATTTTGAAAAGAATTTTTTTTTTGCTGAGGCTTCAATAAATATGTATCAGTATACGTAAGTTTAATTATGATTACCTTACTTCATAAAAAAATAAATGCATTTTCATTTGTAACAGAATTTATGGCTTTATTAGGTACCTTCCTTAATTTTATTAATAGTTTCGGATTTCCGGCATTATTATAAAATTTTCAAAAAATAATAAATAAACAATCACAATAAATAATAATAATGAATGAAATAATAGTAAACGATAAATAAAATAATAATAAATAATGAATTGGCTTTCTCTACGATTTTACTATTAGTGATTTACTTTTTCACACATATGTATCAGTAATGGAGGTACATACTCAAAAATATTTAATATTTAAACTAATATAAAGTAACTAACATTGTATAATTCTTAATAAATATAAGAGAAAAAAATATTGAAAAAAGACATTACTAATTTATTAATTACTATAAAAATATATGGAAAGGATCAAAACCGTTTACACCGACTCAACCGCTGTCCGTAGTTTAGTTCACGAAAGATCACATGGCGGCGCCACCGCCGCGCGTCAAATACCTATTGTCGAGCGGCGCGATATCACCTACGGGGCCTTAAGTACATAACTTAAGTTATATGTAATTATAAGCTTAAAAATTGTCGCTGAAAATTTTTGTTACTGTGTTTTTTGAGCAGTATTTTTTTTTGCAGTATTATATTTCTTTATATAAATCTGCCAGATTCAACCTTTTTTAAATATAGTCTTAACAAATTTATACGCCTTAACAAATTTTAATAGAAAATAGAAAATTATTTGTATATTAGTACTTTAAAATAAAATGTAAAAGTTCTAATATACCCTAGAATAGACCGAGACAAAAAAATTGGTAGGCATATTAAAATTTCTAAGAAATATGGTCTCTCGGGTCCCATTTCCAATAATTCCAAGGAAACTTAAGTTTTAAGTTAAAAGTTTAAGTTAAAAACTTGAAATTTTGACAGTTGATGCATTTTGTGATAAGTGCGCTGCTGACCTTAATAGGATTAAGGGATGAGAGCGATTAGGTAGGGATATGAGAAAGGGCTCTCTGTATAATGTGTTTAATACAAATTAATCATTTTAAAATGTTTTAGTACCTACACATTTAAATATTTTCTCTTTATGTCTTTGGTGCACTATTTTTTTCGCTTGTAAACAAATTAACGTAAGTCCTATGGCCTTGTTACGTAGCCTATCAAATTGACGTACATCGGAATAGGAACACAATTAAAGAACGTGATTTGAAGACACATTCATAGGACGCTTCTGTACACGCTTTCCAAGGTTTTTATTTGTTTTCAAATCATTTCCTTATCCATTCTTTGTGGTTAGGTACTTATTATGTGTGTGTGCAATTCAGTTCTATATTGAGTGTCTTTCAAAGTATAATATATTGTTCTGTTACTTTTGTTTTGTTGAAGTAAAGAATTCTATATACATAGACTACCTTAACAGACGCGACACTAACTATTTATTTATTTATTTATTTATTTATTTATTTTTAAGGGAAACATACAGACTATAATACTTATAACTAAAATGACAAAAAAATGGCACAAATACCAATAAAGTTTCCACAATTATTTAGTACATAACAATATTACACAGTCAACCTTTAAATTAATAAAAATGAATAATTGAGTTACTTTACTTTTTTCTAGTAATAATTTTACTTTTTTCTATCTTTAAAATGGACAGGATATTATTACTTTTATTAGCGTATTACGGACTTGTCGAATATGTGTTAGGGCATGGCCTGCTGGGGCCTTACTCAAAGTAACATTTTAAAAACGATAACGAAGTTCGCAAGAATAAAATGTATGGGATGTATCACGTGATTTAGCGCCGGCATAATGTCAATCCCATACATTTTATTGTTTTCGAACTTCGTTATCATTTTAAATCGTTACTTTGATTAAGACCCCTGTTCTGGGCCAACTCGACAGAGAAAAATTTTTATGTTCAAATCACAAAGAGCTGTATACTTATATCCTATTTTTTTAAATATAAAATAAAAACAGTTTTTATTAAACAAGGTTGTTGTTTATATGAAAACAGATTCCAATTTATTTAGACGAGCTCGAAGATATATCTCGAGATATATGAAGGTACCTTATGTAATATATCTTTATATTTATATGCAGTTACGAAACAAATGTGGTTACAAAATAGTTACTAAACACTTGAAACACCATTCTCATATTACACCGTATAAATGAAATTTCCTTTGCGAGTTTTTTTTTTCAAACCATAAATCAGTCATTTTCACTTACCTTTATCATTACTGGCCCTAAACTATCGAAATTGTGACAACCGATTGCTAAAGAATAACCAATGGACCGTTACCATTGAGAAATTATCATCAAAAATTGAATTTACTCAATATAAGCACAGATTGACTCAATTTATGCATGGTAAACTAAAAAGAGATGTTTAGTAAAATGTCTCCGTTATCTCTAATTTCGATTTCACAGTCAAGCTGAGAGTCCACTTTGTGATACCACAGTCTAACCATACTTACGTCATACAGTCGGGCAACGCTCAATGTTCGAGCCTGCAAACTGAAGCGAGTTCGCCGAACGTTGCTCTACGCAAGTAAATTCGTTGCCTGACTGTAAAATGTAAGTATGGTTAAACTGTGCTTATAAACATGCTGTTATTTCACGGTGCTCTTCTCTAAGGGGTGATTAGTGCCACCAAACGGACCAAGTGTTTCCTGACACAGTATGTTCAAAATCTAATGTTCAGTAATAATAATAGTTTACTAACTATTATTATTACTGAACATTAGATTTTGAACATACTGTTCAGTAATAATACTGTTCATACATACTGAACATACTGTTCAGTAATAATAATAGTTAGTAAACTATTATTATTACTGAACATTAGATTTTTTTTTTTCAATTTTAATTTTCGACATCATTCGAATTAAATGTCTGCTTTTAATTTCCCTCATCTATTAGATATCAATAAATTATAGCAAAGCTCATGCAAATGAAATACAAAGCAAGTAGAACTTGTACTATAGGTTCTAAACCTTTTAAAAATATACCTACTTATTTTTTTAAAATTATATATGCAAAGAATACATAAAAAAAACACACAGACAAAGACAATCAGACGTAAGTGTTTATATATATAAATGTTGTTGAACGGTGATCGAACCCGCGACCTCTGACACAGCAGGCAGAGTTACACGGTCAATAATTCGTCAATACTGGCATTTAATCATCAATATGACTATTATTGATATAATTATATCATATTTTTAGAAAATATGGTCATAGATGACAAGATCACAGGTGACCAATGAGTTTTTCTAATAATAAGTTCAAAAAAAAGGGACAAGTGCGAGTCGAACTCGCGTGAAGAGGGTTCGCGATGTTACCTATCCGCACAATATTGAGCGATTTACTTATAGGTTTTCCTATAATTTATAAGTAGAAAACTAATTTCTGTATTTTTTTTTTTTCAAAATTTTAGGTTCAGTAGTTTCGGAGATAAGGGGGGCGGATTGGTCAGACAGACGGACACACGAGTCATCCTATAAGGGTTACGTTTTTTTATTCCGACGTACGGAACCCTAAAAATAGGTTTAATGCAATGCACATGTATCCTCCTTCCTTTTTTTTATATTAAGGTCGTCAAACAGGCTGACCATCCAATTGATGGTAGGTGGCTATACCGTCGTCTATAATACAAATAACACACAAGTATATCACAATTATAAAAAGTTAAATAACACACAAACAGATTAAGATACAGGCTGCCTGTTACGCTAACAGATATCGTGAAATTGATATCTATAAGATATGACTGTTCTATTCTGATAAATAACCATAGAACTTATACAATACTTGGGTAATAATCTCTTGCTAAAAAAGAAAAATATGGCCAATAATCTGAATTAGACGTTTATTATTATTATTAGTCACGTATTTATTTTGTTTCTTAATTTAAAAAAAAAACTTAAATTTAGATGTCCCCTGGTAGAGAGGCAAGGCCCAAGCTACCGAGGTGGTTAGGGCTGCAGAGTGAGGAACCTCCTGACAATTCGTGCCGTGTCAACAAGTACCGCCTTCTGTATCTGTCCCTTGATCCAGTCACCTAGCGAAAGCCTCTTGACATGTTGGTCGAGGCTCTTCGCTGTAAGACTATTCGCCGAGACGACTATCGGGACGATAATTGTCGAATCGACGTCCCACATGGCGGTCACTTCGTGAGCCAAGTCGATGTACTTGGTAAGTTTTTCTTTTTCGGCTTTCACGAGGTTTTCGTCATGATGGACAATGATTGTCAACAATCATGGTCCGGCGCTGGGATGGGTCAATAACCACGATGTCAGGTTTATTGGCGACAATAATCCTGTCCGTGATTATGGAGTGATCCCAGTAGAGCGTAGCATGGCCATTTTCGAGAACGGCCACAGGCACATACTTGTAGTATAGCACCTCAGACTCGATAAGACCGTATCGAAGGACGAGTTGCTGATGAATGCTCCTGGCTATCTGGTTTATTATTATTATTACAGGTTGACAACCCTATTTGTAAGGTAATGCACTGAAAAGAATTAATGCAAATTCTTTAAAGAATAACATGGCTCTTAATCACCCTTTGTTAAATAAACTCATTGAGTTTTAATACTAATAAAAGTGACAGGAGAACGTTTGCTATTATTTATTGAGAAAGGAAATGCAAGTTAAAGGCCGCGAACAATCATTGAGCGTTTTTAATTTAGCCTCGTCGTTCCGTGCTCAGAACACTAAATTAATGTTACAATAATCTTAATCTACACTAAATTAATGTTACAATGAATTAATGTACATTAAATTAATGTTCCATATCCATTTTGTTCACAAAAGTCTGTTAAACGGAACAAAAAAACATCAAAATCAGTCTAGCCGTTTATGAGGAGTTCAATAACATACAAACATATAGAAGAAACTTTTTTAATTCTTATCTTTAATTCATAGTATAAATTGAAGTTACTGCCCGAATCTGTCTGTCAGTCTGTATGTTATTTAACTCCACCTAAACCAGGCAACTCTGATTTTGATGCGGTTTCTCTACTAGTTTTCTCTGATTTTGAGCCCGCAACTTCTTACGCATGATAGGCATTCGATATAGGGCGTAACTTTTTTGTTTGTAAACCGATTGAACCTTTTTGTTGTAGGCAAACAAAAGGTGATGTACAAACCATTTTGACATAATATAAATATTGTTTAGGTGTGGAAAAAAAATTCAAGAAAAAAAATTCGGAATAAAAATGCAAAGGAGATCAATCAGTTTTGTATGGAGATCTGGCCATTAGTGTATGGTATTTTCGTTTTAACGGTACAAACTTGTACCATTAGGTTAGAAGAAATTATAGATTTTACTGGTAAAATATCGTGTAATTTTGTAATGGGGTTTCATAGATATTTAAGCTTGAAACTATTGTTCCAATAAAGTAATAAGTTTTTTAATGTATTGTACAAATGTTATCCCCATACACAAAATCTGAAATATTCACAGGAAATTGTTGATATTAAGAAAGCCTTTTATTACCAAAATCTTAAAAGTGTAAGTTAAAAAAAAATGGTCTGGTTTTGAACGATGTCCTTTTTGACCTCCGGAAGTGGAGCTTAGACCGCCATCTTGAATTGAATTGAAGGTCCCAAAATTTTTCTTTTATTTTGTAATTACTCCTCTATGACAAAAGTGTCTACTATGAGGATTATAAAGAAGATAAAATTACCATAATTTTTTGTGTAGGTATATGTTTCTAAGTCTAACAGATATAAAATGTAAGAAGGGGTTGAAAAATAATCAATACTAATATTATAAATGTGAAAATAACTCTGTCTGTCTGTTACCTTTTTACGCCTAAACCGCTGGACTGATCGTCGTGAAATTTTGCATACACATTGTCAGGGATGCAGGAAAGGACATAGAGTACCTTTTATCCAGAAAAGAATTACTGTTTCCGAGGGATCATCTAAGCCTAGCAATGCTATGGCAAAAAGCAAAAAGAGCAGCAACTGCAAAAAGAGATTTATTTTTTATTTTTCAATGCGAGCGAAGCCGCGGGCACCAGCTAATTATTAATAAAATAAAACGAACCAGAGCGATTTCCCTGACCAATAAAAAGTGTCGTAACAGATCAAAAGAATACCAAAGTGAACAATCAATGTTATCAGCCGTAATGATCACAATAATATTTATAATAAAAAGGAAAAACCGATTAAAACACTCGCTTGTGCTAGACGATAATGAATATTTGATTGTTGTTAATTAAAAATATATTTAAAAACATTGATTTGAAATTAATCAAAAATAAAGAATTAATATTGTAAACTAGCTGAGTCCGCAACTTCGAACGCGTGGTATTCGGTATAGGGCGTAACTTTTTCTTTTAAAATCGATTGGAATGAAAAACCAGTAAATGTTACGAGAAGCTTCCTACAATACACCAGTGAAACCGCATTCAAATCGGTTAAGCCGTTTCTGAGATTTTATTTATTTATTAGCTCAAATTTCCCTCTACAATTTTGTTTTTGAGATTAGCGTGCACAAACGCACAGACAAACAGACAAAAATTCTAATTACATTTATTACATGTAGTTATAGATAGATATATAATAGATTACAAATTCTAATATAATAAAAGCGAAAGTCTTGTCAGGTTTACAGAAAGGGACATAGGATACCTTTCATCCAGAAAGAAGAAGGAACTCTTCATATAAAGATAAATAAAAAGATAAAGATATCACATAAAGACAAAAAATAAAATAAAAATTCCACGCCTGACATGAATATAGTTATATGAACAAGAAATATAATATGAACATTCCGGGGACTGACTGTTTCAATCTCAGATCATCTCCAACTCCTTGTTGTGGACCTTACAGCCGATCTGAACTTCGGTAGGCACATCGAGTCCATTGCCAAAACAGCTGCCAAAAAGCTGGACATCCTTTCCAAGGTGAAACGGTATTTCACTGATAGGCAGCTCCTGGACTTATACAAAGCACAGGTTCGGTCTTGCATGGAGTACTGCTGCCACCTCTGGGATGGGTCTGCCCGATACCAACTGGCCGCACTGGACTCGATTGAAAGGCGAGCAAAGAAGCTTATTGGCAACGGCATTCAAAGCCTGCAGCATCGCCGAAAAGTAGCTTGCCTATCGATTTACTATCGTCTACACTATGGAGAGTGTGCATCTATTCTGTACGAATTAATCCAACCGGAACCGTTCCACTTGCGGACCACTAGGCGTAGGCAGGGGTTTCATCCCTTCGTGGTCGATGTACCTCGATCACGCACGAAGCGTTTCAGTTCCACCTTCCTTGTTCGGACTGCCATTTGCCTGCGTCTGTGTTCCCACAGAACTACAACCTCGGGGTCTTCAAAACGTAAATGGGTAAGCGTGGTCCACCTTCGGCCGCATCTGCACCTCACATCAGGTGAGATAGTGGTCAAGCGCTACCTTGATTTAATAAAAAAAAAAAGAAAAGAAAAAGAAAACTTAAGTAAATTAATAAGCTTAAAATTAAAATGTACTATTTTTTTTTCTTTTCAGAAAATAGAATTATTTGTGTAAATCTGCCCGATTCAAACGACTCGCCTCCGGCTTCGCGCGGTTGCATTTTTTTTCTGCAAATGATATCCTACACAAACCTTCCTCTTTTATCGCTCCTTCCATTAGTTAAAACCGTATCAAAATACGAGTAGTGTAGGTTTTGAAGAAGTTTGCGGAGAAAGACAGTGGAGGACAGAAACTTCATCCTACCTAGGTACTAACTAATATTTTAAATGGAAAAGTTTGTGACGATAGACGTGTAGGTAGATGGATGTTTGGGGCTGATTATGACGGCTCAAGGGATTTGGGTGAATTTTTTTTTTATGTTAAGGTCGACAGACAGGCTGACGGTTCACTTGAATCAAGTGGACCGTCAGCAGTCAAGTGACTTGATGGTAGGTGGCTACCGTCGCCTACGAATATAACACAAGCAACGCCACAGCTCCTGCAAGTGCGCTGCCGACTACAGTAGGATTGGATAAGGGATTAGGAGGGGATAAGGAAATGGGCTCTGGCATCCCTTACTCAGTCACCGAAACACAACAGCACGTATATGCTATTATTTCACGATGGTATTCTGTAAGGTGGTGGTTGCTGCCGCCAGGCGGGCTGCCCAAAGAACTGCGAAACGCAGTGTGCTATAAATTTGGCATAGATAGTTTAATACCTGGATTAATATAAAAGATACAAAAAGATAATGTAAAAAATGGCGTCACTGTCGCCCTGGCAGCGCCACCGGTCGTCACAGTGATAAATATGTTGGGCTTTATTTTAATACTCATATTATCTCAGGTATTAAATTTTTCATTTTTCAACGCGGACGAAGTCGCTGCCACCAACTAGTATTTTATAAATTATATCGATAAGTATACAAGATTAATGAATTATAATTCTTTTTTTTATGTTATGGTCGGCAGACAGGCAGACGGGCAGACGGTCCCCTTGATGGTAGGTGGCTACCGTCGCCTATAACACAAGCAACGCCAAAGCTGCTGCAAGTGCGCTGCCGACTGCAGTAGGATTAAGGATAAGGGATTAGGAGTGGATAGGGAAATGGGCTCTGGCATCCCTTACTCACTCACCGAAACACAACAGCACACGTGCTGTTATTTCACGGTGGTCTTTTGTAAAGGGGTGGTTACTGCCGCCAGACGGGCTGCCCAAATGACTGCGAAAACGCAGTGAACCCTGCCACTACTTTCCAAATCCAGACCAGAGCCAAATTTGAAAAGTTGATTTTTCAAAGTTGACCCTGCCAGGAATCGAACCCGGGAACCCTAGAACAGAGCGTTAAGGCAAGCACCCTAACCACTCATCCAACGGGCTCGTCAAAATAACCCACGCAATAATTAACTAAATAAATATTTATTTGCACACATTTTTTTCGCAGTCATATGGGCAGGTCTGGGGGCAGTGACTACCCACTTACAGAAGGCCACCGTGAAAGAATAGCACTCGTGCTGTTGTGTTTCGGTGAGTGAGTAAGTGATGCCAGAGCCCATTTCCCTATCCCCTCCTAAACCCTTTTCCTTAATCCTACTGTAGTCGGCAGCGCACTTGCAGCAGCTCTGGCGTTGCTTCTGTTATAGGCGACGGAAGCCATCTACCTTCAAGTGGACCGTCAGCTTGTCTACCGGTTTTAACATAAAAAAACACATATTTTAAACAAATTTTAATCTCAATTCATTTAAAGCCTAGCAACGGTATGCAAAATAACAATAATATTAGGTATATAACAGGAAACAATATACCTAGCCTTAAAATTATAGATAAAAGAGCGATATCTAGAGAGACTAATTGAAATTATCGCAAATAAGATAAGAACAATAATAAACTTTAATAAATAAGGACGACATTTCTTTTGCATAAGAGTTTATACATTTATTATAATCCCGTAACAGATTTACGAAATTAAATAAATAAAATGGAATTGTCTGCCTGCGATTTAAATGCTCGTAGTGGGCAGTGCATACTGCGTTTCGCAGTCATTTGGGCAGCACATCTGGCGGCAGTAACTAACAGAAAACCTCCGCGAACTAACAGCACGTGTGCTGTTGTGTTTCGGTGAGTAAATAAGGGATGCAAGCGACCATTGCCCTATCTCTTCCCAATCACATATCCTTAACAGTACTTGAGGCATTGCTTGTGTTTAGGCGACGGTATAGGCTAACATCAAGTGCCTGTCTGTCGACCTTAACATTTAAAAAAAACGGGACAAATGCGAGTTGAACTCGCGTGAAGAGGGTTCCGTACGATATTACCTATCCGCACAATATTGAGTGATTTACCATGTTATTTTAATATCATGGACTTCTTATAGCTAGGTTTTCCTATAATCTATAAGTAGAAAACTAATTTCTGTATATATTTTTTTCAAAATTTTAGTTTCAGTAGTTTCGGAGATAAGGGGGGGGATGGTCGGACAGACGGACACACGAGTGATCCTATAAGGGTTCCGTTTTTTTATTCGGACGTACGGAACCCTAAAAACTAGTAATTCTCCCCCTATTTTTTATTTTTGCAAATCCATCCTATTTAATATTATAAAAGTGAAATTAACTTGTCTGTCTGTCTGTTACCTTTTCACGCCTAAACCGCTAAACCGATCATCATGAAATATTGCATACACGTTGTCAGAGATGCAGGAGAGAACATACTCGTAGGAACATAGGAACATAACATAGGAGAGAACATTTCATCCAAAAAAGTACTGTTCCCGAGGGATCAAACGCCTGGCAAAGCCATAACTGCATTAAAGATGTTAGGCGTTACATTGCTCATATATTTAGTCAGGCGTTATTTTTTTTATTTTTCAATGTCGGCGAAGCCGCACACCAGTTACTTATACATATAAACATTTGTTTATCGCTCTTTGCATTACTGAAAATCATTTGGGTGGAGATACAGACAGAAGCACCCTTGGATTCGCACAGATGAAACTAGGAAAACTCTAGTGTATTTTTTGATTATTCATATTTCATAATCATAATATAAATTATAATCGTAAAGCATGGAAACTGATAGTCACGGTGTTCAAGGTTGCGATGCTAACATAATTTCGCATACTTAACGTCAAGAAAATATTTAATAACACAATACATCCACTAAGGCAGCAGCCGCAGCAGAGGCGGCGGAAAAAAAATAAAATGTCTAAATATAGTGGCCTCGGCGCCGAATATGGTTTTGTACCATTCGGAGTCGAGACACTCGGTCCGTAGGGGCCTGCAGCAATGAGCCTCTTCAAAGACATCTCGAAGAGGCTTATTGATGCGACGGGAGACCGAAGAGCTGGCACTTTCCTCGGCCAACGTATTAGTTTGGCCATTCAACGAGGAAATGCTGCCAGCGTACTTGGTACAATGCCGCAGGGTCCATTTTTATATTATTAGTTTTTAATCAATTTAATATTAATTTATTTTTAGATTAGATAATTTTAGTTTATATGTTAGATATTGGTTAATCATAATTTGAATACCTAGACATTGTCTTTGCGTCCTATAAGTAAGAGAAAATATAGACATTTTTTTAATGAATTGTCAGACTTTTATTCTGATGCGTCAGTCTTCGCTGTATTGACGCATCTCTCTCACTCTGCTAGTGGGTGATGGTTGACGGCGGATTTGGTATTCACAATACCAATACCAATACCAATACCAATACTTTAGTTATGATATGTGATAACAGGTGGCGCGAGCAGACAGCGTGCAGCAGATAGTTCAGATCTCTATAGAAATTATTTATTACTAGCTGAGCCGCAACTTTGTACACGTGGTTTACGGTATAATTAAATGTAAGTAGTCCAAAATTCCGAAATTATAGGTTTTTTATTGTGAACGAGCTGAGCCCGCAATTTCGTACGCGTGGTTTTCGGTATAGGGCGTAACTTTTTTGTTTGTAAACCGATTGGAATGAAACAAACACTTAAACGTTACGAGCAGCTTGCTAAAATACATCAGTGAAACCGCATTCAGATCGGTTAAGCCGTTTCTGTGATTAGCATGCAGAACGCACAAACAGATAAACAGACAAAAATGGTAACATAAGTAGGTACAACGTGTACCTACAAATTGTTTTTTTTTTAAAAAAAAACATTTAAAGTACAGACACGGCTCATTTACGATTTTATTATTATATGTAAAGATTATAAATATTTCTTTACTGTTAAATTTCGCGAAAATGCGAATTTTGTTACTCAATGAAGCTTAAACTCCTGAATGGATCTGACAAGCCTTAGCAAAAAGATAGTTCATATGCTGAATGAAAACATAGTATCCTTTTTATCTGATAAGGGCCCGACTGTGGATTCAGGCTGCTTCTGACAGGTCCTATAGGTAAATTTAGGGTGAGATCTCTGTAGAGCAGTGGACGTCCTACGCCTGAGAGGATGATTCCTTTTCACTTTTTTAACTAGATGGCGCCTGCTATTTAAAAGTACATATTTCCATTTAATTGATTAGGATTACATAATACACGAATAGTTGGATAAATCTGGGAAACTCTAGAAAAAGAATCATAGGTCCCTATTAACTAATCACTTTGCCCGTTGGATGAGTGGTTATTGCCTTAACGCTCTGTTCTAGAGTAACCGGGTTCGATTCCCGACAGGGTCAACTTTGGAAATGGATTTTTTAAAGTTAGCTCTGTTCTGGATCTGGAGAGTAGTGGTAGGCACACTACGTTTCGCAATAATTTGGGCAGCCCGTCTGGCGGCAATAACCCCTCCTTATAGAAGACTACCGTGAAATAACAGCACATGTGCTATTGTGTTTCGATGAGTAAGTAAGGGTTGCCAGAGCCAATTTCCCTATCTCTTCCTAATTCCTTATTTTTACTTGCAGCACATGTGCCATTACTTGTGTTATAGGCGACGGACTGACGGCAGCCACCTACCATCAAGTGGACCGTCAGTATGTCTGCCGACCTTAACATTAAGAAAATCATTGTTTATTATAAATGCGTCAAACTCTATCTTTCTAATTCCTTATTAATACTAAAACAATGAAATTAATTAGTTAAAATTGTCTACGAACATAGCTCTAGCCATAAGAGATTATTTCGAATATCGTCGTTGTCAAACCAAAATCTGCTATATGCAAAAAGTATTCTTTTGAGATATTGACAAAAAACGTTTTCGTTGAAAAATTTTATATGAAGGTTTTTTTTACATTAAAGTATTTTATTTGAAACTTAGGAAGTCATACATTTTTTTTAAATTAAAGATGTGTTTTTCTCTTGACCAGCATCTATCCATGTAGGTAGGATGGAGCGAGCTCACCCAGAAAATGCCTATTCACTCGAACCTTGAAAAGATTTTGGTTGCATGAGCTCGGAAATACAGACGCCAGCAGGGAGTTAGCAGTGCGCATTATAAAAGATGTTTCAAAGCGCTTGGTCCGAATTCGAGGGATTTCGACAAGGTGAGGATGGTAACCAGCCGTACGTCTGCATGTCCGATAGAAGAAAGGGGAAGGCGGTATGATCTCATGCAGCTCTCGAGCACACTCTCCGAAGTACATCTTATAGAATACACACAACTTGCATAACATAACATAAATTTGCGTCTACATAATATTTGTCTTTTAAACATGAAAATTTTATAATTTATTTATTATATTGATAATAGAGCAAATTTTATACATAAAATATTGTAACTGATGCTATGCCAAGTGCATGAGGTCGCAGTTGGACAAATAGTGCGCATAAGCACAAGCTTAGCAGTTTTTTTATACGATAAATAAGGCGGTGAACTATTCACTTAAGGCGACTCCAGCCGCAAAACTCGTCCTGTACTGAATTGACGGGACTGCTGAGTGGGAGTCGCTACTTGCAAATCTCGGAAATATCTATTTAAAAATTAAATAAAGTATAATTCAATTTTTTCTTTTGATGAGCCTTCAGATACCTAATGGATCTTAAAATTTATCTTAAGAATTAGCTATTTAAAATATTGATTATTAAGCAAATCGCACGGTTACAACATCGATATTAGACCGCAAATTAGTATATATATATATATATATATATATATATATATATATATATATATAATTATGATCCTGCAGATGATTTGGGTATTTTTTAAATAATAATAATTATGATAATTTAATAGGAAAACGGTTACAAATAAGTGGTTTTTTTTATCATTAGGGGCTGGCGTCGCCTTAAGGTCAAAATGTTGGAATCTCAAAACAGTGCACACAACAGATTTTGGTTTGACAACGGCGATATTTTATTTGTTTTTATGCGAGCGAAGCCGCGTATAAATGCTACTCCATAAATATGTCTTTCAACAGGGGTACAAATCATGCGAAATTTCCTCTATAAGCACTCCATTTGAGATCAAAACATGCCGTGGAACAATAGTGCGAAGTCGAATCAATAATAAGCAAGCAGCAGCTATAAAATGCGGTTCTACAAACATTTAGTCGAGTGCATTAAGAGGCTACCTACTCACACATATATCGTTCAGTTTGTTCTCAAGAAATGTGAAACGAAATACAAACTTACCACCGCCATTTTATTTTACATTTAAAACCTTCAAAATGGCGCCACAACTGTTCCAATGTTCAACAACAGATGTCGCTAAACCACAGACGTAGATAGTAGGTATTAGATACCGCAAGCAAGCCGTTCGCCTTCGCCACTACGTGCCCGCAATTTGAGCAATGCACAAATACGGCTCGGTCGTAGCCTCAGTTCGCTTTCAACTGTGTTCGCGTAAAGTCGACTTTCGAAAAATATACAAATAAAATTTTATAAAAATCGTCCAGCCGTTTCGGAGGAGTTTTGTTACAAACACTGTGACACGAGAATTTTATATATTAGATGTATTAATTTAAGAAAAAAAACCAGCTTCTAAATCTATATTTTGTTAAAAGAAATAATCGAGGAATTACAGGAAAAAAGAAAAAAGATATTTATTATCACCCAGCTTCCATTAGCTCTCTTTCCATTAGTGAAAATAGTGTCAAATCCGTTCGATGGTTTGGAAGAAGTTAGCAGAGAAACAGATATAGCGAGACAGCGACTTTTGTTTTATAACTAGCTGAACTCGGCCACGCTTCGCTGCGGGCGTGCGCATGGGGCGCGCGGTACTGGACACTGCTTATATATAATGCTATTTATCGTAGCGTGATGTTATATAGCCTATAGCCTTCCTCGATAAATGGACTATTCAAAACAAAAAGAATTTTTCAAATCGGACCAGTAGTTTCTGAGATTAGTGCGTTCAAACAAACAAACAAACTCTTCATGTTTATAATATTAGTATAGATATGTATCTATAGATATAGATGAAATTTAAAATGAAAATAAGAATTTAGAAACATAGTTGTCCTTAGATAAAATGTTTTAATAAAAACTTGAAATTAAATAATAAATAATAGACATATATGCACTAAGTGGAAGTTTATTTCCTGGTAACTAATATTTTTTTCAATAAGTATTATAAAGAATTCTTTTTTATATCGTCAGATTTCGCTTAGCCATAACTACTAAATTTAGAATAGTTGCGATCTTATTAAACTGCTTTGTTACGCCCTTGACCTCGAATCTTTTCTGCATAATTTTAGTGAAAGCCACAAAAACTACCTAGATATTTATTTTTCAATAAACAGGTAGGTAAGTACTTATTTATTATTTATGTGAATCATATTAGTTGAGAAATGAAATTAAGAAACTCTGTTGACAGTATTTAAAAAAAAAAGATTTGTCTATAATTCAGTTCATTTTAATATTAAAAAAAATCACTGATTGAATACATTGTCAAGTAAAGTTTATAGTAACTTATGTCAATAACAGCTTTCCCATAGCAAAACTGTATGTAATCCCAAAGCGTAATTATTATTTTTATATTTCAATCACACAATCCTAGGTGAAAAACTAGGCTTTTATATATAACTAGTTTATAAACTAGTATAACTATTTATAAATTTTTTTACATGAACTATATTTTATTTTATAATTTTATAAACTAGGCTTTTTTTATGAGACTATTTTTATTTTAAAATTTTTATTTATCATATAAAAATATTAAAGATATATAATTTTAGATATATATTGCATAATAATGAACGACTCAAAATCAATAATGGGGCCGCTTTTTTCAAAAGAAAATTTGTTTTTGTATAAAAGAGGTGATATTTAATTCATAAAATTTCATATTTACTCTTATTAATAATAAATTACATATTAAGTATATTTTTAATTAAATTTGGACGTGCAGTTTAATTAAACCGCTTATTGAAGTTACTTTATTTTTTAATTAATCTAAAAAAAAAACAATCATAATATTAAAAATTATGAACGCATTCTAAGTGCTACCACGCATAATAAATCAAATGGAAGCATAAACTTAATTTTTAAAAAATTACTTACTTGCTGCCTTTATTTTCACTGGTACACTTAAATGGCTAATATCACAGGATTTTATTACTTAATAAAAAAAATACACACTTATTTAATTACACTTAAAAAAATATATTTACACGTTAAAACAAAATTATTTACAAACACTGGCCAGTTTGTTTTCGTTTACATTCCCGTGTCCGTATTTGAATTTTCGCGTTCGTATTATTTTCAATTACATTTCTAGTGACGTGCTGTTCGCGATGTGCGTTCTTACTGAGTGCGTTCGTTACCGCTTCGACGCGCTGACTGTCGGAAAGGGCTGCCTTCCATCTGCTTTAATATCAGGTAGACAACTCAATCAGTGATAAGGTATTGATAAGAATGAATGGTACAATGAATGGTTTAAAGGTAAAATGACGAGGGTTTGAGGTACAAAGACGTCGATGGACCGGTTATAGCGGTCAATGGTCCCTCGCCGTAAATGTATTTTTTGCGATACTCCAAAATAAATCTATTGTGCTATCGTGTGAATATTTCGAGCCAAAATAAATCGTATTTCATTTGTGCTGAAACAATGCTGTGTCTAGACGAATATGACATTTCATTGAATAACAATTAATAAAAGCACGTGTGCTGTTGTGTTTCGGTGAGTAAGGGATGCTGGGAGCCCCCTTAATTCTACTATGACAGCGTACTTGCATCAAAATTTTCTATGTACATTAGTATAAACATACACTTTAATTTTACAGTTGGATTTCTTAAAATATTGTACATTATAGTTTTTTTTTTAATAAAAAATCGTTTTGCCCCATGCGACCTTACGACATAAGCAAACACGCTCTTCTTTTCGTATCAATTCAATCAGCGCCGTATTAATTGTTTATCGCTGCGACATATTCGACACATATTGTCCCATAAAATAAATAAATATAAATATAATCATAAAAATTCTAAATACAATCTTTAGTAAAGAAGGCTTTTCATGATTCCACTATTTTTAAGTGGCAATTTCAAATATACCTAATTCAGTTGACTTTTAAATAAAGAAAGTACCTAATGGAGTCTCTCTCAGATTTAAAATTTCTTTTTAAATTGTTTTTCATTATTTTTTTAGCTTAAGATCTGGAATATTTAGACTCGAGACTAATTTAGGTATTTTATTAAGAAGGCTGTTTCTAGTAATAGAAATAATGAAATTAACTAAATAACTAGCCGAGCCCGCAACTTCGTACGCGTGGTATTCGGTATAGCGCGTAACTTTTTTGTTTGTAAACCGATTGGAATGAAATAAACACTTAAATGTTACGGGAAGCTTGCTACAAAACATCAGTGAAAACCAAATTCAAATTGGTTAAGCCGTTTCTGAGATTATATATATATTTAATGTACCTACAAACACGGTTCGTTTACGATTTTTTTTATTAAAGATGGGTTTGCTCTTGAGGCCGACGATGGAGCGAGCTCACCCAGAAGATGCCTATTCACTCGAACCTTGAAAAGATTTGGGTTATATGAGCTCGGAAATACAGACGCCGGCAAGGAGTTCCAATCCTTAGCCGTGCGCATTTTAAAAGATGTTTTAAAACAAGGGCTTCGAACCAAGGGGTTCGAATTAGGGGGACTTCGATAAGGTGGGGATGGTAACCAGCCGTACGTCTGCATGTCTGATAGAAGAAAGGGGAAGGCGGTATGATCTCATGCAGCTCTCGAGCACACTCTCCGAAGTACATCTTATAGAATACACACAGACAGGCAACTTTGCGTCTATGTGCCAGGCTCTGCAGCTTAGTTCTTATTAGTGTATCATCGCCAATGAGCCTCCTAGCTCTGCGATCCACCGAGTCGAGTGCGGCAATTTGGTATTTTGCTGAGCCATCCCAAAGATATACAGATATACAGATTATATGTACCTATAGACTATAGATTAGACTATACCTATAGATACCTATACCTATAGATACCTATACCTATAGATTAGACTAACTATTACTTTTAATATTATAAATGCAAAAAGGAGTTTGTTTGTTTGTAAGTTTCGATAATTGTGGAATTTTGCATACACATTATCGGGTATACAGAAAAGGTCCTCGAAGGATAATATAAAAATAAAAATAAAAAATTCAACGCCTAACAAAAATATGTGAGCAATAAATAAAATAAATATTTTAACACCTAAGAAAAAGGGGCGCGGACGATATCGCTGGCAAAAGCTAGTCGCCTATAAGCGCGAAGGAACACTAAGTACATACTTGTGTTACTAACTTAGGATGAAGGACAACACTAGAGAATAAGGGCATACAATACTCACACAAAAACACGAAAGAAAATGTTGTGTTTCTTTATAAAGAGATGGTTGCTGCCGCCAAACGGTGCGCTGCTATTAAAAATTTCGTAGTAAGTTGAACCAACTTTTTCTTTCCGATATTGATTCAGATGAAAATAAAGGTCAATAAGAAATCAATGACTCCATTCCGTAAATAGAACGCGGATTCGCTACGCTCCGATGCATCGATGCGACTGATTCATAGTTAAGCTTGCAAACAGTTATACATATGTGTTATTTTTTCATTATTATTTTCAAACATAATTTAATTTTACAAATAATATTACCTGTAGGTATTATATTTTGTCTTGTAATTTACGAAATGCAATTTTAATTTAATATGTCAATATTTTCTCAGTTATTTTTCTTTCTACGTTCTTAGTTCTAGTAAACAATCATTCCAGAGTTAATTACGCAACAATCCAATACTAAAAAAAATTGTATAATTTACCCTAATTATTATACATACCTTAACATTATTTGATAAATAATTGTTATTGGAGTTTACTCCTTAAGAATCGATTTTCACATAAGGCCCCCGGTATGGAAATTTTATGAGAAGTAAAATTAATACAAGCGTAACTAAAAAGTGTTACGTTATCTGTCACTTTGACATCTGTGCGACAGATGACGCATGTATTTATGTTCCCTAATTCTAATCTCTGGACTTATAAAAGCAAACGTCAATAGCAAACGCGGACTACACTTTGTATGAAAAGTGTAGTCCGCGTTGAGGAACGAAAAGCGCGCTATGCGTTATGACCTGCCGGTGCAGCGACATCGGTCGTCGAAAAAATTAACTATTTGAACTTATAAACCGTAGTGACATCTGTGAACACCGAACGTAACTAAAAATTTTTTTTTTTGGGACACGTGACATCTGAGTATGCAGAATGTAACTAAATAATATAAAGTAATTACGTATCCAGTTATCTATAGACACGAGAAAAATTTTGTATATTTAATTTTATACGTTTAAAGGAGTAAATTTTGCCTGCGTCTGTGTTCCCACAGGACTACAACCTCGGGGTCTTCAAAGCCAGGGTGAATGGGCATTTACTGGGTAAACGTGGTCCACCTTCGGCCGCATCTGCACCTCACATCAGGTGAGATAGTGGTCAAGCGCTACCTTGATTTAATTTAAAAAAAAACTCATTCTTTCCTCATTTCATTTCTCTTCATTCATAACCGAATTTTTTGTGTGAGGTTCTTCACATATAACTATTGTTTCTCAAATTTCCTCTAAGCTCGACTTCAATGTATTACTTCTTACAATAAAAATTTGCCTTTGTGTATTCATACCATATTTTTGTCAGCTTTTCCGCAATAAAGCATTTACATAAACATCATCTTACATCGTAATTTCGTTTAAGTTGAAAACTTTCGAGATAGCAGCAGCTTTATAATATGCATGCATTCTTTTTGACCTCATTTCAAATAAATCCTTTTTAAAAAGGATTAAGGCGACGAGTTGGAAATTTTGGTGGCTTGGATTTTTCTCAGCAATCACAAAACATATGAAATTAATGTTTGGTAATCTGTTTCTTCATGTTACTGAATTCATTTGTCAGTTGGATTACACGATTGGTAAACTTTTATAATAGAGAAAAAAAAATTCGAAGAAACCTCTTTTAAAACACAGATTTATCTACATTTTACAGGCAAACGGGACCAATTTATATCTCCAAATTTTCTATGTACATTAGTATAAACATACACTTTAATTTTACAGTTGGATTTCTTAAAATACATTATTGTTTTTTTAATAAAAATCGTTTTGTCAAGTCGCATACGACCTCACGACATATAAGAAAGCTCTCGTTTTCGTATGCAATCATAGCCGTATTAATTGTTTATCGCTGCGTCACCTTAATTGACAACAGTCAAATATTTTCCTATCGCTTAGCGAGTGATTTAATCAGTTTTTCCTTTCTATTTTAATGTTATTGCTGACTGATAAAATTGATTGATCACTTTGGAATTCTTTTGATTTGTTACGATTCTCCCATTGGCCAATAGGAATCGTATGTACATACGCCAAATTGTCGGGTTACGGCAAGCGGACTCTCTTGTCACGTTGACATAAAAGGTTTTGTCATTGTCACGTCACGTCTCCAAAGCGGAGTGCGCCATAGAAGTAACGAAGAGTGTGACAAAACGAAGCGTCAGTCGTATATAAACATATTTATTAATATAACGTATAATTTAATATACCATATATATTAAATGTATATAATAATTATCGATTGTCTGTCATAGGAATTATATAATTAATATTTGATTGATTTATTATTATGAAAATGCGGACCCTTGCCTACACCAGTCAGATATCAAAGATGCATTGAATGTTTATTATAAGCGGTGATGGTAGGGGAATCGGCTCTGGTATCTTTGGTCTCTTTAAAGATGTGGTTACTGCCGCCAAAAAGTTTAAAGCGCAACGCACACTGAAGCGGTTCCGGGGACGGGGATTTTGTAATGTACGAGTTGTGAAGGTCGATTTATATTACACCGGGTCGTGCCTCGTGCGTGCCCCGGACGGGGCCCGGTGAAGATATTCATAGTATGCTTTTGTATGAACTAATTCATACTTCACAGCTTACCGGCTTACCCGGACAGCTTACCGCCCAGTGTGTTTGCGCTCTAAACTGCAAAACCCAATGTTCTCGCCCATGTAGTATAAGGTTTAGGTTTTAACGCATTCTTCAGATTAAAGGTCAGGGAATTTCCTGAAGAAATTCACTTAGTCAATTCTGTCACGTATACATATTACAATCATTCAACCATAAGCGCGATGACGTATTCATTCAACATACCTACAGGATTTTCCTACACCCACATTTAGTTCAATATAATTGAATCGACCAAAATTATGAAGACTTGAAGAGCTTTATCAATATTGCTAACTAGCCGATGCTCGCGACTTCTTCATAAGATATAGTAGAGGCAGGAGACACTGCGCTTCATAGTAATTTGGGCAGCTTATCTGGCGACAGTAACTACCCCCTTACAGAAGACTACAGTGAAATAACAGCACGTGTGCTGTTGTGTTTCGGCGAGTGAGTAAGGGATGCGAGAGCAGAACCCATTTCCAATTCCTTATCCTTAATCCTGCTGTAGCTGTAGTCGGCAGCGCACTTGCAGCGCCGGCCGGTGGCGTTGCTTGTATTATAAGCAATGATAGCGATCTACCAACAAGTGAACCGTCAGCCTGTCTGTCGACGTTAACAGAAAAAAATATACAAATCTTATCTCTATATATAAAAATGAATCCCCATTTCCCATGGTCACGGCATCACGCGTGAACGGGTAGACCGATTTTAATTCGGTTTTCACTAATGGAAAGAAGGATAAATGAGGAATGTTCATATATATAAAAATTGCACCCCGAGCGAAGCCGGGGGCGGGTCGCTAGTATAATATAATTTTAAAAACAAAACTAATATTATAAACTGAAAAAGAAAAAAAATGTGTTGATATAAAATAAGCATATAGGCTCACACGCGGCTTTTTTTCCCTTTTAGCATTTTTATATCCGGCGTAACTTCTAACCTAAAATTTTCTCACGCAAACTTTCTTATGGGTAATGAATGATGAGTAAGTACAGTCGGGGTATGAAAACCTTAATCAAATTAAGGAAATTAAGGAAATTAATTCCTTTATCAAATCGAAGACTCTTAGTACCTTTTGAAACTAAAGCACTAAGCAACTGACAGACATTTGAAATGAAATTTTGGTATGACTGATATAATAATTTGTCACGGTGCAAGCAAATGTCGACTTTCAGGTGACGAACCTTTTCTTACCTTGACTTTATCATAAACTAGCTGAACTCAGCCACGCTTCGCTGCTGCCCATACGGCGGCGGCGGGCGGATGCGCACGGGGCGCGCGGTACTGGACACTGCTTATATATAATACTATTTATCATAGCGTGATGTTATATAACCTATAGCCTTCCTGGATAAATTGACTATTTATCGAAAAGAATTTTTTAATTCGAACCAGTAGTTCCTGAGATACATTACATTAGTTTTCGCAGCGCACACCAAATAATTACCTTTATCGGGAAATTTTTGATACCTTGGGATTCCATTATTGTAATTTTCATAGATATCTCTAATTCTCTAATAATAAAATAAAATACAACCAATAATACCCGCTAATAATGTAGCTTTCTATAGATAAGAAAACTTTTAAAATCAACTATGTACTTTTTGAGTTTATCCATCACAAACAAACATACAAAAATCTAATCTCTTATATTATTAGTATTGATTATGGTTATCGCCAGTTTATAATACTAATACAATCTGTATTATTATTATTTTTTCCTTTTGATAAACTTCAATTCGCACAGCACGATCATCGCACACTTGACCCAATTGTAATATTACATCTAGCTGAAGTAGCCAGCTTCATAGATAAAAAACTTGATAAATATGAAGAAATTACTTAGAGAAATATATTTTATAACTTTTTTCAACCTAATGAAGAGCCATCATTTTTCGATTTGTTGATTGAGTACCCGGTTTTTACCTCCCCATTTATTTTAAACTAGCTGAACTCGGCCACGCTTCGCTGCGGCCCATACGGCGGTGGGGTGCGCGTGGGGCGCGCGGTACTGAACACTGCTTATATATAATAGTATTGATCGTAGCGTAATGTTATATAGCCTATAGCCTTCCTCGATAAATGGACTATTTAATACAAAAAGAATTTTTCATTTCGAACCAGTAGTTCCTGAGATTAGCGCGTTCAAACAAACAAACAAACTCTTCAGCTTTATATATTAGTATAGATAAAAACTATATATTTTCCTTTGATGACTAGGCACAGAAATCATAACAGTACAAGTAGTCAAAACTTGGTCTAGGTCACAAGTTCAAATAGGTCACGAGCTCCTAAAAATACGTGCTTAGCTCATTGGATTTGGAATGATTTCTAGAAAAATCTAGGTATGTCTAGAAAATGTTTTAGCCGCACATAAAGAAATGCAAAAGTTATAAACAAATAAAGATGAGAAGAAAAAGAAGAATTTGGTTTTTTTCTAATAATGAGATTCTTGAAGATAAGAAAATTTCCAATAAAGAAACTCCCGACTCCCGATTCTCTATCTCCATTTTTTATGCCGCTACGAGATGCGCGTGCCGCCTCTAAACAGGGTACAATCACATTAAATATTTTTTAACGTATGAAATATCAATTTCAAAATTTCAATAAATTATGGTGTATTCTTAACACTTCAAAGATTTCAAATAATTTTTATTTCTATTTTTTTTTAATTAGGCATTCCTTTTATTTTCCTATTACATTGAAAATGGCATAATTGTTTAAATAATAGCTCTATATATTTTCATAAAAACTCTATATATTTTTTTGTTTCGTGATACGTAATGAGATTACGTCATAAAAGTTTGTAAGAAGTTATTTACTTAATTAAGAAAATGTTTTGCCGTAATAAGTATATTGCCGTTTTCGCATCTAAAATATGTGTAGAAACACGATTAGAGTCCCCGGCATCATCGGTCCCGAAAGGACACGACCAGGATTCTTCGTATCATTGGTCTCCACACTTGATCACAGATAGGCGCGAATATTTGATCCATATTTGATCACGTTAGGTCACGCGCTGCAATTCCAAACAAAACGCCACAATCGGCACAAAATAAGTCCTCGATCGCATTGTCCACCAGCCAATCACACCAAATCAGATAACACTCCACCAAACACGTAGCACCAGTCCCTTGATGTCAACCGATTGCCTTCCCGTGAGGTACTCCCCGGCCGACGTGCCTCTGCGCTAGCGCTCGGTGTTGTGTCCGAGTCAACGACAATGACATTCCGATCCCGCTGTCCAGTTGACAAATGACAGTTGTCAGTGCTGTTCACTCCCGCAAATCAAAAGCGCCGACACGGCCAGACTGACATGCGCACGCCCTCGTGCGCCTCTCGTCTCCGCCTCGATCCACGTTCGGTTAATATGCAAACAAAGAAAACAAACTATCTGGCTCACCACATTCATTATGCTCGTCCTATCCTGACCAACTAGATACAACTTCACACATATGCACTCACGCGCCATGTTGCGTTGAGGGCTGGTCGAAAGTGCCTAGCACGCGCGGTCCACGCGCCATGCTGTGTTGAGGGTCGGTTGCTGGAGTTAATATGATCCTTACAATCAAAAACCCCATCTGTTTTAAGATTCCACAAGAGTATCACAACTTGTACACGCTGGTCTAGACCGTCATTTACTAAAAGAAATGAGATCCCCACAGCTGTCTATCACTGAACTAGATCATCGCCCACACAAGCAGGTGAGATCCCTACAGGTTTCATTAAACAACAACTTGCTGGACCAGATCGTCACCCACAAAAGCAGGTGAGATCTCTACAGCTTTCATTAAACAACAACTTGCTGGACCAGATCGTCACCCACAAAAGCAGGTGAGATCTCTACAGCTTTCATGAAACAACAACTTGCTGGACCAGATCGTCACCCACAAAAGCAGGTGAGATCTCTACAGCTTTCATGAAACAACAACTTGCTGGACCAGATCGTCACCCACAAAAGCAGGTGAGATCTCTACAGCTTTCATGAAACAACAACTTGCTGGACCAGATCGTCACCCACAAAAGCAGGTGAGATCTCTACAGCTTTCATGAAACAAGAACTTGCTGGACCAGATCGTCACCCACAAAAGCAGGTGAGATCTCTACAGCTTTCATGAAACAACAACTTGCTGGACCAGATCGTCACCCACAAAAGCAGGTGAGATCTCTACAGCTTTCATGAAACAAGAACTTGCTGGACCAGATCGTCACCCACAAAAGCAGGTGAGATCTCTACAGCTTTCATGAAACAACAACTTGCTGGACCAGATCGTCACCCACAAAAGCAGGTGAGATCTCTACAGCTTTCATGAAACAAGAACTTGCTGGACCAGATCGTCACCCACAAAAGCAGGTGAGATCTCTACAGCTTTCATGAAACAACAACTTGCTGGACCAGATCGTCACCCACAAAAGCAGGTGAGATCTCTACAGCTTTCATGAAACAACAACTTGCTGGACCAGATCGTCACCCACAAAAGCAGGTGAGATCTCTACAGCCTCCATCAAACAACAAATGGAACTCTCTCATAACAGTTAAAAAGAGCAAGCAGATAAAGCTTCCTCGGAATCTATGGATAGGGCCTCTTCGGAATCAACCGATAGTGTTCCCAAACCATTAATTAAAGGTTCCCCAGAATTAGTACGTCGGCAACTGCTACAATGCGAGAGCCCGAAGGTTCTCCAAGTTTCTCTCTCTCTCTTTTTTTTTTTTTTTTTTTCGGTCAAGAAGAAAACGAGTACTGGTAATGACTGATAATATTAACTAAAGCAGGGGTCTCTTAACTCGTAAGTATAGTAACGACAAGCGTTCGATATGAGGTCACTAGAAGTACAGTATTTAAATAAGAAAAACAATCAGGTCGTATTACATCCGCTTGCAATAATTAGCGACCCCTGTCCATAACACATTTACATTCCACTACACTGATACGGGATGGGCGTCGCTGAACAATGCGCAATTCATCAAAAAAAAGGCGTATTTATAACTGTCCGGTAGCTACACTGCGTTTAGAAACCTCTTTAGCAAGCAACAATACTCTCTGCGGTTATCCAACAATCAGAATTTAGAACTATCGGAGTGCAATTAACAACCACTCTTACAGGACTACTAATCTTTCCAAGTCTAATCTCACTTTTGGGTTCGTTTGGGTGTGATAACTCACATTCTAGTACTTTAAGTCCATCTAGAAACAAAACACGGTCTATCCCCCGCTTCACATTAAAATTTTTAAGAGAATTATTCTCGCATAACAATAACTGGGTGGGTAGATCGAATTAGAAGTAACAACAGATCTACATGAAATAAAACCTCAATTAAATAACTCTCATTTAAACAGCTGATAAGATTTTTACTATTATTTTTTTTTGTTCCAGTGTTGTAGGTAGGCTTAGTAAAACTGCGCGATTAGCAAGGCCAACCAACGTTACAACATCATAATGTCGATTTTCGCCCAACTTATGGGCTGTGCTCTCTACCCCAAAATGAAAACGACTCACCGTTATTATTCACGAGGATCAACCTCACTGCATAGGTTAAAGCCATCGAACCAAAAGCGACGACTTCTCGAAGTCGTCATTGCGCTCGGACCCAACAAGCCGCCAACAGGGGTCCCACAGCACCTCCACTCCGAGTCGCGGCCGCCTCGCGACGATCCATTGACCATGCGGGTCTTGTTGCAACAAGAGCAGATCCTGCCCGACTTGTCCAGGATGGGCTGCTGCTGCAACATCTTTATTTTTTTTTTTGCACGGTCATCTGCAACTCCTTGTAACGGTCCCTCTGAGAGGCACAGGTCCATGGCGCTGCACCAAGCCCACGCATCGACGTCGGCAGCCTCAAGGTTGAAGTCTGACAACTTTAAATTCACTCGTCGTAACCGGATCCTTTAAGGCTTCGATAAAACTGACGATTTTCCATCACACTACACCACATGATTGCGTAGTTGTAATTTTCATAGCAGTGCCCGTGAGACAATCCCACTTCTGATGTAGAAACACGATTAGAGTCCCCGGCATCATCGGTCCCGAAAGGACACGACCAGGATTCTTCGTATCATTGGTCTCCACACTTGATCACAGATAGGCGCGAATATTTGATCCATATTTGATCACGTTAGGTCACGCGCTGCAATTCCAAACAAAACGCCACAATCGGCACAAAATAAGTCCTCGATCGCATTGTCCACCAGCCAATCACACCAAATCAGATAACACTCCACCAAACACGTAGCACCAGTCCCTTGATGTCAACCGATTGCCTTCCCGTGAGGTACTCCCCGGCCGACGTGCCTCTGCGCTAGCGCTCGGTGTTGTGTCCGAGTCAACGACAATGACATTCCGATCCCGCTGTCCAGTTGACAAATGACAGTTGTCAGTGCTGTTCACTCCCGCAAATCAAAAGCGCCGACATATGCATTAAATGACGTTGAGTATTTTTTATGTCATTTGTTTATAAACAAATGGACTATTTTAGTACTTTTTAATTATTTTTTTTACTATTTTGTTGTCTTGAGGAAATGATTTAAAAAAAAATATTATTTATAATGCCTTTTTTTTTCATATTTCCATTGTTTAAATATACATATTGTTACGACTAACTATGGAAAGTTCTGGAAAAGGCGCTCGGCCGAAAGTCTCGAACGTCCCAGCCTATCGATGGTAGCCACGCCCCTTCCCGACTGATGTAAATGGGCTTGGCCCTCTGTTTAGATTTTTTTGGAAGAATCGAAATGCATCGGGGCGTTGGCGCCAAGTATAAAAAAGAAAGCAAGCGGGTGAGATCAGTTACTTATGCGATAACAAACGATTCGAAACCTGCATTATGCTGAGTTGGAGCCGGTTTGTGGCAGGGGACGTTAGTGTGTGTGTTTTTATATAATATGTATCCTTAAGTATCCTGTGTCACAAATAAAAATTTATTCTATTCTATTCTATTCTACTCTTCGCAGCTTTTGCGAAGTTATCTGCGACAGTGAACCGGCGACCCATTAAGGTTTTGATGCCTTTTCTACATTGATTTCTGTGTCTATTTCCTGTACCACATCAAATCTGTTCAAGTTGTAAATGAGGCACTCGAATAATACAATCGAATAATTTCTTCAATCCCAGGCTCGCAATGAGATGACGATGATAACCTTATTATATAGTTTACTAGCTACGGCCCGCGACTTTCTCCGCGTTAAAAAATATAACGTTATTAATGGCGCCATCTATTATACTACAATAGGATTAGTTGAAGCGGCGAAATCTATTGGATTTGGATAGAACTGCTTGGTGATACACCTGTGCACAGTATGCTTCATTTTGTAAACAACTGACGCATGTATTTGTGTTCCCTAATTCTATTCTCTGGGCTTATAAACGTTGAAATCTTGTATGGACACGTTACGTAACTAAATAATATAAAGTAATTAGTTATAAATAATAATATAAAGTAAAGTAAACTTCAGTCGTGTGTCGAAGCTGACACCACAATTTTAAATAGAATTTAGGACGAATGGTAATTTTTGTGCATTCCAGGCATTTTATGTGCATTCGTTTATTTTTGCTATAAAAAATTTCAATGTTACAAATTTTTTAGTTACTCTATAGGCAACAATTTACGCGCCATCTAGCTGTTACAATGCCATCATACAACTATAATTAATATCCACTCTTAGCGCGACGTAGAAGATATTTTTAGGGTTTTTAAAATAGAAGCCCTATAGTTAGCACGGTAGAGATGACAAGACGAACCGTTCCTTTTCACTTTTGAAAGTTGCCGTGATTTATTCATTACTAGCGACCCGCCCTCGGCTTCGCCCGGGGTGCAATTTTTATATATATGAACATTCTCCGTTTATCCCTCTTGCCATTAGTGAAAACCGAATTAAAATCGGTCTACCCGTTCACGCGTGATGCCGCGACCAAGGGAAATAGGGATTCATTTTTATATATCAAAAATTACCTTTAAAAAAAAAATTGGTCTAGTCAAGTGCAATAAATATATGTATCCAAAGAATCGTTTCATAAATATGTTTTTAAAAACATTTATTATAAACGTGCACATATAAACTGTCATGCCACGTCTATTTTTGGGACATATTATTGCTCGTGTTAATCAATGAAATTTTGAAATAATATTTGTGAAGACATTAATGACGAAGAAACTTCAAACTAATATTATAAATGTGACAGTAGCTCTGTCTGTCTGTTACCTTTTCACGCATTACCTACTCAACCGATCATCATTAAATTTTACATACACGTTCTCAGAGATGCAGGAAAAGACATAGGGTACCTTTCATTCAGAAAAAATTACTGTTCCCCAGGGATCATCTAACGCTTGGCAAAGCTATAATTTTAGGTGGTACATCGCTCATATGTTTAGTCAGGGGTTATTTTTTCATTTTGCAACGCGAGCGAGGCCTCGGGCAGCAGCTAATTGAAAATATATTTGTAAGAATCATATCCTAGTATCCTACCTACTGAACGTATTCATTCGTTATATTTCATGATTCCTTTAACATATAATACATGTTATTGTAGGTTTAGCATATTTTTACACTAGGCTGTTCAGTCGAACACATTATCTTTTAATCTTATCGAGTTTTATTATCTTTTAATCTTTTTTACTTTCTATGTAAAAGTTGTCACGAAATTTATTTTTCTGGGATCCTATTATTTATATTTGCTCTTTCACTTTTTCACAGTGATGCCGTTTATAAATCATTATAACGCATGACGTATCAAGATGCTCGATCGAAGTCGCAGCAAAAGCTGATTATAAATAAAATACAATTTTACTCTTCAGACGTTCCAACAGAACATGCAATTATGATTACTGAACGCGACTTCTGGTTAATTTTTAGTTTTTCAGTATGAATTATATAATTTACTTATTCCGGTTCACTGATTTCAGCATATTTAGTACTATTTGGCTTCTATGTCTCCGACAAAGAATGGTCGGCACCTTATTGTAGACATTGTTATAATACTTTCAAAGTTGATAATTGTTTATCTATTGATTAATATTTATTACAGCGAACGCAATGATATACACAGGACCGCTTTTATCTATACCTACGAGCAAAGATGTTGAATTAGTCTGTACCTATAGATGGATCACAAAATGCAGCAATATTTTATTCTTTCTAACACCTTCAAATTGCCATAAGATTGAAAGAGACATACATATATAATCTGTCGGGTCGAAGTTGAGTGAATGTCTCCATTTTGACTATACAATGCAAGCTAAAGTTATAGCGTATAATAGTGCTGTGCATTTTTATTGATAACTAGATATCGTTGATATAGATTTTAAATATATGACGGATAAAAAGTATGGCTAAATGCGTTTCGGTGTACTGTTTGGTTATTCAATATAAATAAAATGTGGGTGCGTACTGGTACTCGCCGCATTGCTAATCGGTTGTATGAGATTGTATGCAACCTCTCGCATTTATTTCACCAAAATATTTCAAAAGAATAGTTATTTTTTGAGTAGAAATATTTAGAATCCATCCTTAAGGGGTAGAACGGGAGTAGGTTTTTATTACGAGAGAAAAAAAACTCGATAATCTTAAAGTTTTATTTTTAGAAACGATATCACAGATTACACAGATTGGATAATCTGTGATATCGTTTCATTTTAATCTGTGATATCATTCATCTGTGATTCGTCAACATTTTAATTTAAAGACTTGCAGTTAATGTTGACGCTTGGGTTAATGTTGACGTATTTATTAGTAAGTTTTCTTTTTCTGGGTAATTTCTGAAAAGAAATAGTTTTTGGTTATTAATGATTCAAAAGATTTTCATAATTTTCATAGATTAAAGCATAACTTCTTTATAACTTATAGATATTACTTACTGGTTTACACGATGGTGGTAATTTTGGGAATATTGTCGGCACTGCATACGAGTGTAGAATTTTACGCTGATATCCTTGGCGAAAGCAAGAATCTTCAAAGTTCATCGAGCATATTCTTGTAGGTATATTGCGAAGCTCTCCAATCGTCGGCTTTTCTTACATTTTTTGTCCACGTTTTTTTTTAAATCGATGTCGGTGGGAAATCTGTTATAAATTGATAAAAATTACTTTCAACCTGCAGTGAATGCTAGAAATTGTCAACACTCTACTAAAAATAAATTAGTAATCGATATCGATAAACTTATCAAGATCAGACTACAGCACTATAAAGCAAGACAAATGTCAAATATTCCGATTAACTTTGGTTTTTGTAAATTTTAGTTATAAACACCAGCTTTTCTTTAAATAAATCAACCTTAGAGCTGTGTATGTATGTGCAACGATTCATTTTTAGTAAACAATTATAAAAATTTGTTTACAAAACACCAAAATTAATGAGTGCGAGCTGTGCGACTTACCGGTGAAATGATATGTTTCCATTATTCTCCTTCAAAACACCCACTCTACTTGGACAAACGGGAACAGTACAAGCCATTCTTGGCAAGCAACAGATTTATGAAATCACACTTTCAGATTTTTTAGTATTTTAAATCACATAAAGCTAAACGGACTTGTTAACCAGCATGATATAAACAAATATGACGTTGCCTCTTTTATGGCGCGCAGCGTTTTAAGACGTCATATTCGGCTATTGTTATCTCTTTTTAACATACGACATGCAGCCATTAGAAAGACGGGTATCGAGTATCGAAGGAATCTTCAATTTTTATTGTTCCATCTATACACTAATACAATTATCTTTGCCTACGAGCATATCTATATATTGTAAAATAAATACTCTGTCCGTTTCTGTCTGTGAAAAAAATATTTTTTTAAATTTTTATCTATTTGTCTGTGTCTTTGTGCACGCTAATCTCATAAACGGCTTAAATGCGATTCCGATTTGAATGCGGTTTTCACTGGTGCATTGTAGCAAACTTCCCGTAACATTTAGTGCTTTTTTCATTCCAATCGATTTCAAACAAAAAAGTTCGCGCTATTCCGAATACCACAAGTACAAAGTTGCGGGTAATAAGCTAGTATTATAATATAAATTGCAGAACAATATTGCACTCGTGAGAAGCCGGGGTCTATTTCTCTATATAGTATATAAAATAAAGTCTCTGTTTTTTAATTAATTTATTTATATTTATTTATTCATATTATTTCCTGTCCTGTATTTTTCCTGTCTGTTTCTCCGCTAACTTCTTCTAAACAACCCAATGGATAATTTTGATGCGGTTTTCACTAATGCAAAGAGCGATAAGCGAGGAAAGTTTGTGTGTGTACATAATTTGCAGAAAAAAATTGCTTCTGGGTATTTAGTCAGGTTGAACGGTTCATTTAATAGTAGATGGATACGGTCGTGTACTCAAGTGGGGGGTGCAAATACTATGATGCTATGGCATCCCTTACTCCTGCAGCGAAACACAAAAACCCATATTATTATGCTGACATTTCCCTATGGAAAGCAATAATGGTAACAAACTATTTGATGACACCATGTGATTATTTAGGTACTTATTATTTTCGTGGTCGACGTTGTCATGGTTAAGTCCAGCTTAATAAAACCGGGATTAAACCTACATGTGAAATCATCCTTCTCACATTGTCATAAGACATGTTTTCCTGTACATTAACATGCAAGGTGCGTGAGCGCTTGCGCACAGATAATACAATGATTAAGGAAAAAAGATTGTGTGGTGCTGGAGATTTACTCAACTTTGTGAGGGTTTCCCCGTGATTGTAGTTTTAATATGTGCATTGCTTTTAACCTACAGGTAACCTAGAATGTATATTAATAGCTCCTATGACCTAGATATCTATAAATTATAGTATAGTACTGATTGGAAATAATTAAAGAGGAAAATATTTTAATACAGCGATTGTCCAGTGGAACGATCACTGTGCTGTAGTCTCTGGTTCGAATCTACACATAGAACCTATTCGAATTCATTTTCGATTGTATGATCTCTTTTTTTGTGACATTAGGAAATATGCTCGTGTTTGCTTCAACGCTCGGGGATTCCGTTCCGATTCCGGAAAGGGCCAGAGACCAGAGAATCGCTGCGTCATACGTTACTATAGGCGATAGTAATAATAACATCCTTGGAGTTAAATTATAATAATACAATGTTGGTACAATGTTACATAAATTGCTGGCAGGGCCGTCTTTACCCGGGGGTGCAAGGGGTGCGGTGCACCCGGGCGCGGAGCGCCCGGGGGCGCCTGCCGAGCGCGGAGTATTTAGATATTTTATTGAACTTAACGCCATTGCATAGTTTCATATGCTTGTTACGAAAAATACCTATGCGCAAAATTAAATATAAAAAAAAATAGTCATCAACAATAAACATTGTTTTACTTTTATTAAAGCGCCTACACACGGCCTTAAAATTGGTGGCAATATCGGGGAAGTGGTGGGGAGTGCCCTTGATCGCCTCATGTGTAGGCAAATCGTAATCAGTTTCCTCCTAACTCTGAAATCGGGTCGGTCGAACCCACGATTTAGGGGCGACTATCGTCTAGGGAGTGTTGTCGCATCGTGTATAGCGAAATCGGTGCCGATTTCACCGCAGTGTGTCTGCGACTGCAGCGGCGACAAGACGTATTTTTGTGTTTTTAATTTGTATTCCGTGCGAAGACATGGCGAAGGAAAAGAAGTGAGAAGCCTGGACGAAAGTCAATGATCTCTTCAAGGAGTTCCTCAACACATTCTATATCCATTCTTAAAAAGGTTTCAGCTGCTTCCAAATGTCTCTCTCTCTTCTAAGGTGTTTCCATCTAGCTACAATATGGGCTTCTTCAAACTAGCAGTAAACAAATTCCTGCAAGGTCGGCAGCGCACATGCACCCTCCCCTGATGTTGCTTGTGTCCTTAGGCGACGGTAGCCACCTACAATCAAGTGGACCGTCAGCCTGTCTGCCACCTTTAATAATAATATTTAAAAAAAGTTCATGGCGTTTCATCAACCAGTTCTTCCTTTTTCGTCTTTGACTTGGTTGCACTGTAGAAAGTGCCTATTCTCTGATGTTTCAAGAGTGTCGGCGGCATCTTAATAGACGAGCTCTTTGTTGCACGGTCGGTTTCACACTTAGTGGCAGGGACGTGTGTTGAGTAGCGGCCGATTTCATCCCCACTACCACTCTCCCGACATTGCCACCGATTTTAAGGCCGTGTGTAGGCGCTTTAACAATTTTATTAAATGCAACACGCGCGCGGCAAATTCTCTAATCCAAAGATAATGTATATAACCTTTGTCACATTGCCGCCCGGTCGCCCGCACTTGAAGCAAAATGATCTCTAAGTCAATACAGTGTAAGTTCATTTGAAATGTGCGCCTGCTGGCGGGGCGCGGCACCTGTGCGTCTGTCATAGGCGAGTAATTACGCCCTTTGACATAGACGTCCGGGTGGCTGAGGGCGCAGGCTGAGCCCCGCACCCCGGCGCCGAATAGACTTAAGACGGCACTGATTGCTGGAATTTTGTTACAATACACGTAATTGATGATTTATGAAAAGAGCAACACATATTTTTGCGTGGGTTTCTTGCCGAGTACTTCCCCCTAGAAGCAGTATTCTGAACCGATTTATCTAATCTAATATATAAAATTCTCTTGTCACAGTGTTTGTAACAAAACTCCTCCGAAACGGCTGCACCGATTTTTATGAAATTTTGTTATTCAGTAGGTCTGAGAATAGGTCGTAAAGTATTTTTCATCCTCCTACCCGCACCTCCCATTTTTTAATCGGGATTTTAGTATTTTTGTATGAACCATATTCAAATAACTCCGTTGTTGATTGACGTGAAGTGTCGCGTCACTTTGACATATGGTTTGAAAATAAAATTGGACAAGATGGATGGCGCCACAATCGGGTTAGAAAATTATTTTCGGGTTCGGGTTAATATTTTTTTTTGTATATTTGATAGGTATGAGAATAGGTCGTTAACTATTTTTCACCCTCTTAACCACGGAGCATATACAAAGATATGCTATAGAAAAATATAGATTACTATAGATTCTATTGATACTCTATAGAAAATATAGATTCTATAGATTACTCTATAGAAAAATTCAATAACAACATCTCCTCTTTGTATATGCTCCGTGCTCCTAACCCCACCCCCATTTTGTAATTTCTATTTTAGTATATTTGTATGAAGAATATTAAAATAATTAAACCGTCGTTCATTGATTTTAACATATTTTATGGTTTGAAAATAAAATTGGACCCGATAGGTGGCGCCACAATCGGTCTAAGGAATTATTTTCGGGTTCTGGCAGGACAACGTCTGCTGGGTCAGCTTGTGTTATAGCGACGGTCAAGTGGGCCGTCAGCCTGACTGCTTTAAAATATATAAAAAAATAGGCTAATACAAAACTAATTCTTATCTGAACAACAATTTTGCGCGTCAATAGGACCTATCATAGTTTAAACCCAAGATCAAAGATTAAAATACACTTGAACGAGTATTATTTTTTGAGAATACACTATTGTCTACGGGAGAGATAACATTTATTAAATCAAGATTATACTGATAATTCAGCAGTAAACACTTAAAAATGCCAATGTTTGAGATTAACCGAGAAAAAGTCATAAAACAAAGAGTAAAATTGCGTGCGTGTGCCTCACTTTTAAAAAATGTAACGAATCGCAATAAATGTCTTATTTGTAGTGCCAAGTGGGTTTGTTTGTTATAATTTCACGCCTTAACTACTCAACCGAACAGCATGAAATTTTGCATACACGTTGTCAGGGATACAGGAAAGGACATAGGGTACCTTTCATTCAGAAAAAGTACTGTTCCCGAGGTATCATCTAACGCCTGGCAAAGCTATAACTGCAATAAATATGTGAGGCGTTACATTGCTCATATTATATTATTGCTCATATTAGTTAGGCGTTATTTTTTTTATTTTTCAACGCGGACGAAGGTGCGGGCACCAGCTAGTTTTATATAAAATTAGTAATTGTATAACTGGTATATATATGCCAGTATTCAATTAATTATATACACTATACAATTATAGGTATATACCTATGAATTGACATAACTGGCGATTCCAGAGCTGGCTATTACCTCGGTCAGCAAATTAAGCTTGTACAAAGCAGCCATGCTGAGCTGTAATTGTAAAAATTTAGAATTTTTTTATTTTTTTATTTCACAAATTTTATTTATATAATTAGTAGCATTGTGCTTAATTTAATCATCGTTGCTAATAAAAATAATAACAAAAATTTAGAATTTTAAAAAGCACCTATTCAAATCTATATCTATTCTATACATCGATTCATATAAAAAAATCGTAAACGAGCCGTGTCTGTACATAAAATATTTTTTCAAAAAAACAATTTGTACAAATTTTTTACCGAGGTCAAAATTTTTTTTTTGAATTTTTGTCTGTCAATTACAAACTAAATAGGTATTACCAGGTAAAATTTTGAAACAATATTGTTGATACTTATTCAATTTGAAAAACCCACTTTACAATGTGTTTAGTTATGTTTTCCTTTTGGTAAAATTGGTCATTGGTAAAATACCAAAATTTACCAATGACGAAATTACACTTTCTAGATTCTGTGTGAAGCTATACCCACCGCTTCTAGCTATCATTATTAGATGAGTGTTTTGACTCATCTGAAAATTTAAATAAAGCAAGCCTTTATTCACTGACCATGCAAAACATATCTGTTATGAACTAGATGAGCCTCGTACGCGTGGTATTCGGTATAGCGCATAACTTTTTTCTTTATAAACCAATTGGAATGAAACAAACACTAAATGTTATAGTAAGCTTACTACAATACATTACTGAAAACAGAATTCAAATCGGTTAAGCCGTTTCTGAGATTAGCGTGCACAAACGCACAGACAAACAGACAAAAATTCAAAAAACTATTTTTTGATTTCGTATAAAAATTGTTTTTTTTTTAACATTTAATGTTCAGACATGGCTCGTTTACAATTTTATTATAATATTATGTAAGAATGTATAGATTTAAACTGTTCCATATTCAAAATAAATAGAGTAAAGTGGTCTATCAGACATTTTGCTTCATAGACAAATTGAAATTTAGACATTTTGATCATAATTGAAAATATCCATTATATTATTGAAAACATAATTTGTATTAAAATAAAAGTTGTAGATGTGGTGCGTAGAAAGGGTACATGAATTTGAGACGTGTTGGCAATGGGTAGCGTGGCCGAGCGGTCTAAGGCGCTGGTTTAAGGCACCAGTCTCTTCGGAGGCGTGGGTTCGAATCCCACCGCTGCCAAAATTGATTTAGATTTTAACATTTATGTTTTTTATATACCAGTTATGTACTGAAGTCAATTTATGTTATTTTATAATAAGGGCTTGTTTCACAATGTCCGAATAAAGTTACAATTAGGCTATTTGTCGATTAACTGTCCAGTAAACGCTTTGTGTGCGTTTCACAATCGTTGACTAGCGCTATTCAGCTGTTAAACTGCCGAATAAGTTATAGGTTAGATCATGTGGCCACTATCATACTTAACCGACGAATAGCGCTGACAGTTGACATATTATTTTTACATTTTGCTATTATTCATTAAGTTTGCAATAAAAATGGATATTTACGAGGCGATGGAAGATGAAAACGATAATTTTTTTTATCTCCTTTCACGTTTTCACATTTCTGAGAAATTTCTTTTTATAATATTTTGGTAATTATTTTATTTTTAATCACTGTTTTTATATTTTATATAATTCCATTCATTATATAATATACACTACGTTTTATAATAACGTCTTCAATATTTCATAACCTTTGAAATTTCGAATCACAATAACAATAACAAAACATGAAGGACGTCAATAACACAGAATATAGAAGAAACGTTTCGTTACCTGCAAAATATGCTTCGCACCAAAGTATTCTTTTAGTGTTCATGTAGCAAAAATATTCTTTATATAGATTGAAACTATGAAACCGGTAATATTAATAATTATTTTATCAGAAAAAATATAGTTATTTAATTTGTAAAAAAATGATGGCATAATAATTCGTATAACATTAATCAACGCTCGAAACGGAACGAAAGAATAAGACGTTGCCAACTCGCACTTGTCGACTACCAAATCAGCAGATGAGTTGGATGATTGTGAAACGCAATGCAAGTTAATGGAAGGATTTATCTGACAAGTATTTTATTCGTCGAATTACTATTCGGGACTTTATTAGCACATTGTGAAACAAGCCCTAATAGTAATAAAGTAATAATTATATCTTTATTTCAGACATGTGTCCACAACTTTTTAAAATTATATGCTATACATCTAATCTCTTCTTCTCTTCTATATAAAAATGAATCCCCATTTCCTTTGGTCACGGCATCACGCATGAACGGGTAGACCTATTTTAATTCGGTTTTCACTAATGGAAAGAGGGATAAACGGGGAATGTTCTCTATATATAAAAATTGCTAGTCTTATATATAAAATTCTAATATATAAAATTGAAAAACTGTCAAGCTACAACCATCAATAGTGCTTTATAAATTGGCCAGAATGGCGCTCATGTAGCATTACCTAGTGATTTGATATGACTGATTGGTTGTGTAGTTCATGAAACCACGGTTAATAAAATACTACTACAGTGCCTCGGTGGTGACTACTGGTGACCAACGGACACTTTCTCACGTATAGAGCTAGTCCTCCTTCACTCTATTCTCCACCTTTTGATTCAAAATAGGTATTTTATATAATAAAACGGTATTGAAATTGCAAGTAACATTGAATCTATAAATGATTGCGTAAAAATATCATCAGGCGCTGTGTGAATTAAAGGAATAGTATCTAGTTTACTTGTTTTTTATTAAATAATAGTTGAACCCACTTCGTAGCCACGAGTGCGCGTGGGACGCCCGCCTTCTTTGGTACTCAGCAAATAATAAGATACTCAAGAGTTATTTATTTATTTTATTTTTGGGAAATTTACAGGTACTAATATTACATAGTAATAATTCAATAGAAACATACACCAAATAAAAAATTTCCACTTATAGCATGAAAGAGTAAATACAATTACAACTAGCATTCATAGTAGGCAAGATACACTAAAATAATAGATTATAATTTACTGAAAGAATTTTTTGGTTTCGACCAGGGATGAGATTTTTGGACTGGCGCTCAACCGAGTCGAGGTGCTATTTGGTATTTAGCTGAACCGTTCCAGAGGTCACTATAGTACTCCATACACGAAAGGACCTGAGCTTTGTATAGATCTAGAACCTGTTCAATACTTGCTCAAGACTCTAAGCTTTTTTGCAGCGATCTTAGCCTTGTACTCAATAGAGCGATCGAAGTTTAAGTTTGAATCCAGGTCTAAGGAGCCGGAAATAGTCGGCAATCGAAATTAATATATTCTGGAAAGTAGGAGTCAGATTGAAGGGAACTCCGTGTTGCAGTGAATAGACACGCCTGAGTTTTGGTGGCGTTAATATCGTACTCGAAGTCGAATCAATTCGCTCCACCTTGTCAACTCTTAGAGATTAGGTCTCGCCACTGCTGGCTTTTCCTGGGCTCACTTACTCACTCACCGAAACACAACAACACACGTTGTGCTGCTATTTCACGCTGGTCTCCTATAAGGGGATGATTAAGGACGTCACATTGGCTGCCCAAATGACTGCGAATCGTAGTTTGCCCTGCCAGTACCTGTCAGAACCAGAAATAGCCAACTTGAAAGTATTCATTTCCAAAGTTGACCCTGTCGAAAATCCAACCCAGGACCCCTGAGACAGAGCGTTAAGATCTCAAACATACCACCTAATGGGCTCGTCAAAAGTTAAGAATTAAAAAATTAACTTTCAGTTAGAGAAACTTATTCCCTAGCTAGACACGCAAAGCAACCATAAATTTCATGTTATTTTCTTTTATAATAATAATAAAGCTTTATTTATTTCCACAAAACAAAAATTAGAATAATATCTATTTAATAATTTAAATAAGCTAGTTGTGGGCTTGTGGATCCCTTGTTTGGGTAAAAGCCTCCTCCATTTTTTTCCATTGCTTTCTGTCACGAGCATGTTTTAACCAATCTTTTCCTACTATTTTAATAATGTCATCTGACCACCTCTCCTTTGGACGTCCAACACTCCTTATCCCTTCTGGTCCTTTCCATCTCGTTGTCGTTATGGTCCATCTTTTAGCTGTGTTTCTAGAAATATGACCTGCCCATTGCTACTTTAGTTTTAATGCCTGTTGGAGAGCATCAGTCAATTTAGTTTTTTGTCGTATGAATTAATTTTAGATTTAATTTTGTTTGTATGGACCCACGTTTGGCTTCTGTATAGTAGGCATGGTATAAGACATGTTTCGATTACAGTTTTTTTTCGAGTTTAAATTATAATTTCCTTTTAAAATTTCTTTAAGTGACGAACAGTTTCAAAAAACTTATAAATGTGTGAAGGTTGTGTTTATTTTGGGATTTCGTTAACAAGGGCAAGAAACGAAGAAGAAATAGATAGAAAAATAAGCATAACCTGGCTGAAATTTTGGTCACTTATTTTCTTTTAATCTTGCTTAATTTTACGAAATATTACATAATCATTATTTTAATACCTTTGGAAATTAATTTTCCAAAATTGGCTCTACCTGGTCCATGCAAGTTGTGAAAGGGCACAGTGCATTTCAATCATTTGAGCAGCCCTTCTAGCGGCAGTAACCACCCTTACCATTGTTAAATGTGTGCAGTTATCATTGCCTGATTTAGAGTTCTGAGAGCCCTAAGCTAACTATGGATAAGCGCCCCCTCTTCCAGACCTATTCTGCCGGTACCCAAGGCAAAGTCAGGGCCGGTTTATCAATTAGGCAATGTAGGCAACTGCTTAGGGGCCCGCATCGGCTAGGGGCCCCCGAGCTCAGTGAAAAAAAAAATAGACCAAAAACATTTTGAATGAAAATTAAATAAGAATATTTGTACGTGACATAACAACATTATTGCCCTGTTTTTTATATTACTTTGGAACGTATTTCAAGTCATTGACATATTTTTTACAGCGACAATATTATACATATTATTTACAGCGGATTTTAACGGTTCAAGACTAGACTAAGATGCTTTAAAACTTTGATGTAGCATATTACATGGTTGAGGAAGTTGGAAAACGGTTAAGGAACTCAGACGATTGCCTAGGGCCCCTGAAATGGTTAATCCGGCCGTGGGTAGATATCTACCAGCAAGTAGACCGTCAGCCTGTATGTTTATATTATTTTATGTTTTAATACCTACTTAATACTTTATGTTACAAAGCAACACATTATGCCATTTTAAAATATTTCAAACTTGCATAGTGTATTGCTCAATGCTCTCTCTTTTATTAGATTTTTTTTTTTTCAATAAAATTGAAGATTTATTGAAACAGCAAATATTGAAGCTACTTCGATTTTCCGTGGTTTCGTAAATAGGTATCTTGATCGTCTTGATTTCAATAAAAAAATTAGTTACGAAAAGATAGTGTTCATTTCTAGTAGATCGTTAAATTATTTTTAAATCAATCTAATAAAATTTATAAATAGTAAGGGCCAGCTCACACCGAAAAGCGACGCGACGACGACGTGCACATTATAAGATAGTAATCGAATTAGGAACTTATTTACTACGCTAAAAAGTGCACAGTTCAATGTATCATGTGATGTACTGCGCGGCGGCGCAGGGTGAAGCCCCCAATACCGCTCGCGTACTCACTGAACTGTGTCACTTTTTGTGTAGTAAATAGGTTCTGTATTCTACTGCTATCTTAAAACGTGCACGCCGCGCCGCGTCGCTTTTCGGTGTGAGCTGACCTTTAGTTTCTTCCTTATCGTCTAGTATAAATTGAAGTCGTTGCCCGCGTCTGTCTGCTTCTATATCTGCTAACTCCTCCTAAACCACGCAACGGATAGGTCCGGCTCCCGAAAATTATGATTGTTTGCCTTAAGTTTGTAACTAAACCAAATATCTCATCAATGTAAAACTTAAGGGACTTGGACATTTACTTGGACAAATGACATTTACAATAGAACTCGCTGGCGGCGGAGACAATTAAACAGGCCTAGAAATGGTGCTTTTTTGTTTTTACTATTAGAACAATACACAAAAAAAAAATTTATTAATACAATTTTTTAAACTGACATTAACTTATTAATAGGTACAGGATTTATATGCGCACAATAAGCCGTTTTCGAGATAATTTTAAATAAAAGTCAAATTCTTCTTGTGTTCTAATTTTTTTTGTGGAGTTTCTATTACTTTAACGAAGGTTTTAATTAATACAATTGGTTGTTCACATGTTTAAGTATAATATATATTTTTTTCAAAGCAAATGTGTTGTCTATTTCTTGTAACATCTTCATTAAACAATGGATATTTTTAGTATTTAGCGTTTGTCTCCACCTTAAATAATATGTTTTTTAAAACCTTTTTCTAGTCATTTTAAAGACAGAATCACAATTGATGGAAATTGACTCGATACTTTTATTTTTTTTAAATGATACCGATTTCAAGATTTTCTCGTTTTTCTCGGAAAAAACTTTAGTTACATATGTAAAATGAATACTCATAGAAAGAAAATAAGATTTATTAGTTACATAAAAAACAAAAATTGCCTAGACCGATTATTATTCTGATAATAAACTAAATATGATTTGAGACTTGGGTCCTGTGCAAGAATACGGTCAAACGGATCATTTGATATTCAACCTTATTTTAACGTAGTTTAGGTTGAATGTCAAATGATAAGTAGCTCGCTAACGCGGTCTTCGACGGACCTAGACAGAGACAAACGTAACATTCGATATTCAACCTTATTTAGAATTGTATAGGGTTGAATATCGGATGATCAGTACAGCGTTGTGCGCGAACAGTGACGGACCTATCGCGGTTTTGAACGACCTTGACAGCGCGGTCTTAAACGAGGAAGGTTTTTGCATATAAATTGCAGAAAAGAATTGCACATATGCAAAGCCGGGAACTGGTCGCTAGTTTTATTATATATTTTTTAATTAATCTTATTAATTTAATGGGTAGTTTTAAGTTTTTATATTAATACAATGATTTAATTTAGCTTTCTTTAATAATGATTTAATGGATAATGACAAAGCACACTGTATTCCGTAGCCTTAAATTAGTCAGTAGGTACTTCTGTTAGTAGGATACTTCTCTTACAGAAGATATAAATAAAAGCACGTGTGCTCTTATGTTTCAGTGATACTTTCCTGTACGACAAGCGCCTGCATCACATTGCATGTTTGTGCTCCTAATAGACGTTTGCCACTTACCATCAAATGTATTTCTTCTGATATAGGTACAGTCTCATTGCCCGCATTTATTTAAAAAAAAATTCTTAAATAATCACAATCTGACTGAGATGTTTACCCAATATTTATTATCGCTTTTTTTTTTCTTTTCTCTATTTAAAAAAAAATTAAATAACCATTTAAAAATGCAGTCCACGTGCGAACAAACACCCAGTATTGATTTTCCATTCCCAACTAAGGCTTCTGGGCGCCGAAGACTAAATACAACGATAGTAAAATGTATAAGTATTAGCCAATTAATAAATTATTTTAGTTTTGTGAAGAAAACAAATAAAAAAAACTAAAAAAAAAACTAACACGACATTCATTGCACACTGTAACAAGCTCACATTAAAACATTCCGCCGGATAAATAGAAAAAAATGCACTACTTCTACGGTTCTAAAACAGAAGTCACTATGTTTCGTAATGCACCGGTATCTAACACTCACCATTACATGTTCGAAATTTAAAATCCGTCCGCGCACTTTAATGGTTGACGTCAAACTAGCCAGTATTGTCTATTCTTTGAAATTTTCGTGACGCAGACATTCGATTTTTGAAAACAGCTGTGACCAGCACAAGCTGATCCATCACCGGCGACCGTCTCACACTAAATCTAACTGGAGATGAAAGGTCATTTTTATTTGGTTAAATGCGATCATCATAACCTAACAGCGAATGCTTCATCTCATATAACAAGCGTACTTCTTAACTGAATCAATTATCAAGTTTTTTTTTTTTTTTAATTTTATTTCGTATATGAAATAAATTTTATTAATAGAGATTTTGGTTACAATTTTACAAAATTTTGTAGAATTGTGCAATTGTTGCGCGGCGTTTTGCGCATGCGTCAAATGAACGGTAAAGTTGAGGGCTGAACAGGCAAGACCAATTTTATTAGAAAATGCTGATATGGATTAGCCTAGACTTACAATTAAGTTGTAAAACAAGTTTTAATTCTGTACTTACTTAAATTTATTTGCTGTAAGCAACAGTTTTTACAAATGGATATAAAAATAATAAGAACATGATTCTAATATTATTAATAAGAAAGTTTGTGATTATTATAACTACCTACTGAACGAATTTTGATGAAATTTATACTGTTTAAAAATCAGAATAACAAATAGGCTACACATGTTTAAAGTTAAACGAACGAATTCGCAGGCAAAAGCTATAGATAGGTTTTTTTTTTATTAAAGATGGGTTTGCTCTTGACCAGTATCTATCCATGTAGGAAGGATGAGGTCGACGATGGAGCGAGCTCACCCAGAAGATGCCTATTCACTCGAACGTTGAAAAAATTTGGGTTATATGAGCTCGGAAATACAGACGCCGGCAGGGAGTTCCAATCCTTAGTAGTGCGCATCACAAAAGATGTTTTAAAGCGCTTGGTTCGAATTCGAGGGAATTCGACAAGGTGAGGATGGTAACCAGCCGTACGTCTGCATGTCCGATAGAAGAAAGGGGAAGGCGGTATGATCTCATGCAGCTCTCGAGCACACTATCCGAAGTACATCTTATAGAATACACACAGATAGGCAACTTTACGTCTATGTGCCAGGCTCTGCAGCTTAGTTCTTATTAGTAAATTGCTTTATAAAGCAATTTGTAGGATAGAAAATGTTTCTTTTTTCAGGAAACTTCTTGGGCTTACGCAGAACAACAACCGTTGCTAGGAACTCGCTTAGGTTTATGACACGCCTCCGCCATTATTCTTAGGAATCCAAAGCGCAGAGAGTAGCTGGTCAAGGTGTCGTATCCTTATCTCGTAGTGTGTTTTCCCAGACGGCGGGGGGTCACTCACTGTGCCAAACTCCCACTTCCTTCCTAATATGGAGTAATTACGAGCTTGTACTCTGCTTTCTAAAGCCTTAAACTTGTATTGGCTCGGAGAGGGACCTTCGGATGTGCACGTAATTTAGGTACAAGTCTTGTTCGTACTTCTCTGCCTAGCGTCATCATGTAAGGTGTATCTCCTGTGGCTACTAGCGTAGCTCTGAAGATACTACTGACCGTACAGAATTTCTGTAATAATATGTCACTCTCCCCTTCTAGTTTGTGCAGTAATTTCTTGATAGTTTGCACAAAGCGTTCAGCTTGTCCTTTGGTAGCTGGATAGTATGCGACTATATTAGTTTATGGATTATTCTACTCTTGGTTAAAAAAAACAAATTCTTGTGAGATAAATTGTCTTTCATTGTCAGATAAGGCACTCCAAAGTGGTCAAATAATTCATCTAATTTCTGGATACAGAAGTGCTGGTTGTCGCATTGCTTGAAATGATTTCTACCCACTTTGAAATTGAATCCACGATAATGAAAAATTGATAACCCAACATAGGGGCCGAAAAATCGATGCATATTGTTTGCCACGATCCGTAAAGGTCTTCCTAATTGTGTAGAACCTTAGTTGTGTAGTTGTTCACTGTATACATCGACGTAATATCCAACTAGACTTCTAGTACAGGTTGAACGCATTCAGACAACACATTAGAGAAATAGATATTATATAATTCCACGCCCGGTAATGTTCGACCAATAGAAGTTACTATGGGCAGTAACGACCAATAGAATTTCGTCGTGACCTTGATCGGAACAATTGGCGTTCAGTGGCTCTAGCATGAGTTTACGATACCACACTCGCTAGCGAGAGCGTAAAACATTTATATGGAAAATTGATAATTTGACATTGACAGTTCACGATTTTCCATACTAAATTTTTACGTTCTCGCTAGCGAGTGTAGAATTAGTGTATTATCGTAAACTCATACTAGAGCCTCAGTACCCCGCGCCCGCGCACCTCAGTTAGTTGCCACAACATTTTGCATTGTGAATAAAATAGGTTTAGCCGTCTACTTTGATATTACGTCGATGACTGTGTAGATCTCGATAGCACTTCTCAATCCAATTTGAATTATATAGTGTAGAAAGAAATTAGTTATATGTATGTTGTGAAGTTAGTGCTAATACTTGTAAAGATCATAATAACAAAAAAGATCAATTCGTGAGCGTGGGTTGCAATGAATATGTACACTAATGATGCTGACTGCGAACTTTTTCTTATAATTATAACAGGGGGTAGTCTCACTTTCTCGTTTTCCGGGCAGGCATTAGAGCGCATTAGGAGACGAGGATAGTTAGGAAGAAACTAAGTAGGTATCTAGCGAAACCATTTTTTTCTTTCCTTATTTACTGCAATCTGTCGCATTGACATGTTCAGGACTGAGACCTATGGCGCATCGGACTAATTTGTTACGATAATCCTGGGGCATCTTACGCTTGAGTCTTCGTTTGAGCGGTCACAAATCCACTAACTTCTGAGCCAGTACATTTGTATGGATAACAATTCTTTCCTTATGTGCTCTTGTATCCATGCTATGTCTTATCTTTTCACGCCTTAACTACTCAACTGATTATAGTAAAATATTGTATACATGTTGTCAGGGATATGAAAAATGACATAGGTTGACAGGCTGATAGTCCACTTGATGATAGGTGGCTACCGTCAACGCCACAGGTGCTGCAAGTGCGCTTCCGACCAAGATATGGACTCTGGCATACCTCTCACTTACCGAAACACAACTGCACGCATTCTGATATTTCAGCGGTGGTCTTCCGTAAGGATGTAGTTACTGCCGCCAAACGGGCTGTCCAAATAATTGCGACAGGCAGTGTGCCCTGCCACTTTCCAGATCCAGACTAAAGCCAAATTTGAAAAGTTCATTTTCAAGGTTGTCGGGAATCGAACCCGGGAGCCCTAAGACAGAGCGTTAAGACAAGCACCATCCGATGAGCTCGTCTGAATATGCTTTTCACAATAATAATATGCATTTCACCTACAACAAGTGATAGAAAATAATTACCTAAGTAACCTTAAAACAAACACTAACGTCAGACTGAACACATTTTTTACCAAAATGAGCGCAACCTAATGTTCTATGATTTAAGGTACAATTTGTACAAAAAAATATTGTAGCCCCTGGAAGATAACCGAAAAGATTTAAAATTGGAAGGTGTTTCTTAAATATTGTGTATGAAAAAAATAAATAAAAGTAGAGGAGAACTTTAAATTATTATTTTTTTCGCTGAATTTTTTTATTTCTATGAAACGAAAGCTTTTTTTGGGCAGTTTTTCTTTTTCTTTTTTTGTATAAATCTGCCCGATTCAAAATTTTTTAAATATATTATGCTTAAATTTATCCGATGGTATTTTAATTTTACTCTAACAAGTCAAATTAGGCGAAGAAAATAAAGCTTTTCTGCTAAATCCTCGTAAAGTTAGTAGTTCTTAAAACAGTGCATTCATTATATTGGGTAGATATAAGTAGGTATATACCCACTCGCACAGAGTGAACAACAATTACAGAACTATGTGAGTACTTGAATTTTATTTCAAAACAAAATAAAAGTGATAACTTTGACCTAGATGCGCGTTGGTGCACCATTACCATTGCGTAAATATTCAATCTGGAAATGAAAGGTATTACGACACGAAGGTTCCGTTATTGTGTTCCAAAATAGATAAAGGGCGATTTTTTTCTATGTTACACAAACAAAAGAAAAACTCACAATTTTATTAGATTCATCTTCCGTTATTTTTTTTTTTATGTCAGGTCGGCAGACAGGCTGACGGTCCACTTGATGGTAGGTAGCTACCGTCGCCTATAACACAAGCAACGCCAAAGCTGCTGCAAGTGCGCTGCCAACTGCAGTAGGATTCAGGATAGGGGATTAGGAGTGGATAGGGAAATGGGCCCTGGCATCCCTCACTCACTCACCGAAACACAACAGCACACGTGCTGTTATTTCACGGTGTATATTTAAATTACGTAAGTATAGGTAACTAAAATTTGTTCAACAATAAGTAATTAATAAAAAAATTAAGTAATTAATAACACCAAATAAAAAAACACAACAAATAAACCAAGTACATAAAATATTTATAATTTTTTTTTATTACTAATACACGCTACATTTTGCACAATTTGCATTCGTTATTTGTTTAAAGACACCAATAAGAATGATATAAAATAAAACTACTAAAATCTTGATTTGTTAGGTTCGGTAAAAATTTTGACATTTTTACTATTTTAAAATACATTTAAAAACGTTTACCTTTTTTTATTATAAAACTAGCTGAGCCCGCAACTTCGAACGAGTGGTATTTGGTATAGCGCGTAACTTTTTTGTTTGTAAACCGATTGGAATGAAACAAAACTAAATGTACGCGAAGCTTGCTACAATACATCAGTGAAAACCATATTCAAATCGGTTAAGCCGTTTCAGAGATTAGCGTGCACAAACAGACAAAAATTCTAAAAACTATTTTTTTGACCTCGCGATGAACAGACACGGCTTGTTTACAATTTTATTATATGTATAATATACACGTAAATCATCTATTTTAACATAACCGCTTGGTCAGATTTGGTAGATTCTTAATAATAACAAAGTAATTTAGATTTGAATTTTAGTTTAATTACTAGAAAAATTATGTAGAAACACCGGAGACAGAAAGCGCATATCTATCTCACTCACAAAACGTATGAATCAGCGCGGCGAGCGTATACAGATAAACACAAATAACATACAATTTAAAATTGATTTTTAAAATTAGATAGGTACTTACGAAAATTAAAACGTTGAATCACCCACACAAAACACTATTTAGGTATAATATTCTAGAAGTGTTTAAGCCATAGATAAATGAATGGTTCCATACAGACAGACAGACGTTGTGGTTATTTTTGTTTTATAATATATGTATGTAGTAAGGAAGTGAGATTATAATAATTGAAAAAGAAAAATCAGAGCGTGATGTTTGTTATCTTTGAAGCATGGAGACCATTTTATCAATTAATTAACGGTAGTTTCATGAACTCCGTAATAACCAACCAATCATATCAAAGACTAATAATGTGAATGAGAGTGACCGGCAGAGCCGGTCTCTCATATTCGCACGAATAATCGAACCCACAAGTGTAGGGCAACATTCGCAAATGATTATGCAAAGTTTTCGCTGCATTCGCAGTTTTCCAAGCAGTGTCGGTTTTTTAAGCACATCAAAGCACGCGAACCTCGAATCTTCGGTACTATTATTTATTCTGTGCCTTCGCGTAATTACGCACGTTACGCATACATTCATGCGACCCGTATGCGACCAGAGGCTCTAGTATGAGTTTACGATACTACACTCGCTAGCGAGAGCGTAAAACATTTATATGGAAAATTGATAATTTGACTTTGACAGTTCACGATTTCCCATACAAAAGTTTTACGTTCTCGCTAGCGGGCGTAGTAATGGTGTAGTATCGTAAACTCATACTAGAGCCTCTGTGGCTCTAGCATGAGTTTACGATACTACACTCGCTAGCGAGAGCGTAAAACATTTATATGGAAAATTGATAATTTGACATTGACAGTTCACGATTTCCCATACAAAAGTTTTACGTTCTCGCTAGCGAGTGTAGTATTGGTGTAGTATCGTAAACTCATACTAGAGCCTCAGTTGCGCACACCACAGATTATAAATGGAACACGATTGCAAAGGTTAACGGTCGTTTCGCTATTTGAGTTCGTGGCATCTACTATGTCGAGTACATTTATTAAATTTAATTTGTATATTATAATTAATTTTATACGGTACATTATATTTAATTTGAACATGGAGTGGAGCAACACAAACGTGTTAGAGTTCATTGAACTTTTGCAGAATGAACCTAGTATATGGGATCATAAAAAGAAATCCCATAAAAAATGGAATGGTCGTTAATGACGCCTGGGAGAGAATTAAAAATGTATTTTTTTTTTCAATGTTCCATTGACGAATTAAAACAGAAGAGAAAGGCGGCGTACAGGGAACACTTAAAAAAGTTAAAGAATTCAAGTACGCACACACTGGGACACATACTGTTTCAAGAACGCACACACTGAGACATTCGCAAATAAGTGTAGGGAGGGAAGCGCAAATGGATTCGCATATTGAGTAAATACTTATGCGAATCCATTTGCATATCTGCTGAGTTTGCGAATGAACGTCCGAAGGCCCTTGACATGCGCGCAAACATTCGTACAATGTAAGGATGTTCGTGCGCATGTGAGTGACCCCAAAAAAATACATAGAAAATGACACCTCACTCGCCTAGTTTGTAAAATGTGCATTTTTTAAAATTTCCCCCTCGCCCATACCTTCTGGGACGGGGTAGAACCCCTAAATTATGGTAGGACTAGGCAGATCCTCATTTCTAGTGCCAAGATAAAATTATAAACAAAGTTCCATTGATGTACATATTTTGCCGTCAAAATATGCTATTTTTCATGTAGTAATTATAGTATCTGCTTGAAAGATGATAACCAGTAGATTAAAGCGGAAAAAAACGTACTGTTTCCATATTTACCTACCAGTGTCAAAAGGTTGCCGTTTTCATCTATCAGTGATCAACGAAAAAAAAAAAACTGATTCGTCTATCAGTGGTAAAAGTGGATACATAAACACAAATACAATATGCAAATATTTTAACTTGGTTATTCTATTTAAACCTTTTATTTCAATAACAGCTTATCAATGATATCTCTGTTATCAATCAGAAGATCCTGACCACATCCTGACTGACTATGAGCTAATTTACTCATTTTTTATCATGGAAGTAATAAGTACTATATTTTATTACCTTAATTTAGTATAATTTACTCTGTGCACCTACATTCCTGATTGACAAACAGATAGATGTCAAGTAGGAATGGAATGTCATTGTCAGAGAAAAACAAATCATAACGGATTTCTACTTCGATAATTTTTTACAAACATTTTGTTATTTTATTTAAAATTTTAAATACATCAGCTTTTTTTAATACATAGGTATATTTATATGCGACAAATGGATCCCAAAATTAAAAAACACAAAGAGGGAATCCGTAAGTACCAAACATAACACAAATCTGTTTCACATTTGTTTATTGAAGTCATTTAAATTGTTTGTTATTTTTTTCTAATTTATTTCAGAAGCTTACAGTTTATCTTTAAAGAAAAATAGAATGAAAGATAAAGTAAATGATGGTTTGGATGATCGAAGTCCTGAAATTATCGTCCTCGATGATTCACTTGATAGACGAAAATCGAATTGTCGAAAAATTGTAAGTATGAAGTTCTTCAAGTACTTATCTGATTAGACTTACGCGAGAATCGTCCATTCACCCATCTAGATTTTGTACTTAATTTTATTTATCTAGAAAACATATAAATAACACATAAATAAAAGTACATATCTAATTAAAAATACCTATCTAGCCTAGCTACAGAAAACATACCTACAAATAAACTATCAATGTTTCTCTCATTCACAGTGAAACAGTAATTTATTCATTAAATAGGTTTCAAAGAAACACTTGTCACTCTATTTTAATAACATTAGATACCATTTAATTCTTCTTAACCCGCCACCAGTACTTGCTTCGGCAGTAGGTACATATATATACTTAATAAAAGCTATGACTACATACATAGGTATATATGATTTGATGAAAATTATTTGGATTGGAATTCATTCCAAAAAATTATGTATTATGTATTACCATTTATTTATAATTTTAATGTATTTATGTAGTATGTATTTATTTAAAGTGATTTATTTGTAAGAAGATTTATTGTTTTGTAATGGCTGTGTTTCTCAGTCGTTTCGACAGGCCATCCCAATACAGAAGACCACTATGAAATATCAGCATTTTGCAACAGTATTTTGGTGTGTGAGTAAGGGAGCCAGAACACATTTCCCTATCCTTATCTCATCCCTTATCCTTGATACTATTATGGTCAGCAGCGCACAAGCACCCGTGGCTGTGGCATTGCTTGTGTTATAGGCGTTGCTTGTGTCATATAATATGTCGAAAAAAAATTATTTTTATTTTATATATAATATAAACCACACCAGCAGCTATTGAGCTGATGCGTGTCTATCAAATAGTTTGAAGATTATATTTTCATCCATTTTGTCCAGTCTGTTCTTAAAACAATTCACAAACAATTCAATTCAATTAATTTATTAATCAATTAATTAATTCATTTCATTAATTAAACAATTCAATTTAAATTAAATTAAAACAATTGTTTTAATTCAATTTAAATAAAGTATACTTTATTTTTATATTTATAAATAAACTTTGTTTCCTCAGCGCCAACAACGCTTTGTTTCCTCTAAGAAAGCAGTTATCATACCTAGCAATTTGACCAAGCTTTATATGGGTGCAATTAGAATGTATTACACTTAAACACATTAAATTAACACTTAACAGAATTAACAGAGGTGGCAGTATAACAACAGCATCTGTGGCGTTGCTTGTGTAATAGATGACATTTGCCGCTTACTACCAAGTGAACTGTCAGTCTGACAACTTTTAATTTAAAAAAAAAAACAGTTATGTAAAATACAGTAGTAACTCAAACAGCAGATACAGGCCTATATAAAGCTCTAGTGAATCTCATTGAGTTTTCATCAATTTATTGTGTAATTATTTTTTTTAAAGATGTCACGGACCTCTCAAACGCTGCCCATCCCAGCTGGATTCGACGATTTACCTTGATTGATTGATTATTTGTTTCATTCCAGACTCAGTCAGCGTCAAAGGTTTGTTCTCCAGTTGTTATCAATGATTCATCGGATGATACGCTATTGGACAAATTTAGTAAATTAAAAACTTTGAAGTGTAATGTAAGTTTTTTTTTTCTATTAAGTTAGTAAATTAATTTTTATTATTGTTTTAATTTAGCGATTTATTTTGAAACTAGCTGAGCCCAGTGAAAACCGCATTCAAATCGGTTAAGCCTTTTCTGAGTTTAGCGTACACACACACAGACAAAAATTCTAAAAACTATTTTTTTTTGTTTCAGTAACATATACAAATTGTTTACATATACACTGATAAGAAGGCAACAATTTCAAATTAACTTATATAAATAAACTATATAAGTTAAAAACTGATATAGATAAACTATATATGTATAAATATAGATAAACTTGAGACTCTTATTTATTTATTTTGTCTGCCACGCCACGTGTTTGGCACACTCATATCTGTAGATCTGATTTATTTTCAAAATTTAAATTTTCAACTTATATTTCTTTTGCAGCTTCTGTTATGGCGGCTTACTCCAAAAATTCTTCATAAAAGATCATGTTTTTCTAAGAAATGCTAATATTAATTTATGAATATTGAATATTGAGGATATCATCTGCAAAAAGACCACTTTCAATACAAGATTTATAATACTTAACTCGATATGTTTAAATCCTAAAGTAACCTCTAACACGGAATTTCAAACAAATTTTGCTCTAATTTTCTGTATGAAACTTTATAAAATTTTTACTAAACTATCGATATTGAATGTAAAAATATTTTGACAGGTTTAGAATTTAGATACTATAATTATAAATAGATATATATAATTATATATCTATTTATATAATAGATATATATATAATTATAAATAAATTGTCTCAATTGGATGTTACCCTTATGCGTTCTCATTCACTTTCACACTCACAAAATGTGACAATGATAGCTGAGCGATAGTGTTAGGCGAACCTGTGCTGCTAGCGGGGTGTGTGATAGCGGGGAGTTGAGGCCCAATTTGCCTATTAGGAAAGGCCTTAATAAACGGTAGCCACCTATGTACCATAAAGTGGACCGTCAGCCTGTCTGCTGATCTTCACATAATCAAAAAAATAGCTGCAGTGGTTTTCACTCTATTTCTTTTTAATATTACTAGACTTACAAATAACACCGTCTTTATAATATTACTAGCGACTCATCTCTGGCTTCGCATGGAGTTGAAATTTTCAAAAATCCTTTCTTAGTGGACACATTAGTGATAAAATAAATGTATGTTCCATTGACTGTGTGTTGATAGTTATAACAAACGTAAGCATAGATTATAGATATTTTATACATTGTAAATACATAAATGGATATTTCTTTACAGGTTTCAGTAAATCATTCTAATGTTATTACTACTCCAGAATCTAAAAGCACTCGGCCAAGTCTGGACGGTTGGTCCTCAGGTCTAAATATAATATGTGCTAAACGCAACTTTGAAACGACCCCATCAACTCCTAATAACGTAACCAATGAGTCAATAAGGGAGTGTTCTTTTAAGAAAATTCAACAATCACAGAAGAAACTTCTAAACGAGCTATACGGGGATGTTATGAAGACTATACCAATTTTGTTTAAGAAAAACCGACAAAATCGTGAACTCATCAAAGATATAGCGAAGAAATTAAATTTTGAAGATGACGATAGCGACAAAGAGAACAAGAGGAGCTTGAAAAAGGAACTACTAGAGAGTAGAAAACTTTATTTGACTGGTTCTGATTTGAAGAAGAATACAATCAACTACGACAATGTAGAGAGAAAATGTAAAAAGAAATTGTACACGGAAAAAGTGCCGTCCACACCTGAACCGAGAGTTTTGAAGAAAAATATGAATAATGCAAAGACAATGAAGGAAAAGTCCGTGACAGAGCTAGTGGAGATTATGACGAAGAATGTCAGTTTGAATGATAAATTTAAAAATGTTGCTTTAGAACCAGCAATAGATAGAAATTTTACTGTGACCCCTGCAATAGATAAAAATGGTGTAGTGTCGCCAGCAAGTATTAAAAATCATTTTGTGACTCCATCGAGAGACAAAAATGCTGTTACACCAGCTAGAGATGATGTTATTCCAGGAAAAGGTAAAAAAGTAGCTACAGATAAAGATAGAAAAGTTGCTGTGACCCCAGCAAAACATATAAATGCATTTGTTACCCCAGCAAGAGATAAGTTAGCTAAAGAAAAAGCGTACGACACTACAAGCGACACATGTGCTGTAAAACGGTTAAGTTTTGTTGGATCATTAGCAGGTTGGTGTTCTTTTTTATGTTAATGTCGACAGACAAGCTGATGGTCCACTTGATGGTAGGTGGCTACCATCGCCTATAACATAAGCAACGCCACAGGTGCAGCGAGTGTACTGCAGACCATAGTAGGATTAAGGATAAGGAAGGGGTTAGGGTAATGGGCTCTGGCATCACTGAAACACAACAGCACATATTGCTGTTATTTCACGATGGTCTTCTGTAAGGGTACTGCTGCCAGACGGGCTGCCCAAATGACTGTGAAACGCAGTATGCCCTATCTTTCCAAATCCAGACCAGTGCCAACTTTAAAAAGTTCATCTTCATAGCTCACACCGCTGACAATCGGACCCGGGTTCCCCTTAGACTGAGCTTAAGGCAAGCATCCTAACGATTCATCCAACGGGTCGTTGCCTTTATCTATACTAATAAACAAAATTGAATTGTCTGTTTGTAATGTCAAAACAACTGCATTTTACTGAATATTATCAAATTACTAATAAAAAAATTTAAAATTTTTGTCTGTACTGGCTAATGTGCAAAACGATCTACAATTATCTACTACAAGTAAAAATAGTAATGACGGTAGCATTCCACGTGTTTGCGGCCTTCTGACTGCAACTCCAACTTTTGACGAGCCAATTGGTCGAGCGTTTAAGAAGCTTGCCTCTATCTCTGGGTTCCTGAGTTCGATTCCTGGCAGGACCAACTTTTCAAAGTTGGTTTTGCTATGGATATTTAAGGTTCCGCTTCCTCTCCGTTGTATGGTTATTTCATAACACAAGCCTAAACACTTTGGGACCCATACAATTGGTGTTTTTAGTTTTCAAATAAACATAAAGAAACTTGCCGATTCTAAGGAGCTATGTCAGTGATTTCAAAGAATTTAAGTTTCTAGATATAATATCAGATTAGAAGTTTCTTCACGATAATCAAATGTCACAGTGACATAACCAACAACAAATCTCAAGTATATCTTCAAATTACAATAAATATAGAAAAACCACTTTTTTTAACTTCCGTGTAATATTAATTTGTACTATTTCTAATAAAGTTCCTTTATTCATTATCAAATACTAGCTGGTGCCCGCGACTTCGTACGTCCATATCAAAAAATAATAGATATGGCGCCTGACGTAATGTGTAAAGCAATATAACGCTTGACATCTTTATTGTTCGTTATACATTTGCCAGGCGCTAAATTTTATAATTTATAAAATTATTATAAATCTTATAATATTTACAATTTATATAATTTATAAAGAAAATTATAATTTGGTCCGGATTTTTTTTAAATGTCTAATTTGGTGGTTTAGTTTTTTTTTTATGTTAAGACGCTCCACGCCATCGATACGAAAAAATCACTACTTTGTTCTCCGATTCAGCTCGTTCAAACATAAAGCCAATGTAACAAAAAATATAATGTGATACATAACTTCTTGGTCTATATTTTTCAGAAGGCATTTTTGTTTTAAGTATTATGGTTTACGAGAAATTAAGTAAAATTTTAATGTATTGCTTTGGTACAAAAATCGATTTAACTTCGTTGTTTCAAGAAGTAATGCAATGTGTATATAATGAAATGAAATAGTTTCATTTACATTATAAATGACACGAATAGTTTTTCATTTAATTCAATAGTTTCAGAAAAACAAAGGTTTTTTTGATATTTTTGAGTAACGAATGCCCCTAGCGAGGGCCGGTTGTATAGCCGGTTGTATGCAGCACCCTATGGCAAAGCCATAGGGTGCTGCAAGCGTGCTGCAAGCGTAGTCACGTGGTATTAATGATAATGGATTGGGAAGGGTTAGGGAAATGCGCTCTGGCATCCATTATCCACTCACCGAAACACAACAGCACATGATGCTGTTATTTCACTATGGTCTGCAAAGAGGTGGTTACTGTCGCCAGACAGGCTGCTCAAATGACTGCGATACGCAGTGTGCATTGCCGCTACTTTCCAGATCCAGACCAGAGCCAACTTCGAAAAGTTGACTCTGCTGGGAATCCGAACTCGAGACAGAGCGTTAAGGCTACCACTCGTCCAATGGGCTCGTCAAAAATATCAGAGTCATCAGGATACGTTTGTATCTCTCCTGGTGTTACTTGTGTTGTGACAACCACTTGCCTTCAAGTGAAGCGTGCGAACCATCATCTTACATAGAAGAAAACTTCATCATAATAAAAAACATATCATAATCATAATGTTCAGAGTATGCGTATCAGAAGTGAAACCTCTTCAGCGATCAATTATATAGTAAGCGGTAGATGTCAGAGAGGGGGAGAGAGAAAGAGAGAAAAGAAATGTTACAAGGAGCGCCACGTGACACAATTACACTGAAGCGTCACACAAAATGCACCTTGAAATTTTAGTCTTATCGCGCTCAGAGAAGTTTCACTTCAAAAAATAAAAATATTCAAAAAGTGTTTAATTTAAAAAAAAATGTGTTTAAATATTTCAGACAATGTGCCATCTTGGAGATGCCATTTCGAAGCCCTACAATACCACGACAACTATAAGACACTGAAAGAACAGTTGACGAGGCGTCTCTTTGACGAATTCAATAAAAATATCTTTGATAATGGCATTGATGTCGATTTGCCTGTAACTTGGGACTCCAAACTTAGGACTACTGCTGGGTAAGTCTTTTGGAAAGAGATTTTCAATGACAATTATGTCTGGTTGTTGTTTGTCAGTAGGGAATTTGGCTCCATTAGTTATTATATCAGCCATACACGATAGAGCCTATCGTCCAATCGGCATGATATGATTGGCTTGATCAAGCCAATTGGATGGTGTATGGGTATCATTTTTCATGACAAGATGTCATTAAGCCAATAAAACTCTTGATAGTAGGAAACACTGTATTGCTGTGAACAATCTAATTACAATTTATAGTTTGTACATTTTAAAAGTAACGAAAACACTTGAGACCCTTCTTTTCAAATGTAACAATGCAAGACAATGAAGATTATTATCTATGTTGGCACTTTCAATATTAAAACATCTAAATAAAAAACCTATTCACTTTCATCATTGGAATCAGTATTCTGGAGTAGACTGGACATGTGTAGTTCCGGACCGTAATAGCATAAGAATAAATAAGAACGCATAGAACGGAATGTAGAACGAAACACAACAACACACGTGCTGTTATATCACGGTGGTCTGCTGTAAGGGGGTGGTTACTGCCGCCAAAGAGGCTGCCCAAATGACTATGAAACGCAGTGTGCCCAGCCACTACTTTCCAGATCAAGACAAACAAATATTAAAACAACCTGTAGAAAGTGTGCATTCTTGTTGTCAACAAGGATGCACTTATATGTTAGCTGCATGTTAGAGTGGGACGAACAGGTTTGTTGTATTATAGTGTATTAAAGTTGTATCTACCTACAAATATTTACTTATTACTTTTGTCTGTATTTGTTTGTAACAAAAATTCTGTTTAATATTTCTACCATTGAAGACAACTCAGGTGTACGCTAGAAACTTCATTGAGTTTATAGTACACCTAAACTGTGTACCACTCATTGTATTTTTTTTGTGTGTATAAGATGTACTTCGGAGAGTGTGCTCGAGAGCTGCATGAGATCATACCGCCTTCCCCGGCTACCGCCCGCCCCTAGATGCTGGTCAAGAGCAAACCCATCTATAATAAAAAAAAAAGTAAATAAATTTTAAAAAAAAGACCAGAGCCAAATATCCGAGGAAAGTCGCTTCTGATAGACCGAATTTGCTCTTGGCTGTGTTGATCAGAATGCCGTATTTTTTAAGTCTCTCGAATAATTGACGTAGATGTTCCTTGTGCTTCTCTGGAGACGGTGAAAACACCAAAATGTCATCAATATACCCGTAACAGAACTCGAGACCACCCAAGACTTCGTCCATGAACCTCTGGAAGGTTTGGGCAGCGTTCCTAAGTCCGAAAGTCATATACGGGAATTCGAACAATCCGAATGGCGTCGTGATTGCGGTCTTGGGTATATCCTCAGTATTGACGGGAATTTGGTTATATGCCTTCACAAGGTCCACTGTGGAGAATACTGTAGCCCCAGCAAGTTCATAGGTAAAGTCCTGTATGTGTCGAATGGGATACCGGTCAGGAATTGTCCTGGAGTTTAGTGCTCGATAGTCACCACAGGGTCACCAACCGTCTTCCTTCTTCTTGACCATGTGCAATGCTGAAGACCATTGGCTTTCTGAACGTCTAGCAGTTCCACTTTCGAGCATGTCTTCAAACTCTTTCTTTGCTGCTTGGAATCGAACTGGATCGAGACGTCTTGGCTTGCAAGAAACTGGAGGACCTCGCGTTGTGCGAATATGATGAACGGTGTTGTGTTTCACTGTAGACTGCAAACCTGCCGGTTTCGTAATTTCGGGAAAATCACGCAAAATATCGTGAAACTCTGTTTCTTCGGAAACTACTTTGACGGAGGAGATACCATCTGAAGATTTGGAGAGACGGGCATTTGCAGTTAGTGATGTAATACTGTCGATAAGGCGTTGGTATCTACAGTCCACTAACAGTCCATAATAACCCAAGAGATCTACTCCAATGATGGGTTTGGAAACATCGGCGATTATAAAGTTCCAAACAAAGTCTCTTCTTAGTCCTAAATCTAAATGAAGCCGGATTGGTCCATAGGTGTGTATCACTGTACCATTAGCAGCAACCAACTCGTACGAAGTTTTTGTACAGGGCGTCTTGACTGCTGCTCGCGGAAAAACACACAAGTCTGAACCAGTGTCCACCAGGAACTGCATTTTTGAGGCGCGATCAGTCACATATAGACGGCCTGTAGTGGATGATGGGCAGTCGCTGGCCGCTACTTCCGACTGCCCTTCAAGTTTACCGACTGGAAGCTGCATGGTTGCTTGCACTTCCTAGCCTTGTCAGCAAATGTGTAGTGGTAGTAACAGTGTGGATGATTCGGTGGTGGTTGACGTGGTCGGGAACGACTTCGTGAGCGAGTGCGGCGCATATTCCTATTCCGACGGTAGGTGGCGTGATTCTGATCTCTTTCGTTCAGCCTGGCAGTAAGAGCTGATACTTGCTTTGTGAGCTCTGCGACCTGTGCTGCCAGATCAGTTTGGGCAGGTTGTGTAGGCTTAGATGTACTTGCCACCTGTGGACACGGAGGAACGATCTCATGAATCCTGTCGGCTAGTTCTGCGATTTTTTCTAGGCTTAAATCCGACTGCGAAGCTACAACGGTCTGAATGTTGGTCGGTAAGCGGCTCGACCAAATAGTGGAGAGAAAATCTTTTGGGACCGACGGACCAGCCAAATCTTGTAAGTGACGTAAGAATTGTGACGGCTTACGATCTCCGAGCTCTTCGTGCATCAACAACTGCTTAACTCTTTTTTCTTGCGATGCTGAAAGACGTTTAATAAGCTCGGTTTTTAGCCTTAAATACTTGTCAGTCTCCGGCGGGTTAATTATTATATCTTTCACTTCCGCAACATAGCGATGCTCAAGTTGTCCGACAACATAACAGAATTTCGTTTCGTCAGATGTTATTCTGGAGAGCAGGAATTGGCTTTCTATCTGAGCAAACCATAAAGCAGGTTCTTCTGGCCAGAACGGAGGCACTCTAGCGTTTACTCTGACGATTTCTTGTCTTTCGTCGTCTGCTGAAGCCATCTTTTATTTTTGAATCCAAAAACGCTCCGCTTATAGTTGTACCACACCCCTAGTTTTTTTAGTATGCAGTGGGTACATATGAATTTGAATTTGTTTTTTTTTTTTTTTTTTTTTGGTGCGTATTAATTATCCAACATCATTCAGGGCTTCCACTGCACAGTCCAGGAACTCACCAACTAATAACTTTTCGACTGTCGGAGGTCACCAGTTGTGGTATACTTTTATTTATCACAATATTTACATCTAACAACAATATGTGATGTTTAAAGAAAATGTCTTTTATACGGTTATAGGAAACTCACGATAAGTATACACACGAGTTTTTTATTATACATATTATGTAGTAAGTGTCTGTTTATAAGTTTTTAAATATTTTCATTACACACACTATCGGCACAGTTTTTCACAACAAACGGTCACCTTGAATCCACTACACTTGTCTGCGCCGGCGCATAGTTCATTCAATCGCCGTTCACCAATCAGCGCGCGTATCTTCGTTCGCGCCACTGCTTTGGTGTATGGCCCAAGGTCATATAGGCGAACGTATTGTAGGGTGGTGGTCCAAGTTAGACCCCACAAGTTCATTACCAAAGTTGACCCTACCGGGAATCGAATCCGGGAACCCTAGAAGGGAGCGTTAAGGCTGCTTGCCTAACCATTCATTCAACGGCCAAGTCAATAATACAATAGCAATACAACGGTATTCAGGTAGGAAATCATGTAAACTCGTTGTTTGTAGAACCAATCTCGTTTATGTACCTAAAGAAAACTTCTTTTAAAATAGTACAAACAATAACAACATGTCTCCCCATCTAGTGCAGACATCAGAGATGCGTGGAAATGAGACGGAAATTGTGTGCCAATACAAGTTGTCATGGAATCAACTCAATAATCTGGAGAATAATTCAGAAAATACAAGACTCGAGTTTTTGTCGTTTCAAAAGACATAAAATTTTTGTCATATTTATGGTTACAGCACAACATTAAATCGGCGAATAAAGACTTCCGGAGGCGCATACTTGCGCAAGTCGAGTATAAGATTGTCGTGTAAAGTGGTTGACACGCCTCAGCGCTTGCGCGATACACTAGTGCACGAGATGTGTCACGTTGCCACTTGGCTACTGGACGCCGAACTGAGGGCGGGACACGGGCCTTTGTGGAAGAGATGGTAAGCATTGACTAGAATTTATTATCACTTACTTTTTCTTATGTGGCGGACATGGCAGGAAGACTTATGGTTCACTTTAATTTTTTTTTATGTTAGGTTAGGTTTTTTTATTTCTTAAAAAATATTTAATGTAAGTATATGTATAGATATTTTCATCAACATACAAAATATGCCCAAGTATATATTTTTTTCTATATATTTTTCTAAGTACTGTACGATTAGTACTGATAGGATAATAGGTTCTGACGCACCGGAACACAAGAGCACACGCGCTGTGCTGTTACTTCAAGGTGTCATTCCGTGAGAGAATGGTTGATTGATACCACCGAAAGTGCTGTCCAGTTTATGATTGATAACACTAAAATTTATGTGTAACTAGCGACCCGCCCCCGGTTTCGCCCAGGGTGCAATTTTTATATATATGAACATTCCCTGTTTAGTTAAAACCGAATTAAAATCGGTCTACCCGTTCACGCGTGATGCTGTGACCAAGGGAAATGGGGATTCATTTTTATATATAGAGATAATATTAATAATCTATATATAAAAGAAAATCGTGATACACCATTTATAATACTAGAAAACTGGAGAATTTTATGATCTTTGATTTGTTGAATTTGTCTTCGCCCCGAATAGCAGAATAAGTATTAAAACGTCTGAATAATTCACAAAAAAAAATTGTGAATAAAATTAACTAGTTTAATATAAATGTACGAAAAGGAAGAAATCATTTCCATCAAACTAATTAACAAAGATTTATCCATAAAATTGGTCCGATAAAATAGTATATTTCATTACAAGTGCGGAAAGGCTGTCATTGCAAACAGTTCCGACAAATGTCTACCCGAGCCGAGGCGCAGCCGAAGGCGAGGGTTGACAGTCGAAACAAGTTGCAATGACGGTTCCGCACGTGTACTGAACGACTATTTTTAATACAGTTGCGAAAAAATGAAGCAATTTAATAAAACAAACAACTAAACTCGCAAAGAAAATTTCTGGAAAATGGCGCCAACCGTAGAATATATAAGCAGAGATTTTTTTTTCTTCACCCATTCTGGTAGGCAAAAGAAACTATGCCCATACATACAGCCAAGTCTTCAGTAGAATTTTTTTATTGATATGAAATGAAAATGAAATTGAGATGAAATGAAATGAAACCTAACCTAACTCATTCAATCAAATCATTAAAACTGATATTGAAACAAATTAGTAGCTTCTTTTTAGAAATATACGTATTTGCATGAATCATAAAAACTTCTATGAATTTTTTTTAGTAAAAACTTCACGGTTGGTTTTTCTTTTTAATAGACATTATTTTGACAGTTGGGAAAGAGAACGCACGAGTTCGGGAAAGGTAAAAAAAAAGCACGAGTATGTAATAGCCCACATCCCGAACGCTATACGTCCCTGCAATACGCCACTTTTTGAGCAACTGTATCAAAAAGTAATGTAGGCAATATTATGAACTGTTCCATACAAGCTTCAGAGTTAATAGGTGGCCTGGAATATACAAAAACTGTTTCAATTTAGTGGATAATCTCTGCTTCTTGTACAGGGCTACCCGTTCGCTACAAGCTTATCCGGAACTTGGTGAAATATCAAGATGCCACAACTTAGATATACACTTTAAGTACACTTACAAATGTACTAAGTGTGGTTACAGGTGATTATTAATTGTTTTTTTTTTTTTTTTTTTCATTTTTTTTTTTAAACCTCGTTCTTCTGCTGTATTTGTTCGGTGCTTACTTTTTCAGACCAAACCCTTTTTTCTCTTACACAAGATTGAAATGTTTTCGTATAAATAGTATGTACCTACAAATAGCATAAGGTTTTATTTAAAAAAATCACTCTTTTTTGTTTACATTCTTGTCTATTGTAATTGAAATTGTAAATGCGTTTTTTTTTGTTTTGCTTTCACGCCTTAACTACTCGGGAACCGATCATCAAGCAATTTTGCATACACGTTGTCAGGCATATAGGAAATGACATATAGTACCTTTTATCTAGAAAAAAAAGTGCTGTTCCCGGGGATCATCTTAAAACAAAAATAAAAATTCAACGTCTGTCAAAAGTATATGAGCAATAATGATTGAATAAATGTTTTGACCTTTTTCTTATGTGATTTATTATAAGACGTCTTATGTGAAGATTTATTTATTAATTTCAGTATCAAACGCCACTCGAAATCGATAGACACATCCAAGAAATGTTGCGGATACTGCGGAGGGATTTTCGAGGTGATGTTGAACAGAAAGAATAAGGACGGGGCCATAGTGTCCACTCCTGCGAGAGAGCGTAACGCTAACGAGTTCTCTAAATACGTTAAGGATAATTACGGCACCTTGAAGGATGGCACAAAAACGCACGCACAAGTGATGAAAATATTGGGTGAACAGTTTTCCGCGATGAAAAAGAATTTGTGACCCCAAATTTTGACTCGTTTCTGGAAAACATTTTATTAAGTTTAGTGTTGGTCCACTGAAATTGTTTCTTGAAGACCAATAAAATGGAACTATACATATACCAAAGACCAAATGAATGGTATTTTTTTTTAATTGACCGCCTAATTTGGCGGACTCACTGGCTTAGGATGTAACAGGACTGTTTCAAAATGGCCAGAAAAGACACACAGAGGTACGGTACTTGCAATTTTTTTTAATTAGATTAACTTATTTTAATGCTAACGTTGACAATTAATGTTGGAAAAAAAAAACAACGAAATTTGTTTTTTTTTTTATATTTTAACAAAAGACTGCTATATACAGAATTTACGTAGTTAGTAATTTAGAGAAATTATTAAATTAAGTTTCATAATTTAAATCGTGACCTGTAATATCTACTCGTACTAAAATAAAGTACCAAAATTTGGAATAATTAATAGAAATATCTCGTTCGCAGAATTTCCAAAAAACTTCTAGTATAAATTAAAATAGTTATGTTAAATAAAAGAACAATCTAATAGCGATATTTAATTTCACGTACCTACTTTTATTTCGTATTATAGAAGAAAGAGTAACATGTTATAATGTTACTCTTTTTTTAATAAGCATTCAATTTATCTTTTATCAAACTTTAGTTTTCAAAAACTTAACATGTAGCCAGGCACGTTTCGTACATGTATGGTATACAAGACATATTAAAATGTTATTTACATGTACTGTTAATAAATTATAATTTATAACTGGTCTTATGTAAGGGTGGTTACTGCCTGCTGCCGATGCGGCAGGATGATAAATGGCTGCCCGGTCTATGATAGCAGAAAGCAGAGTGCTCTGCAACTAGATACTAAAATTTTTTGCTTATTTTAAAAAATTACATTTACTAATATATGTTATATATTCGATCATATATGCTTACACATGCATTGTTATAGTTCTTAAAAAGTGATATCGTGAAAACTTGACCTAAATCAGCAAAATTGTCTTGTTTTTCACTCAAATTCATCCAATGACCGCTAAAACTATTTGATTTTATACGTTAGGACTTTCTGTGAATCTGAAGAAGAATACAAACAAGTAATTTATCATTTCTTACGTATATATATTATACTTTGTTAGCTAAATATTTAATTTATTTCAAATTTTGTGAAATTTTTCTAAACATTTTACAAGATTTCAACTGTGTTTGTACGTTTTGATATATTTACACGAATAAAAGTTTTAAACGTAAATGAAAATAACTATAAAGTCCAGCACAGACGTGGCTATAATATATAATATGCCCAAATATAAATATATATTATAGCAACTACACATAGTGTAAGTACACATAGTTTAATATTATAGTACTGCACATAGTGTAAGATGCTAAAAAATATATATATTTTGCCTTTACGACCCTACGACTGTCCCTACTAAGTTTCGTTGCTATTATACATTACTAACGCATTAAAAACATATATGTATATCTGTACAGGGCCGCCTTTAGCTTCTATTGGAAGTTCTGGCCTCTAGAATAATGAGGCCACTATGACAAAGGATTATTTTATTTAAATAGGCAAATTATATAAGTCAAATTTTACATTTATTCAGCCGTTGTGTTTATTTCATTTTATTTACATTAAATGAATATGTATAATTATAACACAATCTAGAATTGTAGCTCTTTCAACATTCACTGTATGCAGGTTAGTGATTAAAAATCCTTGTTGATTGAAGAGGTACCCCTCCAGATTTAAGATGCGCAATCACTTCCCTTCTTCATGGTCTATATCTTTGAGTACTTAACATATCATGGACATCAGCGAAAAAACTGGTCAATCTTTCTTGAAGTATTGTACTTTTATTTAATTTTTTATTCTTATCAATTTGGAAAAGGAGCGTTCCTCAGTGCAGTTGGGGGCCCCATCGACGGGGCCCTGGGCACTTGCCCAGAGTTACCAATGGAAAAGAGGGACCTGTATTTATAGCTGCATGTGTGATCACTCAAAAAATACATTCTATATTTAATTTATATTATATATAAAAAAGAAAATCGATTTATAACTCGAGAACAGCTGGACCAATTTTTATGATGTTTGATATGTATAGGCTACGACCGTCGCCAGGTCAGCTAGTAGAAAATATAACTTTATATGCGTTGCTACAATATATTTCATAGCTACGTTCTATGCTAGGCTTTATCCGTTATGCGATTTTATAAGATAATTATTAGTTGATTTTTTTCTACATTCAATGAATTAAAGAGCGACGTATTTTCAAAGTAATCTGTTAATAAACAGTTACATTACATTAAGAACGTTGTTAGACTTACTATGCAAAAATATACTCTGTGTTACTCTGTGTACTCGCACATATAAAATATCAGACTTACTTTGAAGTTCACCCTTTTTTTACGAGCGTCATTGATGACAGTTGTGACGTTTCTGTAATTTATTTATATTTATATATTAGTGACTTTGTTATAATAGATTAATTTAATTGTAATTTAGTTTACATACTATTTTACTTAATTAAGTTTATTTTGTAAGTTATAATAATTGTGTGACATTTGATGACAATTTTCTGTCTTTTTTTAAATTAATAAAAGCATATTAAATGTGACAATGTTATTACCATTTTTTATTTGTTTGGGGATTGGAAGGTGTAAGGAGGTCCTCTCGTTGACATTTTGGACGTTATATATTTTTGAAAATAGAATTTCTATTTAAAAGATTGGTGTCTCTTGCTTTTTAAGACGCCATGGAATTGTGTAATGGTACTTATTGTAAGTGCAGTGATACGCATTTAGGAAAGCTCATAAAACATTTTAAACCCTTTTGAAGTAAAATTCCAAAAAAAAAACTATAATTAATGAAATTAATCCAAAAATAATAAAATGGTTCTGGTTTCATGGATATCAATTTTAATTTTAGATTAGAAGCTTAAGAGCACCTGTACGAGCGAGTGAAGTCAGTAATAGGTATTTGGGAGAATTCTTTGTCTCAACTTACTTGACTTCAATGACCGCGAGACAGAATGCGACGCAAGACCTACTCGCGACAATAATAAAACATACGCCAGCAATTCCAATAATTTAGAAAAGAACTTTATAACTAGGATGTTTTTACCGAAAAACATTATTAGCCTTTAGTCAATAATTAGAATAATTTAACCTGCAAATAGTAACACAAATTCCACATATTTTACAAATTAATTGTGCTGGATATGTAATCTTCATATAATATCTCAAAGTTACCTTTTTTTATGTATTGCTGCGACCAATAGCAAACAAGTAATCATGGAATTAATAAATAGCGTGGCTGGGACTTGCTTTGATGGTTGCACTGCCTTCGCCAGCATCACCAAGCCTAATACAAGCAACGTTACAAGTGCTGCAAGTGCGCTGCCAACCATTGTAGGAATAAGTACAAGAAGGGAGGGATAGGGACAGAATAAAGAATCGCAAATGAGTACACGATTCATAAGGTATCTTTCAGTAAGCTCATGTGGCAACCAAATATCGAGCTTTTTCGTGTTCCCAGCTTTTTTTAAAATGGGTCAAAACTGTTTTGTGACAGTCAAAACTGTCGCAGTTATGTTGTAACTACTGATACGTCGATCTTGCTCCACCTTTTCAAAATTGGCGTCCATTTTATCCGTAACAGGGCGATCAGAGCGAGGTGCATCTTTGACATCAAAATTCCCGGATTGAAAACGCTTAAACCAACTTTGTGCTAATCTTACTGACACTGCATTAGGTCCATAAACGTCTAAATTTTTTCGCGGCTTGCTTTGCATTTTTTCCTATTTTGTAATAAAATTTTAATTGAAAGAAATGTACCGAATTTCTTCATTAGATTCACTCATTTTGACAGTAAGAAAAACAAATGAAAAATAGCTGGAAACAAAATTTTACTAATTTGTTTCTTTTTTTTGAAATGTAACCTTTTTAATGTCATCAAAACCAGCCAGATCAATTAGTACAGCCAAAGAGATTTTATTACAAGTTACATACTATATGCGAAAACACTTTTTCTCCCCGATCTAATATTATTAGGATAAAAATAAAAACACGATTAGCGATTACTAAATTTACAAAAGCGTTATAAGTACTAGATAGAAATTTCATCGAGGAGGATTTAAAAAAAAAAACCAAGCTTAGAACAAGTTTTAATCGTAAATTAGAACAAGTTTTAATGGTAAATTAAGAAAGAAAAAAGATTCCATGAAATCAGGAGCTGGTGCAGATTACCTATGTACCGAAACTATGGTATTTCAATGAGACGACTTTTCTGCTTTATCCGATGGATATAGCGGAAACGGAAGACTGGATTTGTAGATTGGTTACATTTTCCGTGTTAGGTAAAAGGGTTGTTAAGACAAGTTGTTTTGGCAAGGAACTGCCTTGGCTGTTATTAATTGTCAATAATCTGGTACTCTTTTTGCATCGTTCGCCTCTGATTTCCTCTGAGGTTTCGATAAGAGATCTTCTGCTCTCCATGAACCCGGCACTATATTGCAAGTATTGACATCAACTCGAAATACATATATTTTCTCTATGACAAAACCTAGTTATGTAGATAACAGCAAGCTAGTACTATTTTGCGTTATTTGGAGCCAAGGGAATAGATTTTTTAAAGATTTTGAACCGAGATGACAGTATCCCAAAACAATTTTCCACATTTTTTCGCGCACGGGACAATCTAGTTAAAAATTATCCTTAATCCTACTGCAGTCGGCAGCGCACTTGCAGCAGCTTTGGCGTTGCTTGTGTTATAGGCGACGTTAGCCACCTACCATCAAGTGGACCGTCAGCTTATCTGCCGATCTTAACATAAAAAAAATCTGGATATCTGTTCTACTATACGGTTTCATGAAATGTAGTGTCAGTTGAAATACATCATCGCCTGTGAAAAAGTAGGGTATTTCTTTGGAAAATGCTTGTAATGTATTGGGTTCGGGTATATTAAGTTGATTGTTGGCAAATAGATTCCAAGAAGTTGTATTCTTAAGAACTCCACCGTCTGAGATTCGACCGTTTGCTCCAACATCGACCATGATAAAATTGCCATCAAGACAATTCTGTAGGTCCCTTTATATAGGACGCTGAGTTTGCTGTATTTTGAATTTCAATATGTTTGCCGTTGACACTGTCTACTTTCAACCAATTCTCACGTGTTCTTGGTATCTGAAAACAAGAAATATATATTATATTTTTAAATATAATGTAATATATATTATATAATAATTATTATAATATAATTATAATTTTATATATAATACTAGCGGCCCGCCCCCGGCTTCGTCTTCTCAAAGGATTACAAAACGTAGTAATCCTCGCAGCCGGATCTCCTCATTCTATTAATACAAATATAACCACAGGTGCTGCCAGTGCGCTGCTGACCATAGTAGGATTTAGTATAAGGGATATTAGGGAGACCAGGGAAATATTAATGTATAGCAAATTGTAAGTAAAATATCAACTTTTGTTGAAATTGAGTAGTTATATTTTAACTAATTGAAAAGTCATAAAGGAGATGGGTATGTACCTTATAGGTGCATAATTTTCATAGAATGCATCCGTGCGAAGTCAGGTACGGGTCACTCTATAGTCTGTTTACAAATAAGGTATGATGGGACTGATTTGTCTTTCCTTGCAAAAGACGAAAGTCTCAAAAATAAATAAAATTGGAAACAAATAGCGCCATCTCGTGACAAATTACTTCGTGGAGATATATGTATAGAATGGAGCATATTTTTGCAATTTGTGAACTGGTTCACACATTTTACATTTAAACGTATGGAACTCGTGCGTCACATTATGTTGGGAGAAATCGCGTTGAGAGAAGTCACTTTACGTAGCTTAGTATGCATTAGTATGTCGCTAACATTCAAGAGAGGAGCACGTTAAGTTGAATTCAAAGTGCAAAAAAAAGGAAATATATATTTCTGAACACGCATGTTAAGTTTAGCAGTTTCAAAAAAGTGTTAAAAACTATATACGTACTTAAATCCAGTATTTGAAGGGCAGTTTCAGTGATAAGAAAAACAGGCTTTAGTTTTCTTTATATTTTAAATTCAATTCGCGTCAAACGTAAGTATTGTTTTAGAATTGTACAATAGATTTTTGCATATCGCATTAATCACTTACACAGTTTTTTTCAATACTTCTCAAATAAAAAGTGTTTGTATTCAGATATTATAATACGATAGATGATGAGTTTTTTTTGTAGTGCTTCGCACGGATTTTTCTTTTTTTATGTTAAAGTCGACAGACATGCTGACGGTCCACTTGGTAGGTGGCTACCGTCACCTATAACACAAGCACAGCTGCTGCAAGTGCGCTGCAAACCATAGTGGGATAATGGGGTCTGGCATCCCTTACTTACTTGCCGAAACACAACATGCTATTATTTTACGGTAGTCTTCTGTAAGGGGGTGGTTACTGCCGCCAGACGGGCTGCCCAAATGACTGCGAAACATTGCCATCCCCGTTGATCGCTCTTTGCATTGCATCCATTGGCTGATTTAAAAGAAGTTAGCGGGGAAACAGACTGACACCGACAGACACTTCAATTTATCTATATAGATTCTTACTGTTTAACAATTTGGGAATCATTGTTAAGTGTCGTAGAATTTTAACGAAGATTTTTTTTATTTCATTCTTCCAACTTGATAACTTTCCTAACTTGGCCCTGCCGCGAATCGAACCGGGGACCCTCGAGCGTTCAAGCACTTTAACCACACGTCCGATGTTAACTTAATGTAAATCAGACAAGTTTAACTAAAACCACTTAAGACAGGGTCTATCGTCAAATCGAAAACAATTTTTACCAAAATGAGCACAAACCTACGAATTAAGATGCAATATCTATCTATATCTTCTTATATACATAATTATAATAAAATCGTAAACTAGCCGTTTCTGTACATTAAATATTTAAAAAAAAAAAATAGGTTTTAGAATTTTGCCTGTTTGTCTCTGCGTTTGTGCACGCTAATCTCAGAAACGGCTTAACCGATTTGAATACGGTTTTCACTGATGTATTCCAGCAATCTTCCCGTGACATTTATGTTTTTTATTCCAATCGGTTTACAAACAAAAACGTTACACGCTATACCGAATACCACGCGTACGAAGTTGCGGGCTCAGCTAGGTGCATAATAATAACATATGTAAAATTTGATGGTTTTTCTTAAATATTGTGTAAAATATGAAAAAAGAAATAAAAGTAGCCAATACAGAACTTCAATACAGAACTTAATTAATAAGCTTAAAAAATAATGTAGTGGTCGCTGAAAATTGTTATTAATGTAACACGAAAAAGCTTTTTTGGGCAGTATTTGACTTTTTTCAGAATATATTTTTTATATAAAATCTCCCAGATTCAATTTTTTTTAAATAGTCTACGCTCTGTATTTTCATCTAGGTTTTAAATTTACTTTAACAGTTCAAATTAGGCGACTAAAATGCTAAATCTTTTTATGCTAAATCCTCGCCTTAAGGTGGATTTTATAATTATTACAACGGGCCGTGTCCGTGCCTCGGCCGTGCCCCTGGCTTTTAAGAAATACACGGCGAGCGCACGGCACGGTGTAATATGAATCATCCTTTAATCTACCTTTCATGTAATACTTAGTCCTAATTCAAATAAAACGGGACACTTAAGTGCGAGTTGAACTCGCGTGAAGAGGGTGCCGTACGATGTTACCTATCCGCACAATATTGAGTGATTTACCATGTTATTTTAATATCATGGACTTCTTATAGGTTTTCCTATAATTTATAAGTAGAAAACTAATTTACCTGTGTTTTTTTTCCAAAATTTTAGGTTCACACGAGTGATCCTATAAGGATTCCGTTTTTTTATTCGGACGTACGGAACCCTAAAAACGATAGAAATCTTATCTCTTTAAATGCCATTATGGTAATTTATACATTATGGCACAGATATGGTGTACATTAAAAAATCAATAAAACTCTTATCCTATTTTTATAGCTAGTTTTTTTTATCTTTGCGAAATCCTTTGTATGCATATCCCCATCTTACAGTATTAAATCATAACAGCATTATAACTTTTTGAGTCATTTTAAAACAGGTTCTTTAACTTCGTTTATCTCACAGCAGGTATTCCTGAAGCTGTTATCAGTAATTTTAGGTACTTATGGGTATCATTTCGAAATTATCTAGCTAAGGCACTCCAGAATGAATCACTTCAATGTCGATTCATTGCAGTCCCGGAGGCTTATGCTCGAAGTTTTTTTTTTCTGCAAATTGCTGAGGGGCAGAGTTGATTTGCCCGAGCTCTTGTCGCGCATAAACTTTGGAGTTCCTTGTCGAGCGCCCAGGTCGGGCAGATATACGCCATTTGGTTTGAATTACTTCAGAACCAAGCAACTTGGGCTTTTTTTCTCCATTGAATCGCCTTATGAGTATTGCAAACTTTCCCTTGGTCACGGCATCACGCGTGAACGGGTAGACCTATTTTGATTCGGTTTTCACTAATGGAAAGAGGGATAACCGGGGAATATTCAAATATATAAAAATAGCACCACGGGCGAAGCCGGGGGCGGGTCGCTAGTCTCTCTATATAAAAATGAATCCCCGTTTCCCTTGGTCACGGCATCACGCTTGAACGGATAGACCGATTTAAAGAGGGATAAACGAGGAATGTTCATATATATAAAAATTGCACGCCGGGCGAAGCCGGGGGCGGGTCGCTAGTGAATAATAAAGATAAAATAAATTTTACTCATATATTTTTATGATTTTTTACGGCTTTTTTTAATATTTAACGATTGAAAAAACGCTAGGACGCGGACGAAGTCACAGGCAAAAACAGTTAATAATAAAGTATTAAACAATTCAAGATACTTCTAAAAATTTATATTTGGCAAAGTGACAAAGTTTTTGTCGTTCTACATAGGCCATTTTCTCCCCCTCACATCTAGACTGAGACTTTGCAACTCTTGCGCAAGTTCCAAACATTATTATCTCAAAAAAATCAAATCAAATCTTACATTGCCATACGTCTGTTACGAAAAATCTAATTGTGAAATTAATCACCTTTCAAAAAGAGATTGTTGAAATCCAAATTAATTTAGTACAGTTGCCTCTTAAATCTCTCATCTCACTAGAACAGCATAAAGTTTTGTTCTAAATTATTGCATCGTAATATGATTTATAATAATTAAAAAATAATTCCTAAATGTTTTAGTAAGCTCAAACTTGAGAACGAGTTTACCAATTTGGCAATTTTTTTTTTATATTTTCGGTGAAGTCTGGGGAAGGTTATTGTGAAGAACCTTCCCCAGACCGCATCCGTGCGAATTCGGGTGCGGGTCGCTAGTCTGTATTTACATGATCATTATTTTTCAACCATAAAAGGCAACAAAAGGCCTCGGAGGTGCAGGGTCGACCCGGGTTCAAACTTAAGATTGCCATAATAGTAACTTACAGTGCAACTCACTGAGCTATGCCCAATGCCCTGGATCTAAAATATAGATAGATATGTTAACGGAAAAGTAGTAATCCGTCATTGTACAACATTTCCTAAAATAGAAAGGAAATGTGTGATATATTTTTTTAATAATTTTCTAGTAAATCTATATTTCCTAAATAGCAATTGGAAATATTGTCAGTGGGTACAGCTGAAAGCCAAGCCATTTCAGCGCCATTTACAAAATGTGTTAGCGCCATACAATTCAAGACTTATTTGTACTAGAAACAAATATCAGCTTTTTTACGATTTCATTATACCTATGTATAGATAAATTTATCAAACTTTATTGCTGTTATAGTTTTGCCAAGCGTTCTATTTTTATATGACGCCACAAGTATTTCTGTATTTCTGACGATGTGTATGCAAATTTCATAAAGATCGGTCGAGTAATTAAGGCGTGAAAAAGTAACAGACATTGTTACTTTCACATTTATAGTATTAGTAAGGATTGGTTAGGATATTACTGTAGTTTCACCAAACTCCGTTCAGTAGTTTTCCAAACTTTCCCTATTTTCAGGAATTAATATTAGAATTTTCATTTAATAGTGGCCGGGTAATCTGCGTTCCGCAGTCATGATTCAGGCAACCGTTTGACTGCAGTAAGAAACGCCTTTGTCACTCATATAACAGCACTTGTGCTTTTGTATTTGGATGCTCTGTCAAGGGATGCCAACCACTAGCTTCAACCCTCGGTTATGTTTGTATTTGTTGACGACTGTAGCTACTTACCACCAACCAGCCTGTCTGTCGACCTGTAACATGAGAAATTAATACGACAAAATAGCTTATATTATAAAGTCACGAGTGTTGATTCGTTAGCGTGTTTTCTAACAATAATGAATGTCGCAATGTTTCCGTATCATAATACATAAAAAGTATAGATACCTACATTATTTCCGGACTATAATATATCAGAGATCAGAGAGGTTTTTATTGAAAAATGTAATTCAAGTTACATATTGTTCATAATTTATTCTTAGTAGATACAGGATGTAGGCTTGATTTCCTTCAACATCCCATGCGGATCTAAACCAAATAGATCTATTTAACTAACTATAATAGTTAGTTAAACCACATAAGTAACCGATGAAAAAGATTATACAATTCCTTGCGACCCTATATAATATACACTAGCTGAATTCGGCCACGCTTCGCTGCGGCCCATACGACGATGGAGTGCGCGTGGGACGCGCGGTTACTGATGGACACTGCTTATATATAATACGTATATTGATCGTAGCGTGATATTATATAGCGTATAGCCTTCCTCGATAAATGGACTATTCAACACAAAAAGAATTTTTCAATTCGAACCAGTAGTTCCTGAGATTAGCGCGTTCAACCAAACAAACAAACTCTTCAGCTTTATATATTAAGTATGGATTAGTATAGACGATATAAGCCAACTAGCGACAAAAAAATTCTGCATATTGTGCGATAGACAAACCTTCCTCTTTTATCGTTATTTTCAATAGTGAAAACCGTCTCAAAATCCGTTTGATGATTTAGGAGAAGTCAGCAGGGAAGCGAACAGAGACTTTATTATTAATTTTTTTAATAATATTTATAGATTAGAATTCGTCGATGCAAACAGATAAAGTTCAAGCGTTTGCGATTACGTTGAAATAGTTTTCTTTAGACTTCAGTCCGTCGGTATTCCACGAGACGCCTGAACCGATTTTGACTGGACTCTAATCGGTAGGTAGATGAATATTTGAAGAAAAATCTAGACTACTTTTGACTCTGTAACTGTTTACACAATTATTTTAATCTGCTTATACTGAAATACCTTGAGGATAGTAGGATGCCCAGCAATACAGTTTATCATCATCATCTCAACCGTAGGACGTTTACTGCTGGACAAAGGTGTCTAATTTCCTAAAAGGACCGGTAAGAAGCAGGTTGTACCCATCGTCGACCCGCGGCCCTATCAGGTCGTCTGTAGGGTGGATGTCCTACGCGGCGCTAGCCGGTAGTGGAATGGAGTTCTCGAGTGGAGGCTGATGTGGCCTTCCGGTATCAGCGGCCATCAGCTCTCCGTACTATGTGTCCTGCCCACTGCCACTTCAACTTACTAATCCGCCGGGTTATGTTAGGTATCTTTGGTTCGTCTAAGCCCTCTCCATAGTTAGAGACCATAGAGCGACGTTACGAGATCCATAGTTAGAGACCATGTTTCAGCGCCATATGTCATCACTGGTAACACACATTGGTCGAAAACTTGTTTTAAGACACTGAGGAATTTTTGACGAGAAGATGTCTCGGAGCTTCCCGAACGTTGCCCATCTGAATTGGATCCGACGATTGACCTCTTTCTCGAAGTTGGCTCCACCTAATTTATTAATTATATGTAACTGTTACAAATTAATTCTTAAGCCCCTCACAGAAACAATTACTACTAAAAAATTGTTTAAGGACTATGGTTAAAAGTTTAGTTTAAGGATATTTAAGGTCAAAAATGTCAATAAAGAAATTAATAAGTACATAAAAACATTTACCATTTGTTTTTTTTAGTAATTTTTTTAGTTTCAAATTATGCATTTTAAAAACATTATATTATGACACGGTGATAAAATTCAAGTCACTATAAAAAGGTTTAACCATAACGAAACATCCGACATCCGTCTTTATGCGTATTTATATGGAGGTTGTTCGCATGTCTATTACAAAATAATTATTAAAATGACTGAATGAGCGTTACTTGTGTATAAAAACCTATTTTTTCCTAGGAAGAGGCGCGTTTGTTTAACGACCGCCTAACGACCTTTGACAACCTATTTTTTGTCTTAAAGAACAAACACCAACATTACCAAATGTTTTTTACCTCTTAGATAATTGCTACAAGATGGGATGCAGCTAGTTCCTTGTCGTGAGTTTTTATAGATTCGAGATTGTGATTAAGAGCTTGGCTTTTTTTATTGATTTGATAAAGAGCCATAGGCAGGCTGACGGTCTACTTGTATGTTGAAGGTAGGAGCACCTATCTTTAATTCAGAAATAGCAAAATCAGAGTGAGCGAAGTCCGTCTATCCGTCCGTCACAGTCAATTATCTCCGAATCTACTAGACCGATTAAGTTGAAATTTGGTACACGTATCAATTTCTGTGACCCAAACGCAGAGGTGTGACGTGAATAGATGAAATCTGTATATGGGAGGTCATTTTTGGCGGGAAGGTGGAAAATAAAAAATATATATTTCAAAACTGCATCGTGTGACATGACAATGGAAGGTTTTGTTGTGAAGATCTTAAATGTATTTTTGTAAAATAAAATAAATAGTTTCCAAGTTATTCAAGAAAATTGACCATTACCCCCCCTCCCCCATCTCCTATTTTACTAAACCTAAAATTAAAAAAAAAATTACAGAAATTAGTTTTCTACTTATAGATTATAGGAAAACCTATAGAAGTCCATGATATTAAAATAACATGGTAAATCACTCAATATTGTGCGTAGATTTAAAAAAACATGATAGGTAAAATCGCACGGAACCCTCTTCACGCGAGTTCTACTTTGCGTTTGAGTCACAGAAATTGATATGTGTACCAAATTTCAACTCGGTCTAGTAGATTCGGAGATAATTGACTGTGACGGACGGACAGACGGACACACGAGTGATCCTATAAGGGTTCCGCTTTTTTTTCGGATGTACGGAACCCTAAAAATAAAACTAAACCTTCCTTAGCGAATAAAATATTTTATGTCTCACTTTTTATGCATGAATATTATGTAATAAGCTAACTTCTGCCTGCGACTTCGTCCGCGCCCCTTTTTCTTAATTATTAAAACATTTAATCATTCTTTCTTGCTCATATACTTTTGTCAGGCGTTGATTTTGTTTTACTTTGAATGATCCCTCGGGATTAGTACTTCTTCTGGTAAAAAAGTAATTATATTTTTCTGTATCCCAGATAACATGATACAAAATTTCATGATGATCAGTTGAGTATTTAAAGCGTAACAAACAAACTCACTTTAATATTACGGAATATTAAATTAATAACATTACTTAGGAAGTTAGGATTCAGGATTTCATACAGTTTTATATGTATATAGGATGAAAACACCTATTTTTTTTTTGGTGTTATGTAGGTACCTCTTAAAAAACTTAGTTATAAGAACAAACGAGTGAGTTTGCTGAAAATTATAATTACTTTCTATATAATATGTAAATTGTGTATGTAACTTTAAACTGTAAATGCTGTTGACGCCTGTAATTGGCTTACATTATAAATCTAATAGTACTTTAAAGTTAATTATGAAATTATAGTCATGTTAAGCTGTTGGTGGGTAAATAAATAAATAAATAAACTTTAGTTCGTAAAATTTTTTTATTAAAAAATCCATCCTCTTATCCCTTTCGACAGCGATTTTGCACTCCCGAAGATAGGCAACTACCATCAAGTTAAACGTTAGTAAAACAACCGGTGACTCTCCACAGACTGAATAGACTTTTATTGAAAAAAGAACACTTGTATACATACTTGTATTTGTCAATAGAGGTGGCCAGTCAGTTAGCCTGACAGTCGCGTTTGTTCATAAAAAAAGCAATTAAAATAAATGGGCCTCATGATAATAAATAAATAATTTGCATAGCCTGTATTATAGAGTCGTTTAATGAAAAGAGAAAGTTATATTTGCCTAACATCCACTGTCATGGTACATACATGACTGTCAGGTGCTGTCAGCTCGGATACAGTACGAAGTGGCCAGGTGATATACGTTTCACAATAAGTGCGACAGAGACTGATGTATATTTATCCAAACAGATTTTTTTCGTCACAGATCAGCTTTGAATGACGTAACTGGACGTTCAGGCCTACCATGAATGTCAATCGAAGTTTTCTCTCTCTATCGTACTTATGTAAGAAGTTGCAAGTGGGACACAGAGGGTAAACTTCGGATGACGTTAATGGTAGTAAGGCAGGTTCGTGAGATTTTTAATTGATATTTTAAAATTATTTAAGAAGAATTACATATTTTTTTTAGTAATGATATTCTCGTCCTTACCTTATGCATTAAAAAAGATTAATGTAATCTCAGAATTCGTTTTTAAGAACGCTTAAATTCGTGAAAATATTGGTGAGCGTTGCACGCGTAATGACCGTGGCTTTTTTTTTACGAGAGAGGAAACCTTCAAAAGGTACCTGCGAAGGGATAAGACAACACTCTGGTCTGCTTATATTCACATGGTTATGTGGGATTCTTACCGCACTAATACCTCCAATGGTTTGCTTAGCTTTTAGTCCTAGGACTTTCAAAGCGTAAATGGACTTGGGCATAAACGGACTTGAATGACAGTAACAGTAGTATTTGCTCTTAGCATTTATAGTGTATTCTTTTAAAATCATATAAAAGAGACACTAGTATTTTATAGAAATATTTATTTATTTATTTTCTTACATATTAAGCATTGAAATTTCTTCTAATTTACTTCATATTCTTTTTTTAACGTATTTGTAGAAATAATACAAAATATTAAAGCACAAATTTCACCATTTTATTATTTATTTAACGCTATTATTGGATTAAAATTATAAATATCGATTGCATCAAAAAAAGAAGAGAAAAGACATTTGGCAGCACTGCTATGAAAATCTTAGGCGAAAGGGGGCTCCTTGTCTCACTCCTCGTTGAATAGGTATTTCCGGTCCTCGACTCTCTAGTTTCATACAACTGTTGCTGATGTTTTCCAAGGCCGATATATTTTTTGTGGACGTGACATTTGTTCAATGCTTCCCAGATTGCATCGTGTGATATCGTATCAAATGCTTTAGCGTAATCGATAACGGTCTGTTAAACTCCTTGTATTTTTCTATTTTTTGCTGTACTATACATGAATCGAATATGCTCTATAGTTGAGAAACCTGACCGGAACTCCGCTTGTTCTTTTGACTGCAGGTTTTCGATTTTGCCATGGATTCTGCATAGTAGTGTGGATGTAAAAAGTTTGTAAATTGTAAACCTTAACAAATTGTGCGCCTATACATTCCTTAGGAATCACTTGTTGAAATCCGTTTTTTTTTTAATGTTAAGATCGGCAGATAGGCTGACAGTTCACTTGATGGTAGGTGGCTACCGTCGCCTATAACATAAGCAACGCCAAAGCTGCTTCAAGTGCGGTGCCGACTACAATAGGATTAAGGATAAGAGATTACGAGGGAAATGGGCTCTGGCGTCCCTTACTCACTCACCGAAACACAACAGCGCACGTGCTGTTATTTCACGGTGGTCATCTGTAAGGAGATGGTTACTGCCGCCAGAGATGACTGCGAAACGCAGTGTGTCCTGCCACTACTTTCCAGCTCCAGACCAGAGCCAAATTTGAAAAGTTCATTTTTCAAAGTTGACCCTGCCGGGAATCGAACCCGGGAACCCTATAACAGAGCGTTAAGGCAAGCACTCTAACCACTCATCCAACGGGCTCGTTTTAATTCATCTATAGGAAAATCCGTTGAGTAGTTTTTGAGATTATCGCGAATCTAAAACAAACAAACAGACGCGGCGGAAGACTCTTTATACTTCATAGTTATATAAAAATTGTAAATCTCTATGTTGTTGTTTTATAATAAAATTATTAGTGAACAATTAGCAGAACGCTTTTACAACCATGAACTACGAGTGTTCTTAGAAAATCGTTAGTCGTCGCTGACTGACTGATCTACCAACGCACAGACGAGATTACAAGGATCATAAAGAGAATCTATAATATAAGCCGCATAGTAAAAAAACCTTGCAAATCAAAATTTAAAAAATACCAATCATACCGACATGTGCGAATTTTACAGCACTATTTTGTATGAGGCAGGATTGAAATGTTGCCATTTTTAATCCCTTTCTTCAACTGACTGAATTATAAAATAATACTTACCTAAACATAAGAAAACAACGCACAGTTTACGAAGGCCGCATTTTAAAAACTTGTTATGGCATTCTTACTCAATTTTTTAGTATGGCCTTGAATGATTCGTCCAAATTATTGTTAGTAACCAACCATTTGACATTCAAATTATCACTTGCCATTAACATAACACAGTGGTTGGTATAATAAAAAGAATAACTTTATTTTAACAATACAATTGGTTTTAAATATCTGTTTTTTATAGACGACTAGCTGTTGCACGCGACTTCGTCAGCGTCTCTTTAAAATTTATTATTATTATTCATGGAAAACAGCAATTTTGTATGGAGGGGGAAATGGGAGGAGGGTGGTGATATTACTCGCTGATAATGTAGCTTTCTATAGCTGAAAGAATTTTTAAAATCGGTCCAGTAGTCTTTGAGTTTATTCATTACAAACGTGCAAAAATACATACATACAAATATTTTCTCTTTATAAAGTACTAACGACTTGCCCCCGGCTTGGCCCGGGGTGCAATTTTTATATATATGAACATTCCCCGTTTATCCCTCTTTCCATTAGTCAAAACCGAATTAAAATCGGTCTACCCGTTCACGCGTGATGCCGTGACCAAGGGAAATAGGGATTCATTTTTATATATAGAGACGATTATTAAGTAATTTATTATAGATGTATTCTGACGATATTTTATGTCTGAATTATAACAATTCATATGTGCTGTTGTGTTTTGGTGAGCGAGTAAGGTATATCAGAACTCATTTCCCTATGCCCTCCTAATGTTTAATCCCAGTATGGTTGGCAGCGCACTTGCAGCACCTCTGGCGTTACTTTTTATAGGCGACGGTAGGCCACCTACCATCAAGTGAACCGTCAGCCTGGTTGACATTAACTGTTAACATTATTGCTTACAACCTTGTTAGGTCTTCAAATTACCTTATGTGGCTGTCAATCTAATTCACATCTGTTAAATTAGACCTTGTTTTAGGAGTATCCAAGTAACACAAAACTTGTATATTAACTAAAATAGATACATATTTATGTTCTAAAGTCATAATAACACTGTTAGTCGGCACTAGCCAAGTTTCAAATCTGTATAGAGGCTTTTTTTTCACTTAATAATGCTTAATGCTATATTACAGTTAGTCAAAATTTGTTACAATGTCAAAACTCGTAATTAAACATCGGATAATACTAATGTACAGCTTCTTAAACAGCTTTTACACTTACACTAAGACTGTTCTCTTATAACGGTAATTTGAAAAACGTTACGCATTAAATAAGCATTACGAAATTCTTGTAAAGTGAACTTAGCCCTATTTTGATATTTTTAAGAATAAAAACTTTCTTATGGTCTATGGTTGTGTTAATTTAATGCGGATCCTATATTAACATTGACTAAATACAAATAAAAGCCATAGGTCCGTTTTCTTCATAATCCATTCTTTAATAATATCTACAGCTGTATTCTGATCCAAATAAAAGTATTGTTAGAACTACAAGTAATAAATATGTCGTAATTTCAGTTTGCAAACGGTCATTTATTATTAACGTGAATATACACATAGCAATGGACAAAAAGAATTGGAAACAAAACTAAAAAATTAGCACTAAAAAACGGCGCCGTATATTATTTATTTATTATAAAATTTAGTAATACCTACTCGCTTAGAAACAATTTAGATACCTACGGTTTAATACGGTTTAGATACATACGGGTCGAATTGAAAATCCCCTTTTTTGAAGTCGCTCAATAAGAGATATCTCGAATAATTAGATTTTTACATGGTTTTTACCATATGAGCTGTACCCTACTAAACATGATAACAATCAGTCACTATGGCGTATAATGGCTACAAGCATTAAAATATACTTCTGAAGTGTTGTAATATGGCTGAACATATATGCAAGTGTCTTATATAGTAACAATATAAGCTTTAATTTTTGTGTCTGGCCATATTATAACTAAAAGCACTATTACGCCATTGTTGAATGCCTAAAACTTTAATTCTCTTGCCGACATTTTGCTTTCCGTTTTCTTTTCTTACAAAAATAATTAAAGTCACCTAAATCTGATTAAAAAGCGTAGTGATCATTTGCTTTGTGCAAGGATGTCTATAAAAACAACTATGTTTATTAAAATTATGCTGAAATCCTAAAACACATTTTATACTAGGTTAGCTTTTGACCTTAAAATGCCTTAAAATGTTTTAATAATAAAGCACATTTGGGAGGGCGCGTCTATTCTTTACCAAAAACATGCATATTTTATCCGACAAACTGATGCGCGCATGTCATTTCACCCATAAAAGACAAAAATAAAGTGGTATAATCTTTCAATATTATTCCTTCAAATTTCAATCTCTAAGTCAAGTCACAAATAAACATTTGATCATAATACAGCATCATACGTATTTTTGAAATAATTGCGTTTTTTTTACAAAGGAAATAAAAGCATAAGCCTTGTAAGAGATTACATTAATAAGTTGTAATTTTTAAAGCTACATATTAATTGTGTAAAAGTCGCAAAAAATGCCGTTAGTATATCGATATGCTTTTTACTGACTTTATTAATGTTGTAATACAATAGTTGTAATGCTATTAAACAGCCTCTATAAAGCTCAAAGCTGTCTAAAGGGGGGCCCAAATTTTACCTAAAAGAATCGTACAAAAGAAATACAGCTGATATAAGATTTGCTTATAATGCTTTGAGCATGAACTTGTGTTATTAGATGTTTGTTGTAATGGTGTTTTGTGCTACTTGGTGGATGATGAAAATTCTTTTTTTATTATTTACACACCAAGGACACTAACATAGAAGTGTAAAGTAATACCAACATAGAAGTATTATAATTTGACAAGCCCGTTGGATGAGTGGTTAGGGTGCTTGCTTTGCTCTGCTCTAGGGTTTCCGGGTTCGATTCCCGGCAGGGCAGGGTCAACTTTGAAAATGAACTTTTCTAATTAGGCTCTGCTTTGGATCTCTGGTTGGCGTTTCGCAGTCATTTGGGCAGCCCGTCTGGCGGCAGTAACCACCCTCCTTACAAAAGACCACCGTGAAATAGCAGCATGTGTGCTGTTGTGTTTCAATCTCTTATCCTTTCTAATCTCTTATCCTCAATCCTACTGTTGTCGGCAGCGCACTTGCAGCATCATATGGTTGCTTGTTTTATAGCCATCTACCATCAAGTGGACCGTCAGCCTGTCTGCCGATCTTCATATAAAAAAAAATAAAAAAGTAATAAGGCCGCTGAATTATTAGCGTAAAAGATCTCGTTCCTCTGTAAGCAATAAAATAACAATTGTACAAAGACCGTCTCCAATTAACAACTGTCAACTCTGATTGGCTATACAATTGAAAAACATTGTCAGTTATAAATACGAATCTTAAATAAAAATATTAACACCAATTATATAATTGGAACATAAATGTGCGTTTAGCCAAGTTCAGGGCCAAGTCCACTGGCATGTCTGGGGCTAAATAGATTTCACGAACCTGTTTGTCGAGTATGGCGTGAGCCCTCTAGCTAGGTGTTCTGTGGAAATACTGGGGAAATTCTTACCAAAATTGGCCAGGGACGTATAATTCTAACTAATAAGCCTCACTATCCAGCGAGGCAATGCCCTTAGCCTGCTAGGTACTCTGCCAGATGGAGATGGCCTGGGACTTTTTTTTAATTTATAGCATTTTCTAGTGAGTAGTTTTTTAATTTCTTAGTTTTAAATCCATTGTTATAAAGATTTTAAAAATAAATAGGAAAAAAGTTACTAAAAAAAAAAAAAACTAATAATCTAACTAATCTAACTAATATTCTTACTAATCTAACTAAATGCGAAAGTGACGCTTTCACGCCTACTCAACCGACATGAAATTCCCATGAGATCGTCTAGAAATAAAAATATTCAACGCTTGACAAAAATATATCAGCAACTAGCTGAGCCCGCGACTTCATACGCGTGGTATTCGGTATAGCGCGTAACTTTTTTGTTTGTAAACCGATTGGAATGAAACAAAACTAAATGTTACGGGAAGCTTGCTAAAATAAATCAATGAAAACCGCATTTAAATCGGTAAAGCCATTTGCGAGATTAGCGTGCACAGACGCACAGATAAACAGACAAAAATTGTAAAAAATATTTTTTTGACCTTAATATAAGTACCTACAACGTGTACAAAATGCTTTTTTTCTCTTTTTTTTTAATATTTAATGTGCAAACTCAGCTCGTTTACTATTTTATTATATGTATAGATAAAAGATTGAATAAATGTTTTAACACTGGGAAAAAAAGGGCGCTCATAAAAACTACTTTATGATCAGAACGTTATTTTATATTTCGATGTATTATATTCGATATATTGTATTGGGAATATGATTTATATTTACAAAATTGGCCTAGGCGCTAAAAATATTTTATAGGCTTTAATAATTATTATAGTTTTATGGTATTTATTGTAATTTTATAATATAACTAGCGACCCGCCCCTGGCTTCGCCCGGCGTGCAATTTTTATACATATGAACCTTCCCCGTTTATCCCTCTTTCCATTAGTGAAAACCGAATTAAAATCGGTCTACCCGTTCACGCGTGATGCCGTGACCAAGGGAAAGGGAAAGACCAAAGGACCAAGGAACCAAGGGAATATTGTAAAAAAATGTATATAATAAATCTTAAAAATATGAAATTTAAACTTTACATGTCAACGTCTGATAAAGATTAAATGTACTTTTCAAGTATTTGTAGACGTTTTAGTAAATATTATCAATTTAGAACTCCAATAACAGATTCCATTTCGCATTTATTACTATTTGATATTGATACACTCAAAAGTTTATATATTGTACTGTTCAGACAGGCTGACGTTCCACTTGATGGTATGTGAATACCGTCTTCTATTAACAAAAGTGACAAACTTAGTGGATAAGGGATAACAATTAGGAGGGGATAGGTAACTAATACAACAGACATGCGGCCAGGTGGACAGACGACCTGAAAGATATCGTAGGAAGTGGCTGGATGCGAAGGACTGAGGAACGAGCCTTGGGAGAGGCCTACATCCAGCAGTGGAGGAACACGGGCTGATGATGATGCTGATGATTACCTACTGTCGCCAGACGGGATTAAGGATAAGGGATTAGTGTGGGATAGAGAAATAGGCTCTGGCATCCCTTACTCACTCACCAAAACACAACACAGACATGCTATTATTTTACGGGATCTTCTGTAACTGCCTTCTGTTTTGGGGGTGGTTACTGCCGCCAGACAGGGTGCGCAAATTACGGCAAAACACAGTGTTCCCTGCCACTTACAATTTGTGCCTTGCTTCTAGAAAGCTTACAGCCTTTATAAGAATTATGATTACCTGATTAGGTTAATTAAAGGTACTATATATATAACAAGATAAAAATAGAGTAAAGCTCTGCTCTTACTCAAGCACCGAAACAGCACACGTGTTGTTATTTCGATCTATTTCAGAAATTCAATTAGAATTCAGAAATTCCAGAAATTCAGTTGAATTAATTGGAAAAAATATTTCGCTTATCACGATCTTATCTGCATGGAGTGATTACAGACATCCCAATTTATGACTTTGGTTATAATTTATAGTTATTGGTTATAATTTGATAGAATAATGTTTCCTTTTTTACAGGATATTTTTGTACCAACTAGAAAATGGTATAAATAAATGGTAAGTCAATAAAGGAACATTGACGTTAAAATCGTCGCCATGACGGGAGACGTCGGGATACATAAGCAACATGTGAAGCCATTTTTGAGACAGGTAAAAATTTAATTATTAATTGCCTTTAAGCCCTGTTTAGATTTCAATAAGTACAGTAGCGAGTTAAGAAATCAGTCAGTTAAGTAATAAGTAGCGAGTAGTAAGTAGCGTTCAAACGTAGGAAAGTCAGTAGTCATAAGTTGCCTGAACAAGAAGACGACTAGTCGCGTCAACGGTTGTTTTACTCGACTCAAAGGGCAATTAATTATTTATTATTTCAGCAAATTCATTATTATTATTTTAATTCCAGAATATGTCCATCTTTTATTTTCAAGAGAAACTCCTTCGATCCGAAATCAGTTGTTATAACGAAAATTTTAATAATAGTTACATCTCTAGCCAGTTGTGATGATTATTTTTGCATTTTGAATTAAACAAACACTAATGTTTGAGGTATTTTTGTACAAATATAAACGTAGTTTTATCAGACCATTTCATTTTTACACTAACAAAAATCTCACGTGTCCGCTGCCGGTGTTAGCAAATATGGAACTGTACTAAATTAAACTCGCCGGTTCACATGCCGGTCAGTTAAGTTGGCGGGGTGCGAGAGACGCGGGAGAGGGACTTCGCACTGGACTCGCCGAAAAATAGGATCGCATTCTATTCAACTCGACTTAATCAACAACTTACTACTTAACTCGCTTTTGGCGTTCAAAATACAATACCAACTTAACTTGCCGATGAGGCAAGTTAACTCGCTACTGTACTTATTGAAATGTAAACCGGGCATTAGGCTGTGGTCTCCTAATATAAACGCCATCGGCCGCCCACTGAACGTCTACCGTCCGTGCAAAATCTATACATATTATATTATATACTAGCGGCCCGCCCCCGGCTTCGCCCAGGGTGCAATTTTTATATATATGAACATTCCCCGTTTATCCCTGTTTCCATTAGTGAAAACCGTATTAAAATCGGTCTACCCGTTCACGCGTGATGCCGTGACCAAGGGAATGGGGATTCATTCTTATATATAGAGACAAGCGACCCGCCCCCGGCTTCGCCCGGCGTGCAATTTTTATATACCCTAAAACATTCCCCGTTTATCCCTCTTTCCATTAGCGAAAACCGAATTAAAATCGGTCTACCCGTTCACGCGTGATGCCGTGACCAAGGGAAATGGGGATTCATTCTTATATATAGAGATTATATAATAAAATCGTAAACGAGCCGTGTCTGTACATTAATTTTTGTCATAAAAACATTTTGTAGACATTTTACCTACTTATGTAACATGTCAATAAATCGGTTTATAAACAAAATAAAAAAAAACTATGTGCTTATATTACATTGTTTTTCGAAGTATTCCCCCTTGCAATCCATCAATTTTTGCATTCTTTCGAGCAGTAATTCCAGTCTGCAGTAGACGTTGCCTGAATGACCGACTTGTAGGCTTCCACGGGAGCTTCTTGATCTTCAAATCTTTAATTCTCGCGCGATCTGAGCGATTATTAAAAATTGAGAGACACGACTGTGTTAATTTTTATTAATTAAAAAAAAATACAGAGGAAGTTCTTACGATTAATACGATACGATGATTACATTCATAACTTCATCTAGATTACAGCTATTACTTTTATGTGGAAATCTTATACAGGACACAATGCCTATTTAATTATGCAGCATCATAGCTGATGTAATTCCCAACATAATATTTTGTGTCGAAATCTAAGCAGTATATGATATAATGCGTTATCAGAACTTTAATTCCTTATCTGTGGCCGGGTCAAATGAAACTTAATTTTATGTAATTTAATAGTCATGACTGTAGACAGTATTATATACAGTAAAATAAATTATCAGTACGTTTTTATCAATCGAATCTAACAAGCGACCCGCCACACGATGCATTTTTCTGCAAATTAATATACACAAACGTTCCTCGTTTATCGCTCTTTCCATTAGTGAAAACTGTATCAAAATCTGTCGAGTGGTTTAGAAGAAATTAGCGGAGACACAGACAGAGGCGGGCAGCGTTTTTTTTTTTAGATAACAATTTTAGATTTAATTTGTGATAAACTGCATCTTTTTTTCCAGCTGTTTGCCGTCAGTGGTGTAGTTATGTACATGATCGGTACCGGAGCCAACATAGCGTTTCCAGCTGTACTATTGGAGCAACTAAGAAAGCCGGACTCTGCTATTCACTTGACAGAAGAGGAAGAATCGTGGATAGGTGGGAAAGGGAATTTTCTTTTGTGTATAATTAAGGTTATGCGTTTTCTATGTGAAATTATTGCATAAGTAAATGAAGCAATTATAGCGTAATAATTAATAGTATAGTTAATTTTCTACTAATACTTAAGAAATAAATATTACAAGAAATAAGTATTAAAAATGATAAATAGACATGCAATCGTTTATAATCGTTTTTCCACTTAGCATATTTAAAAGATGATAGATGATTATACTAGGGACCCGTACTTCTGCAAATTATATCTATGCTATAAATTAAGTATATTTTTTTAATGGCAAGAGGGCATACAATAGGCATGTTGATTGTATTCAAATAAAAACATAATTTTGCCGCGAAACGGTAGTTTCCACATTGGAATACCTAAAAAAAATACAATATTTTTCTTTATTTTTAAGGAATTTAACAAACAAAATGTATTTAAATCACTCTCCAACGAACACCAATCAAAGTGCATGACGTCACTTGTTCTCAAACGTCATATACTTTATAATATTTTATTGCCTTGACAGTTCACAAATTATTGGGAACAAGTGACGTCACAACGGTCACTAGATAAGTATTGGCGTTTTGGTGCGTTTGAAACGGGATTTTTAATATATTAGTTTAATAAAAAATATATATTAATTATTTTGGCCATATTAGGCCAGCTGTAGGACGTTCACTGCTGGACAAAAGTCTCCTCAATTATTTTCCAATAGGACGGATCAGAAGCAGCCAGGATCCACCGTTGACCAGCGGTCCTTATCAGGTCGTCCTACGCCGCGCTTGCCGATCCGTGGCCTCCTCTCGAGAACCTTTCGGCCCCAGCGGCCGTCGGCTCCCCGTACTATGTGTCCTGTCCACTGCCACTTCAACTTACTAAACCGCCGCCGGGTTATATCAGTAACTTTCGTTCTCTCCTCATTCCTGATTCGATCTCGCAGTATAACCCCGAGCATAGTCCTCTCCATAGCTCGTTGAGCGACGTTGAGCTTTGGCCCATAGTTAGTCGATGGTATAGTCGACGTGGTCTACGTTTCAGCGCCATACGTCATCATATTAGCTACTTATACATAATTTTAAACACTTTCCTAAAAATAGTCAACAATTTTCTTTTCGTGTGTTTAGTTTTGGCGATTTATTTATCCATTTAAATTATTAATTTATTTGGTATCTAAGTTATGTATAAATTAGCGATTAAATGAGAGTTACAAATGTCAGTACCTACTTAACTCTTGGCTCATCTATTGGGATTGTGTAATACATATTATATTATACTTATGTAGTCTTATGTAGTCATTCACTAATACCCTTTGCAAGACGTGCGATTGTCCGCAAACCGCTGAAATTACTGCTATTACGTTATATTACGCCATCATCGTGTTGCCTTTATAATTTAGAATTGCTCACAAATTTGAAATTTCTAGAATAACCAGTCTAACGACTTACAAGTGACGTAGGTATTTGTCCTATTTCTATTTCACAGGCTGAACTATATGCAATATCTATTCACTGATTTTTTTTTATATCAGTACTAATATTATAATTGTGAAAGTAACTCTGTCTGCCTGTCTGTTATCTTTTCACGCCTTAACTACTCAACCGATCATCATGAAATATTTTTGCATACACATTGTCAGAAATATCGAATAGGGTTTATACATTTCATGCAGAATAAAACTGTTCTCGTGGGAAAAGTAAAAATCCAACGCCTGTCAAAACTATAATAGCAATAAACATTGAATAAATTATTGTTTATATATTATTTTGTCAGGCGCGGATGATTATATATTTTTTAAATAAGGCGCGGACGAAGTATCGCATAAATCTTGTGGTTTCTGGTCGGTATTGTCACCGAAAAAGTAGGCTATGTACTGACGTATAGTTTTCAGGGCAATCTACTTTGATATTGATTTTAGGAATCACCTGGATATAGACTTCACAAAAAGTAGGACAACAGTATCTTCACTTCCTTTGGCTTCAATTGTAGTTTCGAAACATTTGTAATGATCATCGTGACCATCTCAACCGTAGGACGCTCTCAGTTGGATATAGGCCTCCCCCATTAACATCAGAAGTAACCTAGATCTACCGTCAACCTGTGGCCCTTATCAGATCGTCTGTCAACCTTGCTTACGCTTACGCTGCTCTTGCAGGTCCGTGACCTCCAGTCGAGAACATTCCGGCCCCAGCGGCTGTCGGCTCTCCGTACTATGTCCTGTCCACTATCACGTCAACTTATTGATCCTCCGGGCTATGGCAGTAACTCCTCATTCCTCATTCGATCTCGTAGGGTAACCCCGAGCATAGACCTCTCCATAGCTCGTTGAGCGAATCTAGTTAGAGATCCATATATCATCACTGGCAACAAACGTTGGTCGAAAACTTTTTTTTTAAGGCACCGAGCAATCTTGGACGAGAGAGGAAATGGAATAAAATTCAAGAGATTTAAAATTTCGTCACGAAAGCATTTGAAAAATTTGAAAAATTCTTGATTTTTTGTATTAAACCCTTTTCAGCTTCCATCCTCGGGTTGGCGCTCATCGTCAGTATCCTCTCATCCCCGTACAGTCTGCAACGATTTGGCCGTCGACTACACAATCAGCTCAGCACATTACCATCGTTGGCAGGCTGGGGTCTCATGGCTACCGCTAAAAATTCTGAATTGCTGCTGGCCAGTCGATTTTTACAGGTAAATTTATATTTCATTTACGTAATATGCAAATTTACGTGATTTTTTTTGATTAAAATGTCGTCTGGAAGGATTACGGTCCACATGATGTAGATGGTCACCATCGCCTATTAACACAAACAACGCCAAACGGTCTGTATGTGCGTTGCCAACCTTGATAGGATAAAGGGTAAGAAATAAGATGGATTAAAGGAAAATAAGGCTCTGTTAACTCACTCATTTTTTTATATATATACTAGTCGAATTTAAAAATTCCTTTTCCATTTGACAGCCCAATTCTTAAAGAACACTATTCATATCCACGCTATGACCCTCAGAAGCCGAGCAAAGGAAAGAAAGTCAAAAGGAACGCTAAGCGAATACGAAGTAATAGCGTAGGTTCAGTGGCCGACGAACCACAAGATACAGCTAGATAATATAAAAAGTGGCAGACAGGCTGAAAATTCTATTGATAGTAGGTGATTAGGGTCGCCTAACAACACAAGCGACACCAAAGGGATACCCGCCGATATTGCAGAATTTTGTTTGTTAGACGGTACTGAAGGTTTCTGTCGTCACCCCTATTTCATTCGCAAGAATATAGGTTTCGTCCCTATATTCCCTCCTAATATCCTTTCCCTATCCCTATATCCAAGTCATTTATACAGTGTATTTCCCTCCTAAAATATCAAGCGCCAAGCCCAGCCAAGCAGCCAAGCGTTGCTGACCTAAGCAGCACGTATGGAGTTGCTTGTATTAATATGCGACAGTAGCCAAGAAGACCATCATGTCTGATAGTCTGCCTCCCGACTACTGCACATTACTTACTACAATACTGCTGCAAGACAACGCTCGAGTCATACAGTAAATTTTACATGCAATCTTTATTATGCAAAAAGTACAGGAACTGCAATGAGAAATTTTCCCACAATTTCCCCCTCTGGACATGAAACCTACTTTTTTCTAACTCATCTTAGTCAATGGTGTTATGCTTATAGAAAACACCTTGCTTGATTTTATCGACACTAGCAATTTAGATTTTCATAAAAATTGCATTCATAAAAATGGCAACATAGTATATTTAATTATGTTACCAATAAGCGACAAGAGTGTATACCTAAATATCGAAGATGAATACTATAATTAAAAATATTTCATTTTTAGTTATTAGCAATTGAAAATTTGTTTAAGGACGATGTATTATTTTATACTTTTCATATTTACGACCCAATAATAGTTTCCATTTTTGGTCCAGTAAATTAAGTTGATTCTTTTCATTTCAGGGTTTCGGAATGGGTCTCCAAGCAGCAGCCTCACCCGTTTCCATAGCTGAATATTCTGCACCAAAGCATCGAGGTGCTTTCCTTGCAACTATTGCATTCTCGTTCGCCACGGGAATGTTGTTAGCACACATACTTGGATTACTATTGTATTGGCGAACTGCCTCGTTGGCCTGCGGAAGCGTCTATATAATATCTTTAGTATTATTATCTATGTCACCTGATACACCGCCTTATTTGGCATCGAGGGGCAAATTCAACCAATGCAGAAAGGCTTTTCGCTGGTTGAGGGGTCACGATTTGGAGGCTGAGAGGGAATTGGGAATACTCATCAACAGCCAAAAGAATAAAGTACAAACATTAACACCTAATAATACTTCCAAATTTAAACGTTACTGTGATATAGTTAAGAAGCCTGAATTCTACAAGCCCACTGTGATAATGGTTTTCATGTTCCTACTCTTCCAACTCTCCGGGATGACGGTTATCCCTTCGTACACGGTGGCTATAATGGAGGAGGTCACTGATGGAGCAATGGAATCCTATTGGAGCATGTTGGTGGTTGACATAGTTAGATTTGTTACAGCCGTCTTGGCTTGCGTTGTTGTAAACCGCTACAACAGACGTTCCGTATTATTTTTTGGCATTATTGTGAGCGTCATATCTTTACTACTTGCGAGTTTACTCCTATTTATAAGAAGCTTTGGATATTTACCAGCGAATTACCATTGGATACCTGTTATACCGACGCTTACATATATTTTCGGTAAAACATTAGGCATATTACCTATACCGTGGGCAGTCGCTGGAGAAATATTCCCCCTGGCTTACAGAAGTATAGGAAGTGGAATATCGGGAACGATTTTGTCATTAATGTTCTTTGTAGTTGTGAAGACAGCTCCGTCATTGATGAAGACGTTTCAATTGAGTGGGACTTTTTGCTTTTATGGGGTTTGTGTTGCTATTTGCGGTGTTTTCTTATATTTCTTGATGCCAGAAACTAAAGGGAAGACTCTGCATGAAATTGAATGTCACTTTAGAGGAGAAGATGACATTTTGAGCAAAGAGAATGAAGGTGAGAAAGACAATATGCTGGAAATGCAAATTGTCGAAGGGGGCTAGAAGCGGATGGGAAAGATTTTGGGTATATTCTTAGCGTTTCCCTGAGTACACGAAGGAGCGCTAATAGATGCATTGGCGAAAAACCAATGCCTTAGAAAACTACCGAAATAATTTCTGGTCTACAATATTTGTCATTCAGTATTTTCGTGAGTTTCACAGTCCCAAATTGGGCAGCTCAAATTGACGGCAGTAACCACCTCCTTCAAGAAAAGCACCTTTTGCTTCAATGAGTAAATAAGGGAAGCACTGTATCCCCTCATAATCTCTTATCCTTCATCCTACTAAAATCGGCAGCACACATGTATCTATGGTGTTGGTTGTTAAAATAGGCGACGGTAGCCACGCTATCATAAAATAAACCGTCAGCCTGTCTGCGGAATAAATTTGACCCGTTATATTTTATTTTTAACAGTCTATTTGAATTCTAAGCATAATTATTGCACATACTTTCAATTTTTAATGAATAAGCAAAATGTTATCATATTTTTTGGAAGATCAGATTTATTTGCCTTTATGCGAAATTTCCTTAATGAAAAATTGCCCCTCTGCTAATAAGCCATATCAATGATGTAGGCTCTCATTTTGTGTCTACCGATTATACAAAGACGAGTGGTTTGATGAGTTGTTCCGTGCACGATGATAAATTATTTTTATAGACTATGAAGATTCACAGGCACGATCCGGATGTGAAGAAACTTTATCCCGAAGTGTTTCCCCCTACCTACAAGAAATGTGAGCTTCTTCAAGCGTTCCATAAACAAAGTCCTGTAGGGTCGGCAGCGCACCTAAATCTACACTGGTGTTTCTCGTGCTATGAGGCGACGGTGACCACGTACCGTCAAATGGACCGCTAGCCTGTCTGCCACGTTTATAACAGAAAAAAAAGCATATGCTATTTTGTTGCATTGACAAACAAATGCTGACTGTTATGAATCTTGTTATTGTAAACAGGTGTGTTGGAATGGTATGCTTGGGCCATGTCATTTGATGAAAAGAAAATATTTTTAAATAGATTTTAATATGAATAAACTTACACAATGTTAATTGGAAAACATACAGTGATTTTATCTTTATTAATCTTTAAAATTAACTAAACAATTTATCTAATACATTTAACATTTTTCCGCATTTAAAATATATTAAAAAAAGAGATTTTTTTTAATAGATTCTAAATGGGATCCCATTAACAATGGGGGCGGTGTGTAAATAAACACCATTGTATGCGTGGTGCGGAAACGGTTTTATGTGTACAAGCTGTTAACTTAGATACTGGCTGAATTAAAAAGGTTTTGTAATTCAAACATACAAAAGAAGATGTTGTTTTTGACGTAGAAAAAATTGAAGAGAGTTTTTTTTTGAGTTTGATATACGAGTTGGTTTTGTAATATGAGTTTTGTTTGGTATATGAGAAAAAATGTTATATAAGTCATTGTGAATATTTTAAGGCATTGTAAAGTAAATAAAATATGTGTGCACCATCAGAGATGATCAGTTTTTTTATATAGTCACAAAACGCAGTCGAGGCATTACAAGAAAATCCAATAAGACAAGCAACGCCAGAGGAGCTGCGAGTGCGCTGTAGACCATAATAGGATTAAGGATAGGGCATAAGGAAGCCTAATGGGCTACTGGCATCCCTTACTCAATCACCGAAACACAATAGCACAATAGCACATATGCTGTTATTTCACGGTGGTCTTCTATAAGGGGGTGGTTACTGCCGCCAGACAGGCTGCCCAAATGACTGCGAAACGCAGTACGCCCTTCCGCTACTTTCCAAATTCAGACCAGAGCCAACTTTCAAAAGTTCATTTCCATAGTTCACTCCGTCAGGAATCAAACCCGGGACCCCTGAGGCTGAGCATTAAGGCAAGCACCCTAACCACTCATCCAATGGGCTCGTCAAACGGCTGTTATAGGAACAGCTGCAAATTTCTTAATAGGTACGAAGAATCGATGATGGTTTGCTCAATTTTCATTAGAAAGATATGATCTGTGAGGAATGAACGCCTTCCTTTTTAACCGAATATGTATTTATATTATTTGAGCCACTGCTGTATATTTATAGCATGAATCCATCGATGGATGACAGCTCAGTCAGTTTACAGTGAAAATTGAACTGTCTGCTACAAGAATAAATAATATTTGTAAGCTATAAAAAAATTAATTTAGGGGAAGGTAGTACGAGATGATCCCCTGGGGTATGATGATCCTTCGCGATTGTGCTGAAACCACTAACGCCATCTAGTTGATTTCACTGCTAAAACATGGCTCGGGACTCCTCCCCGCCTCAGTGAAATTGTAATGGCGGCGTGAACGATACATTGGTTTTGACGAGAAAAAATAAAAATTGTGTACGGCTGATCTAAGGTAGGCATGACTTTGAGCTTATGTTACTTTTATTCAAACAATATTAAATGTAATTACTGTTGTGTTTGAGGCTTTCTATTATGCTTAATTTTAATATATTGGCCACGTGACCATAGCCGCGTGCTTGTAGGTTATGTTAGCAAACATTGAATGAAAAAGTGGGACCTGGGTCAAGATGATTCCTTTCTATATGTACAAGATGATCCCTGGGGATCATCTAGTACCATATTTTTGTTTAAATTAAAATATCGTATATTTTAAACAATAGTGGCCACCCGCTTCGATCTGTCAGTTTGTCTGTCTATTAGTCTATTATTTATGTCAATAATTCTGATTTTATACAACTTTTTATTTACTTTCTTTTAGACAAACGTGATGCCACGTAACTATAAAAGAAAAACTTCTCGTGGGGATTGGTCGCAGGAATCAATGACAGCCGCTCTTGATGCTGTGAAAAATGGCATGGCATATAAAAAAGCAAGTAAAGAATATTTAGTGCCTATAATGTCATTGAAACGAAGGGCCAAAGCAAAAAATAAAATAGCTGTTGGTGCAGTAAAATATTTAGGAGGGAAAAGAACTGTTTTTACCAAAGAACAAGAAAATGAGCTCGTGGACCATATTAAAGACATGGAGACAAGAATGTATGGATTAACAAAAAAGGAACTGTTATCTTTAGCATATCAACTAGCTGAAAACAATGAAATTCCCCATTCATTTAGAGGAGGAAAAGCAGGTAACGACTGGCTGAAAGGATTCAGGCAAAGACATCCAGATATCACCCTTCGTGCTCCTGAATCCACTTCAACTGCTCGAGCGCGCGCGTTTAACAAACCTGTAGTAGACAAGTTTTATGCCACATTTAAAAGCGTTCAGGACGCTAAGAACATCCCGGCACATCGAATTTACAACGTCGATGAAACAAGTGTTTGTACAGTTCCAACTAAAAACACTAAGGTGTTTGCAAAAACTGGACGAAAACAAGTGGCACGTGTTACATCAGCGGAACGTGGAGTCACTACAACGGCTGTTATTTGCATGTCTGCGTCTGGAACTTTCGTTCCACCTATGTTTATTTTTCGAAGAATCCGTATGAAGATTGAGCTCATGGAAGGGGCACCCCCAGGGTCTGCTTGGGCCTGTAATGCATCAGGGTGGATGAAGCTGGAAGTTTTTACCCAGTGGTTTGAACATTTTCTACGCCACACGAAGCCATCCGAAGAGGATCCAGTAATGCTGATATTAGATGGTCACCTGTCTCACACGAAAAATTTAGACGTCATTTTGAAAGCACGGGCGAACCACGTTACAATTGTTTGTTTGCCGCCACACTGCACACACAAAATGCAACCACTAGATGTCAGTGTGATGTATCCCTTGAGTGTTTATCATAACCAATCACTGGAAAAATGGATGAACAATAACCCAGGAAGACCAGTGACTGTGTTTCAAATTGCAAAAATTTTTGGAGAGGCCTACCTAAAAGCTGCAATCCCAACAAATGCAATCAATGGATTTGCTAAAACAGGAATATGCCCCTTAAACCCAGAAGTATTCACTGAGGTTGATTTTATTGCGGCTGCAACCACAGAAAATGAATTGGACGAGGAACAGCCGGAGTTGCCGGAGCCGCCAAGGCGTCGGGCTAGTTCAGACACCGAATTTATAGATGGTACATCGCCATCTCTGTTAGAGAGATCTGCTAGCCCAGATACGCAGCGGCTGCTCGCTACCAGTGTTGCTGAATTGGATTTGGAATCGCCTAGAGCGCATAAAACTCCTTTATCAGTAAACGAATCGGTGCCGATTCGCAGTCCACTGTCGCCAATCCCATCTACGAGCCGTGCAGTCAACCACAGTGAGACATCGCTTGATGATAACAATATTGCAAATTTTGCCATTACACCTGCTTCATTGAAACCTTTGCCACAAATTGTGGGCAAAAGAAACACGTTGAAAAGGAAAACCACTCATACGACTGTTTTAACTAGCACACCGTATAAGAATTATTTAGAGGAAGAAAATAGCAAAAAAACAGAAAAAGAGAATAAAAAAATTCTTAATAAGACAGCATCTAAAAAAACAAAGAAAGGCAAAGGAGTAGGTAAAGGGAAGTCAAATAAAAGAAAGAAAAGTATATATAACACATCTGAGTCTGAAGAAGATGATACTGAGTGTCTGTACTGCACAGAAAAGTTTTCAAGCGATACCAAGGGTGTAGGATGGATAAAATGTTGTGCATGTGGAAAATGGGGCCATGAAGCATGTGCTGGGGTAGAGGGTGATGACGCTGGTGAATTTATTTGTGATATATGCAACGTAGCACCTGCCAAAAGGCGTTTAAATTTATAAGGAGGGAGAATAAGTCATTTTCGTTATTCATTCGTAATTTTTTTTTTGCTACTTTTGAACGATTTGTTCGCTTAATTAGGTATTCAGAAAGGAATACAATATTAAGATTGATCTCATTATGATTAATGTAACTGGTACAAATTAATAACTAACTAAGAAGACTGTTTTATTTTAGTTTTTATTTTATTAAAGTCATCTGACTGTTGATTTTGTTAATTTTATTACCTTACTTAATATGAGTAAGATGTATGACTATTTAAAATAAAGAATATGTTTAAGTATTGCGTTTTTTTTGTTTTTATAACCATATTCCTCATAAAAATATTTGTTTACTCGAAATGGGGGTAAGATGATCATAGGGATCATCTTACCCCTACCTGGGTGATCATCTTACCCACAGGGGTGGACAAGATGATTACTTTGTAAGGTTTTAAAAAAAAGGAAATATTTTAATGAGACCTCAATTAATTTCTGGTTTTGAGTATTAGGAAAGTTGGATAGATAAATATACTAGTAGTAATCGCCTTTATTTTTGGTTTACCTTGAAAAATATGTATTTTAGAGCGATTCCCGCTTAAGGGGATCATCTCGTTATAAAACTAAGCTAAGCATACAATGATAAAATAAATTAAATGTCATTTCTAGTGTCATTCCTAGTATCGAACTAACAGGTCTTATTACTTAGTTACATACAAGTGAAATTGCTTAATAATATACTGATAAATAAATCAAAATTAAACCCTGAGGTTACTTTGAGACATTGAGTCAGGGATGCTCTGATCTGATGGCGATTTACCTCAAAATTGTTAGAGGGTATTAGGAGTTAGGTAAGTAGGGTGGGTGTATCATAGCACAAGTAGGTCATAGGTGCAGGTCACTCCCAGAAGTTTCCAGAAGAATCGGCGGGAATCAAAGACATCGCGCACCGCGGCTTTTCTTTGAGGAAAAATCGCGTGTACCTTTGATAAAATGGCCTTTTCCGGTAGCGGGGGTTATTCCGATATTAAAAAAGTAATAAGGTGGTTATTCTGGCCGAACTGTAAATCAACTTTTAATGTTCTCATCATCAATCAAACAAAAATTGTGAATCAACCGATATCGACAAATATTTCCGATATTTATTCAAAAAACTATCGCCATCGACCGTTTGAGCACCCCTGCTTTGAGACCATTAGATAAAAAAATATGTATTATTTAGCAGTTTTCATTGGGTTATAATTTTTTATTCGATATATAAAATGCTCTATAAAATTTCAAACCTACCTCCCTTCCTTCTCATCAAGGAACTTATCAAAAATACCAGGAGATTGTCACCTCATTTAGATTCAACATCACCGTTGAGTGGCTTAGCACTCTGCAAATCTCTGTTAGTCAAATTTTTGAAATTGTTCTCTATGTCTTGAAGCGTACGGTCTTTTGTTTCCGGTAACATCATAAAAGCGATCATGAGACAGTATGCCACGACACCACCATACAAACAATACGTCCATGGTAACCCTATAGCCATTTGTAAAAGTGGGAAACATTTTACAGCAACGAAGAAGTTCAGGGATAACGCTAATATGCTTATACCTCCGCCTAAGCCTTTGTATTGTAAAGCAAATAGTTCTCCAGATAAAGCTAAAGGTATTGAAGAAAGGATAGTAGCAGACGCCATGTAAACACCAATTAAAGATATCGGGATCCATTGGCTGTCGGAAGGCAAAAGATTGTTATGTTTTCCATAGACGTACAGTGCCTTGCTAAGATACGAAATGACGCATATCCCTCCTGTCGAGAAGAGTAGAGTCCTTCTTTTAACAGATTTCATTAAGAAAATTGTCAGCAAATTACAAGTGAGTCTCTCAACGTCCAATGCTACCATGAGAGCTTTCCTATTCGCCTCTGCTCCAACTACATCTTTGATTATGTCCGTCGCGTATGAACTTATGACATTCGTACCGGCAAATTGGAATAAAGTGTACATATGTAGCATAATGACTATTGGCTTGTAAAACTCTGGCTTTTTCAATGTATTTCTTAAATATCTGAGTGAACGCTTAATTTTTTCAGATGCAGTTAAGTATTCATCAGCTATACTACGTTTCCTAATCATAGATCTGGCTTCTACCATTTTTCTCAGTTCATCTTCTTTCTGCTTGCTGAAGCCTCGAAGCCAAAAGAACACTTGGCTCGCCTCATCGTATCTTCCCTTTGCTATTAGGAAAGTCGGTGATTCTGGTGTAAAAATTATCATGACTAAACTGATAAATGGTAAGGAGGAACACACAATAGCTGTTTGTTGCCAACTTAAGAATGTTCCAATTGAATGACTAAACAGAACACCCAGCGTCAAAGACAACGATATAGTTGTTAGGAAGGCTCCACGATTTTTCGGATCGGTCATTTCTGCGATAATGATAGAACCCAACGGTCCAAGAAGGCCCATAGACACGCCCTGCATGACTCGGACGATTATCAGAGCGGTGACGCTTTCAACCATATTCAATAAAAACCATCCAATGAGTGTTGGAAATATTGTCAGTAGATGTAACTTCTTTCGTCCCAATCTGTCCAGCGAAGGAATCGTGATGAGATTTCCGATGATTAACGCAAAACCGATGACCGAAGCTGAAAAATGAGAAATTTTTTTACAATCAACAATCAGATTATCACAATATTGATGTCAGACATAGGCAATAAATAGGTAATTTTATAATTTCAATGTTAATATATCTGTAACATTAAATTAAAAAATTAAAGAAATAAATTTTCTTTAGGTAGGAAATGTTCAGGAATTTTTCTGTTCAGGAAATGCTATACTAGAATAAAGCACACTCATGCAAGAACATGCATTTTTAAAACATGTCCTTTACATCCTTTAAAAGACTTAAAAATATATATAATACATATACCTACTGTTATTAATGTACTAGATTATATCTTATTAGTTTATTGTAAATTTTGTAACTTGTGATAGGTATGGATTTTATGTCTGAATTTAAAGTGTTTTGTTAACATGTTAAGTTTCTCTTAAAACTATTTTTTTACTGTGGCTTTTTTTTCAAATTGGGCGCATGGATAGATATTTTTAAGTTCTTTTGTCGTCTTATAGTAGGTATGTAAGAATTTTAAGTACTTACTTAATATTTACTTGTATTATTCGTTTTAGTAACACTTATATGTCTGCTTTTTGCGACTACAAAAACAGTAGAGCTCACAGAACAATTCAGAGCTTCTGTCAAAGAGATTTTGCGAAGCGTTTCTATCGCGAAGGACTTCGATAAGTGATCTCTGATAAGGCTTATGTGCAATTATAATATAATATAATATAATATAATATAATATAATATAATATAATATAATATAATATAATATAATATAATATAATATAATATAATATAATATAATATAATATAATATAATATAATATAATATAATATAATATAATATAATATAATATAATATAATATAATATAATATAATATAATATAAATAACAACGTAATACACTTAATATAATATAACTTATGTGAATTTCTAACATATCACCTACCTATCCATGATTCTTCCCCGGGAGAAGGATGAATGTAGGATTCCGGCTTCCTTAAGCTGGGTATCAGTACAGCGGAAAAACCGATAACACAACCGTGTCCCGTGATGTTTATGGCGACGGCAGCAGTTATAAAACACTGGAATTTTTTTATATCCATACATTAGAAGGCAGAGGATGGATTCTAGGATGGATAACCATAAAATGGCAAGCGACCCCAACAGGGTCGTCAATTTTGTAGAGAGATGACATATCTTTGACAGCTTTACTCATGCATCGAGAAACAATAGTAGGTACACGCGCTGTTACTTCACTATGGTCTTCTAAGATTAATGTGAAGTAACTGTCCTTCAGTGCATCAGTGGGATGTCAAAACCCTTCCACTATCCCCTCATCTCTTCTTATCCTCTTGCATGACTGGCAGCGTTTCAATCTTTCTGGTGAAGCTTGTATTTAGGTAGATCCAACGGAAGCATCTTTACCATCACGTGGATCATCAAAGTGCAGCTCTTACCAAGATAAATTGAAAACATTAAGACTAAATCTTTTGTTTAAAAGAGTCAGAGAACACACGGCTCTCCGCAGTCATAATCCGGCTGTTAGGGCCGGATGGGCAACCATTCCTGTTGGGAGATGGTTACTGCGACGTGACAGATTGATTTTTGACTGCGAATCGCAAGCATGCCATGCCATTTTCGTATAAATAAGAGTTTTTCGAGTTTTTAACAGATTGACATCCCTGATTTAAAGAGTAGTTTTCGCAACGACAACCCAAGAAGATAGTCCCAAGTGCACAAGAGATACTGCTCCCTGTTGAGAAAAAAAATCTATCTTGATCCTTCTGCTGAGCAGATAAATTATCTCAGTCACTTAATCTATAATACATGTTAGGAATGTTCATTTGTCAAAATGAGTTTCATTTGTCTTACAATAATGTATCTATAAATCTACCTACCTTAATAAGTCGACTAGCCCATTGGTCGAGAGAATAAGGTGCTTATAACAACATGTGTGCTGTTGTGTTTCTGTTTTATTCAGCTTTTAAGTAAGAGAGAGCAGAACAAATTTCCCTATCTATCCATGATATAACCTTGACATAACAGCACATATGCTGTTGTGTTTCGATGGATGAGTAAGGAATCCTTAATCCTACTAATTTGTGTTATAGTCGACGGTAGCCAAAAGTGTCTGGCGACCTTTACGTAAAAAATAGGCTTTGTAAAAATGCAAGTTTCATTCTATATTCTTGAAAATAATGCTATCCTGTTAAGTTTGTTTTAAATAAAAATGTGAAAATTAAATGACAATGCATTTTTATCAGTTAATCACCAGCCAACAATCTTATCACGAAGTCGTTCAATCCCCATATGATCTATTGTCGAGAAACAAACGTCCTCCAAGTATCAATCAAGAGATAGGAAAAGTACTTGAAGATATGAAAGGCAATTAATAAAATCACAGTTTTACAAATATTTTAGGATCATGATGGAGAAACACTCTAAAAGTATTTTTCTTTCTGTTTTGCATGGGAAAATCTCTATTTTTTGTCTCTGTCTTTTAGTTCTTAGTCATAAAGAATTAAAACTATGAGAATTGAGTCGTCTAATTATGGCATCAAGGTTTGCAGCGCCCAAAATACGCGGCATTACTTTTTGCTTATTTTTTAAGTACTTAGATACTTAATAAATAAGCTTATAATAATACTTATAATAAAAAATACTAATTTATTAAGACAAAGAGGTCCTACCACCTTTTATCATAAAAAAACTGACGTCCTACGATGAAGTAATTTAAAATATTCTTATGAATAATTGATTCTCAGTAAAAGCCAAAGTATAAGACACTATTAATAATTTTGACGAGCCCGTTGGATGAGTGGTTAGGATGCTTCCCTTAACACTCTGATCTAGGGTTCCAAGTTCGATTCCCGGCAGGGTCAATTTTGGGAATTCACTTTTCAAATTTGGCTCTGGTCTGGGTCTGGAAAGTAGTAACCACCCCCTTACAGAAAACCACCGTGAAGTAACAGTCGCGTGCTGTTGTGTTTCGGTGAGTGAGTAAGAAATGCCAGAGCCCATTTCCCTAACTCTTCCCAATCCCTCATCCTTAATCCTACTGATGTAGTCGGCAGCGCACTTGCAGCGCCTGTAGCGTTGCTTGTGTATAGGCGACGGTAGCCACCTAACCATCAAGTGGACCGTCAGCCCATCTGCCGACCTTAACATAAAAAAAATCTGAATTGAAGTGTTGATTTGAATGTGATTTACTTATAAGTGACGTCATAATGCGTTTGTCTCATACAAATGAAAGTAACTAAAAGTTAACCCTTTAACCCTAAAAGTTAACCCTAACAGAGGGTTTAAATCATAAATAATTAAGTGTGTTGTTAAAAAATGAATAGTTTTTTACTTGAAACAAGCTCAAAATGGGCAGATAACCTATGTTATTAACCTATGTAGTCCAGGGTTAGCCGGAGCATTTACAGGCAGGAGAGTCGCTGTAGTGCTGTTGATCAGAAAAAAAATGTAGGGAGGCAAGAGATTAAAAAATGTAAAAATTTGGAGAAGGAACCCTGGCATACTTTTTGCCAAATTGGTATACTTATTTAATAATAAAAATTGTCTACTATTACACATTTTATACAGGGCTTAGATTTTGGAAATATTAATTTTGTTATACGTATGGATGTAGTTTAAGATTATACCGAATTTATCCCATATATAAGTCACTTTTATTTATGCAAATGTCACAAAAAAATAGCAATCTGTGACCTAACGCCCCTATTCCACTATGCGCCAAAAAGGATTTGGGGCATTTCGTCAAAATGTTGATCAAGTGTTATCAAAAACAAAAATTGGTTGAATAATTAAAAAAAAAATACGCACCTGTCGCAGAAATGGCATACACGATTTTTTATTTTTTCTCACACCTTCAGTCATGATAGAACCATAAATTAATTATCACACGCGCGAAATGACGTATTTCCTTCGCGTTTCGCCGTTTTCTTTTTCGAAATGACGTTTTCGCTACAGTGGCAGAGTGTTGTATACCACATGGCATTGATTCTCATTGTAATCGCTCTTTGCTAATTGTAAATGCACACTTCAAAAGATAATTTTACACAGATTAGATTAAGACACCTCTCAACTGATTAGCTCGTATTAAAAACAGCCAATCAGAACGACGATTGTCGCATTGTTTGTCCGTTCGTAAAACGTGTAAACAAGATTTAAAACTATGATTAATGTAAATCTAGATTTGTTGTTCCGAAATTCAAAGCCTTGTTACATATACAACAAAGTACATTTTTTAATGTTAAGTTTGTCAGACAGGCTGACAATCCTCTTAATTAAAGGTGGCTATCGTCACCTATAATACAAGTACATAATAGGATAGAGAAATGAGCTCAGGCATTTCTTACTCACTCACCGAAACACAACAGCATATATGCTGTTATATAATGGTGGTCTTCTATAAGGAGATGGTTACTACCGCCAGAGGTATGACTGCGAAACGCGGTGTGTCCTGATTTATTTAATAATGTTTATACATATATACACATATGACCATAATTATAAGTCTAACAAAAACCGCGACCAACCTATCAGACTATCCATGACCATTGACCACTACGCCAGGATGACCAAGAAGAAGAATATAAGGACACGTAAACAGGAGTCATTGGGACGAATTTCTACATGTTTTTAGTACAGTGTATTTTTAAATTTTTAAGCACTCCTTTTGTTAAGTCGATATATTCGGGACAATTTTGTCAAACAGGCTGACGGCCCACTTGATGGTAGGTGGCTACTTTCACCTAGTAACACAAGTAAGGATAAGGGATTAGGAAGGGACAGCCAAATGGGCATTGGAGCGGAGACCACTGAAGACCAGCACGATGGCCGACGACTTCAAGGGAACGGTCTGGCATTGGATAGAAGGAGAAGGCGAAACCGAGTGTAGTGGCCCTCAATAAAAATTTCTATATCCGACAGTGGACGTCTGTGGGATGATGACGGTGATGATATAAATAAAGTATGCTTGCTTTTAAGCAGTAGACGCAAATATAAGTAAGTTATTATAATTAAAAATTGTTTAAATATTTCTCGTATTATCAGATTATGATATATGTATGTACGTGATAGTTGCCGATATCAGAAATTAATTTAGCAACAATCTCTAATAACAATTTATTTGAAATCGTTCACGTCATTGCAAATCATTTGATAGAATCCAATATCTAAAATGATAGAATCTATTTTTTATGGCAATGAATAGATTAAAATTGAGGCCTAACAGTTGTTTCTTCGTCCGTTTATTCGTGGTGTTCATAGTAATTATAACAAGGTAACTTATAGCAACCTGGATGCATTTTTTTTTCTGCAAATTGTTATAAACAAACCTTCCACGTTTTTACGTCTTTCCGTTAGTGAAAACTATCAAAATTCATTGATTAGTTTAGATTTAGAAGAAGATAATGAAAAAACAGAGGCGTTAGTTTCTTTTATAACCACCGTGTTGTGTACGCGGTAGTGGATACTTATTTATTTATAACTAGCGTCCCGCCCCCGGCTTCGCCCGGGATGCAATTTTTATACATATAAACGTTCCCCGTTTATCCCTCTTTCCATTAGTGAAAACCGAATTAAAATCGGTCTACCCGTTCACGCGTGATGCCGTGACCAAGGGAATTATATATAGATTAATTTTATATATAGAGACTAGCTGAGCCCACAAATTCTGACGGGTGGTATTCGGCATAGCGCGTAACTTTTTTGTTTGTAAACTGATTGGAATGAAACAAACAAATGTTACGGAAAGCTTGCTAAAATACAACACTGAAAACCGCATTCAAATCGGTTAAGCCGTTTCTGAGATTAGCGTGCTCAAACGCACGGGCAAACAGACAAACAGACAAAAATTCTAAAAACTATTTTTTTGACCACGGTAACATAAATACGTGTGCAAATGGTTTTTTTTATATTTAAGATTTTATTATATTATATGTAATAGATATTTTATGTAAAGAAAAGTAGCCTCAGTTTATCTTTATAACTTCACCTATCTGCCAGTGAAAGTTTATCAAAATGGGTCAAGCCGATTAGGAGATTAGTCGGAACAGACAGACAAAAAATTTTAGAAATTGATTTTTTGTTAGAAATACCTTATACAATATCTACTTTGATATGCATTTATAGTAGGAGAGCTCAAGAGGGTATTTTGAGATTATCAAGAGCGGCAGATTAAAGGTATGGTAGATTAATTTCATGCTGAATAAAAACGGGACAAGTGCGAGTTGAACTCGCGTGAAGAGGGTTTCGTACGATGATACCTATCCGCACAATATTGAATGATTACTGTGTTATTTTAGTATACTAAACGCAACAATTAAAGGATATAAAAAAAGTTCCAAATTTTTAGGTGATTTTCAAATTTTTAGGTGAAAATGGTCGTACAGAGCTCATTAAAAAAGGAAATTGTAGCTTCAAGTTTCTAGTTTTTGAATCCAAGCTTCAAATTTTGTTCTCGTTAGCGATTTATGAGTAATAGCATAGATAAAATACTATACTGGTTAAGTAGTATTTTATCTATGGTAATAGTCAGATAATCAACGATTAAAAAAAAAATTCAAAATTTTTCTCGTCTTGAAAATGGTGTAAAAGCCGTAATAATTTTTTTATTGTAATGGCACAATAAAGATCTTTTAGAGAATTTAATTCCCTACAACTTGACCCCCTCATGAGCTCTGTACAATGATTTGTAACTGAGTTATCGTCAATCAAAGCGAAAAAGTCATTTTGATTTGGACAATCGATTACTCAGGCAATAATGGTCGTACAGAAAATTAAAGTAGGGTTTTGTAAACTGAAAAACATTCTCTATAAGGTGCTTAAATTTTACAAACCGAAAATGTTGGCCGAAGAAAAGGTAAAAAACTGTAAATTTAAGGATATTTGGATAACTTGCAATAATGCAGATACGAAAAATCTTTTCTATAGCTTTTCAACCTCAATATGTCCTGAAAAACCCTGAAAGTTTCAAGGTGCTGCGATTTATTTTTCAGTGTCCGGAATGTTTAAAATTATCGTTTTTGCTGAAAATCAAGATAACGGGCAATTTTTCATTTTTTTCCCTTAGTTTGAGTTTAAACGTTTTTTTAGCAATAATCCATATTTTTTCATCAGAACTCCTTAATCATTAAAATTAAAAAAAAAATTTTTTTAGATTTTTTTGATAACAAAAATAGTCAATAAATCCTACTCCGCGCCTCTCTCTCCCTTTCGCTATTTCTCTATCTTTCACTCTCTCGCACCATTCCCACACCCTTATTATCTAATAGCAGACGACAACAAAGCAATCAGACAGCAACAGCCACGCGACAGCAATCAGTTAGCAGACGACACTAGTCCCACACGCCAGCTTAGTACTTAGTACAGTACGTAGTAGCGCCATCTGTCCAGCCATAATGGAACCTTATTAGATTTCATTATTATTCATGTTGTGGACCAATCAAGATTAATGCATTTTTAATTTTAGGTTTAGTTTAATCCGTTTTTAGGTCTGCATTAAATCCTCAATCATAGATAAATTTATGCCATAATAATTAATAATAACCAAAAAATATACATGATATATAGGTATTTGTATAAAGGACAAGAATAAATGACATTCTAATAAATTGGTCATAAGTCTCATATTATCTATTTACACTAATATTATAAAGAGAAAAAATTTATAATAATTAAATTATTTTTACAAGTTGATCATTTAGCTGTATTAATTATTAATTCTTTAATATTTATTTATTGTGATTTTGAACCCTGATTACGATTGATGAAAGAAACTAAATTAAAATTCATTTTATCTTATTTTCTTACTTCTTTACTGAGACACTTAAAATGTTTTTAACTTCAAAATCTGGTTTAGCACAGAGGTCCACCACGCCCTATACTTTTTGTCATCCACTTGCCATTGGGTTTTTTATGGTTATTCCCTAAGAGAAAAAAATAAAACTATCATAATTTTTCAAAATGTCAGGTCGGAGGCAGCCTAATAGATTCATCTTCGACTTATTAGGTATGTCCATTTTGTGGGTGGTCGTCCTACGCTGTGCTCGTCGTATCTAGTCGAATCAAAAACTTTCCTTCCGGCCCCAGTGGCCTTGTAAAAAATTAAGACGACCATTAAGTAAGTATACAAATTAAAACAGTGGTAAAACATAACTTATGCAGAAAAGATTTATGTTATGATTGTTTAACTGATCAGATTTGGAACGATGACTGAACATTGTTTATTTATAAACACTTGTGCTTATTTTAAAAATGGTATTTAAATAAATGCTGTGCCCGCGACTTAGAAAAATTAAAAATATACACCAACCTGAAAAAACGCCTGGCATCTTTATCGCTGTGACGACAGTTTTTATATTTTTAAACGATCCCTCGGGAACCTAATATTTTTTTAGAATAGAAAGTATCTCATATGTTAATCTAGGTAATAAACTACCCGGGTACCAAATTTCATCCAAATCCGTTAAGCCGTTTTTGCGTGAGTAACAAATATCCAAGCATAACTACCTAACCTACCAACTTTCGGATATAAATAGCAATAATTTTTTAAATTCAACAATCTCTATATATAAAAATGAATCCCTATTTCCCTTGGTCACGGCATCACGCGTGAACGGGTAGACCGATTTAAATTCGGTTTTCACTAATAGAAAGAAGGATAAACGGGAAATGTTCTTATATATAAAAATTGCATCCCGGGCGAAGCCGGGGGCGGAACGCTAATTTCAAATAAGTAATTCTTTGAGCTCTAACAAAAATAACTTCATTATAACTTTGTACTAGGCCGATATAATCTATATGAATCCCCATTTCCCTTGGTCACGGCATCACGCGTGAACGGGTAGACCGATTTTAATTCGGTTTTCACTAATGGAAAGAGGGATAAACGGGGAATGTTCATATATATACATATCTAAATTGCACCCCGGGCGGGTCGCTAGTTACGAATAGAAAGTAGATTGAAACGTCGACTTCCTGACAAATTGTTTTTATAAATATGGGTTAAAATTCGCGCTGTCCTCTATTTATCTGGCAAGGAACGCTGAAATTGTGCACTTCGCTTTAGTTAAATATAGACTGTCACCTTGCAGCAACAAAATACCTTCAACAAATCTGTCAAATGGGCCTTGTCCGGTTTCCATTAAGAGTTTCAATGAGTTTCATACTTTTCTATAAATAAATCCACGCGTCTCTGTTTCCAAGACAGAGAAACTTCATTAGGTATTTGAAATTACATTATTTGTACATATCTATATTAATAATTTCGTCAAGGGGTACGGTAGACTCGATTAAAACCTTACCTGAATAAAAAAACATAAAAAAATAAAGATTTCGAGTCGACAACATATATCCGCAAAATTCGGATTGTCAAGTATTTTATTAAATTCTAATGGTGCTGACAGACAAATCGCAGTCGCCATATTGGCCACTCTAGCGAAACGTCACTCACTGACACCTGTGTCCCTGTGACATCTTGAGTGGTTAATAAACGTTCCGTTTCATTCATACTAGCGCACATACGCCTCGCCACTCAATACGTCGTCGGACTATTCATTTTAAAAACAAACCGTCTTACTACAAAAACATTAAACACACTTTAAACAGGCTTTGTACACGTGGTTAAATAAAACTTTACTACAAAAGAGTGTCTAGGCATTGTTTAGGGTTAGACAATGCTTGAGCATTATTTAAATTTAAATACCGCCAGATGCTTGACTAATGAGTGTCTATCTAGTTAGCGGCTTCTCCTTGGACCTGCTGTCAAATTTGTAATCGTTTTGCGTAATATTAAAGATTTCTTTTGATTTTTGAAATGACTATGGATATTTTAAATTTAATTGATTACGTCGACATGGAGGATATGGATTATTTACGAATTAATCCATTCGAATATTACGATGACGCAACGCCGCGCTCACGTTTTTTTATCCATAATAATATTAATAATAATTGGAATTTATGAAAATAAGAATATTTCGTATGAAAATAAGAATAACAAATCCAACTTGACATTTGACAATTACGCCCGTGTCAGTTACGTTCCATTAAGCGCAATGTTTTTTGATATAACAAAATTTTATAAACAATCTAACGTATTTGTTGTAATTTATGCCTTATTTCAATTTGATAATTTACTTATATCATTACTATAGCCCGTAATAATAGCTTGTGAAAACCAAAATCTGCGTAAAATGAAAACGTCATGTATTCAGGGCGAGTGACTGAATGAATGTTTGCCAGGGTTGCCATAATTGAATACCATTCACGTACTTTAACATTGTCTACAAAAACAAGCGCTATACAAGGTTTTGTGGTAAGGACATTTTAAGCGCTCGCCTAACAATGTTTAAATAGTTATACATTGTCTACGTAATAAGCACGTGTTTAAACAGTGCTTATTTAATCTTTTGTAGTAAGACGGAAAGTGTCCATTGCAAAGAACTGTGACTCATGTGACTGTGTAAAACGAAACGTCTTGCCGCAAACATTGAGCGAAATCTATGCCGCTTTGCCTTTAATATTCCTTGAGAACCGATAACTACAGAAATATCTACCTACATTTTGTACCTACATGTGTACATTATGAGTCACATTACACCCGAGCGAAGCCGGGTTTTCATCTAGTTCTTACAAATTTTCGTATTTCGATTTGAATTGTGAAAACCCATATATGGATTCAACTAAATAGAGCCTATTATAGGGATAAATGTCTCAAATGTTTCCGTAACAAATTTATTACTGCTTAAAAAGTCGTTGTGAGTGCGTTCAGAAACAAATGTTTTGATCGATTATGTATGTGCTAGGTCAACTATTAATTTTGTAAAAGGAGTTATTTTTTATAATCCACGCCAGCAAACAAGTCCCGCAAACGCGGCGCTGTCATCGCATTCCAAAATGTTTTACAGCCAATTCTAGTTTTGCCAATTTCTAGTTCTAATGTCTATGTTTATGCCGCGAGACTTGTTCGGTGGCGGGGAATACAGGCGCATTATTATTAGATATTATAGTGAATCGACTTTGTAGATTTTTGCTATTTTCATTCTATCAAGGTGATATGGAAGTAGACTTTTTACGACAATTGCAAAGGAATCGTTTTAATTTTGACAATATTTAAATCTATACATATCATAAGTCTGTTAAATATTTTTCAAAATTAACAATTTATGTAGGTACACATTGTACTTATGTTACCGAGGTCAAAAAAACAGGTTTTAGAATTTTTCTCTGTTTGTCTGTGCGTTTGTGCACGCTAATCTCAGAAACGGCTTAACCGATTTGTATGGATACTTTTATGTTTCATTCCAATCGGTTTACAAACAAAAAAGTTACGCGCTATATCGAATACCAGTACGAGTACAAATCGATTGGTTATTATAATATAATTGTCATATAAATTACTTTGACTTTTATCACTTTTCATCTGTAAGTAAATAGGATTGTTTTAATTATGTACCTACTAGCAATAATTAATTAAATTTTTGTTTTTTATTACTGATTTTTTGCTATGCTGTTGGTATTTCGATTAAATAATCCTTTTTATACTTATCCATTTTTAAGTAAAAAAATTAAAAAGGTAAGAAAATGAAAGACATTTTCATATAAATTTATAACATCAATAAAACTTTTATTTGACCGTTTCAAACAACTTATTTGCTCCCAGATCCATACATTAATTAAATACTTAGTTTAATTAGTATCACAGTACTATTTTATAATAAATTTATATGGTTAATTCATATTTTAAAAAAACTAGTCTACTTCTTGGACTGTTGGTCCGTTATTGCTTTGAGCTCCACTAACAGGAGTGCCGGTCCCGTGCAGCTTGCTCATGATGGGCGAGCATATTTTCTGCAGCTCCTTTAGCTTGTGTTCGTACTCATCTTTCTCAGCTAGCGTGTTATTATCGAGCCATTTTATAGCTTCATCGCACTCGTTGCGGGCTGTATTCTTGTCCTGTTCGGTCAATTTTTCTCCAGCTTCATCTACAGCTTGTTTCACGCCAAACACGTAAGTTTCGAGTTGATTCTTCGAAGAGATTCTTTGCCTCTGCTTTTCATCTTCTTCTTTATATTTCTCGGCTTCAGAGAGCATGCGGTCTATTTCCGCTTGGGATAGACGACCTTTGTCGTTTTTGATGACGATATTTTTGCTGCGTCCAGTGCTGTTCTCTTTGGCGGAAACGTTGAGGATTCCGTTTGCATCCAAATCGAAGGTGACGTCGATTTTTGGTACTCCACGTGGTGCCGGAGGTATGCCCGTCAAATCGAATGTCCCCAGGAGATTGTTGTCCTTCGTCATAGCCCGTTCACCCTCGTACACTTGCACGGTGACCGCCGGCTGATTGTCAGCGTATGTTGTGAAGGTCTGCGACTGTTTGCAGGGGATCTTAGAATTGCGCTCAACAATTTTCGTCATGACGCCTCCAGCCGTTTCGATGCCCAAAGACAACGGAGCTACGTCGACCAACAAAACATCCTGGATTCTGGAATCGGTTTCACCGCTCAATATAGCCGCCTGGACAGCCGCTCCGTAAGCAACCGCCTCGTCAGGGTTGATGGAAAGATTGAGTTTCTTGCCACAGAAGAAGTTTTGCAACAAATTTTGAACCTTAGGTATGCGAGTAGAGCCTCCAACTAAAACTACATCGTGAATTTGTCCCTTATCCAATTTCGCGTCTTTTAAAGCTTTCTCAACAGGTTCTAGGGTGCTACGGAACAAGTCAGAGTTTAGTTCTTCGAAGCGAGCGCGAGATAGACGCGTATAGAAATCTACTCCGTCATAGAGAGCGTCGATTTCTATAGTAGCTTCAGTGCTTGATGATAGCGTTCGCTTGGCGCGCTCGGCGGCTGTGCGGAGGCGTCTAAGGGCGCGTGGGTTACTGCGTAAATCTTTCTTGTATTTCCTTTGAAATTCCTCGGCTAGATGATTCACTAATCTATTATCGAAATCTTCGCCACCCAAGTGGGTGTCTCCAGCGGTGGCCTTCACTTCAAATAGTGATCCCTCGTCGATCGATAAAATGGATACATCAAAAGTACCGCCTCCGAGATCAAAAATCAAAACGTTTCGTTCACCCTTGAGATTCTTGTCAAGGCCATAAGCTAGAGCAGCTGCCGTTGGTTCATTGATGATTCTGAGGACGTTCAAGCCAGCAATGGCGCCGGCGTCTTTAGTAGCCTGGCGTTGGGAGTCATTAAAATAAGCTGGCACTGTGATGACCGCGTCTTTCACCGATGTCCCCAAGTAAGCTTCGGCAGTTTCTTTCATTTTAGTTAAAACCATGCTGCTAATTTCTTCCGGTGAAAACCTCTTTGTCTCCCCTTTATATTCGGCTTGAATTTTTGGCTTGCCACCATCATTGACCACTTTAAAAGGCCAATGTTTCATGTCTTGTTGAGTTTTCGGGTCATCAAATTTGCGGCCGATAAGTCTTTTCGCGTCAAAGACGGTGTTGTTGGGGTTGAGGGCGACTTGGTTCTTCGCAGCATCGCCGATGAGTCTCTCAGAATCTGTGAACGCTACGTATGAAGGCGTAGTACGGTTCCCCTGATCGTTAGCGATTATTTCCACATTCCCGTGTTGCCATACTCCAACGCAGGAGTAAGTTGTTCCAAGATCGATTCCCACGGCTGGCATTTTTATTCTTCACACTTGTATAATTTATAATAAAAAAATTATTCTCTTCACCAGATATATAACCTCGTTTATATATACCGAGCGCCTCTTAACTCAATGTTAACTCTTTCGTGATTCAAATATTTATGATTTGGCGCGCCGCAGCGGCAGCTTTTTATAGTAAACGAATAAGAATCTCGAATATTCTACCGAATTCGATAGCGGGCCAATCGGAACACTTCAAAGTTCAAACAGACGAGAACAACAGCAGTTGGACCAATAGCGGCGCTTCGTTCCATTTATAGCCTCGATGACGTATGACTAATGATACCAGAATTGTAAATTTTCCCTTACTAAGGGGACTTTTATATTTCTTGAATTTTAGAATTGCCTGTTAAAAAAATTTTCTTAAAATTTATACGTGTTGTATGCTCAGTTGTAGGATGACCACAGATGATGATGAACCAAAATATGATCAAAATAATTATTTTGTAACCTTTATTACATTTTTTTTAAATTGTTAAAGGTGGCAGACAGGTTGACGGTCCACTTGATGGTAGGTAACTACCGTCGCCTAAGGACACAAACAATACCAACACAAACAGTACATGTGCGTTGCCGACGGTGTGTGAAGATCACCAGTCGAGCGACCATGCCAAAATTCATACTGGCGGTCGCTGATCAGCTGATAATCCTTCAAATACCTCAGGAGCAGCCTATTAATAATGCGCTCCATAACCTTAGAAAGGATGGTAATAGCGATCGACGATCTATTAGTTGGCTGAATCCGTGTAGTGTAGTTTAGGCAAAGGGTAGACATGAGCCACTTTCCAAGCTAGAGAGAGACGTCTGTTCGAAAAGGAAAGTTCGTAGAGCCGGGAAACTCAGGTGCGCAAATCTTTAACACCAATTCTGGAATACCATCTGGCCCAGTCAACTTCCGGACGTCAAGGGAAGCCAGAGCCAGTCGAACTTCACGCTGAGTGAAGCGTACTTCTGGCATCTCACATCTCGGAATTGGTTCGGAACGAAGCTCTCACATCGCGGAATTGTCAGAGGAATGGCATCCCCGTCGTCCAAAGTCGAGTTGGAGGCGAAGATGTGGCACAGGGGGTCGGCCTTTTCCTTCGCCAAATGAGCCAGAGAATTATCAGGATTCCGCAGTGGCGAAAGCAAGGAACGACAGAAGTTGCCTTCAGTAGCCTTGGCAAGCGACCAAAAACCTCTACTCCCAGAGGGGTAATTAGATAGTGGCTCACCATTTCTGCCGTTATGTTGTTTCTTGCCTTGGCGTAAACCCTTTTGTTGAACTTCGAGGCAACAGCGTATCTCTTTAAAGAGGGGTATCAGGTCTGTTTAGCCCGCCATGCTTCCATATACGCCTTATAGACAGCTAATTTTGATTGACGGACATTTTTACAGTCCCCGATTACTGGCATTTCAATATGGATTTAGGTAGATTTAATGTTTACAGATACAGACATTATCCTTAGTATATTTATTTTATTTATTATTATACCAGCATAATCATTTGATTCTGTATCTGAAAATAACAAATAGTTACAGAATTTAGTTTACAGGTGATATTTTAATAAAAATTGAGCTACATAGATTACAGTCGTGATTATTTTATAATGATTCAATACACACAATGATCGAACATTATGTTCGAGTAATGTTACATTGCTTTTCGAATTTACAGTAGTTATCAAATAAAATTGTTATTGACTTTTCGCTATGGTCAAAATAATTTAAGTTCAGATTTAAAACGATTTACTAAAAAGTAACAGGTACAATTAATAAAATTTGAAGTAAAGCTTGAATTTCGTTTACCTACTTTTTAAACTTTTTTAATTATTAGTATTAGTATCGTTACAAGTAACTTTTCAGTTTCAGTATCTTTTGAATTCGAAAAAAGACGATAATTAACCAACGAAATAACTGAATAGTATATTTCCTTTATTTCAAATTTTTCCAACCAACTTAACTCACACGCCGTTACTAGCTCACCTTTATGTACAAAACAACTTTTAACATTCCATATCTATATTAATTTAAATTAAAAATTTAAAGAAAATATTGAGTGCGTATGTCTGATAGTCCATTATTTTATTCAAGAGTTACTTAGATTCTATTTCTCATGTGTAGAAACGAGCCATAGGTTTTGTTTTAAAAGTGTAAATTAATAAATAAGGAAATGTAAATATACATGTTATTAAACAAATATTGATTGGTCATTGAATATTCTATTGCCACTGTATGCTAATAAATTCGTCGCGACTCCTATGTTTAGGTATAATATTTTAAAAAAATTATAAAATGTTACATTTAAAAAATGGGGTAATTTGGTAATTTGGACTGGTATATTTCTCCAGAAAGTGCACACGTTCCGACGCGAGCATTTTTTTCTGCCGTCAGGCCGTCACTCACTCCGTCAGCCGCCCAGACCCAGGTGTTATCGACCCGAGTGTAAGAAAAGGACAGCAATATTTTCAGTCTTTTATCATTCTTTTTCCAGAATATACTTATTACGACCATCGATGCCACGAAGATATTTAAAACGTAGATATTGACTGATATTTATGTATCCAATATCCATACAGCAATCTTGTCTTGGTGTCTTGATGGTTCTACTACTTCTACTGAATTTTAGTCGCGATACATACTTAGGTACTTACATGATTTGTTTTAGAATAAATACCTAGTTAACAGCTATTTTCAAGATATGTACCTTGAAACTATTAATAATTTGAAACGAACTATAAAATAAACATAAAATTTATGCAGTGCTTGTGCTGTTTACAATAATTTCAAATGGCCACCTGTTTGTATCGTAGACCTAGACGTATTTACGTTGGCCAAACTGAACATTTGGGAAACATACAAGTTAGCGAGGTATAATTTTATTATGTAGGCCTATGTATCTACCTATACTTAGTTTTTAGGAGAAGAAACAGATCAGGTATCATTGATCTTTAGTCAATGATATTATAATATAACATCATGCAAATAAACCTATGATGAATAAAACTAGATTTTAAAAGGTTTTGAAACAGTGAAATTGCAACTACATACCTACTTACCTATTGCACAATAAAATTCTCAGAAATAATAAATAAAGGTTGTATGTACAAAATTATGGCTCCAAATTAATGACTAATATGTGGAAGGCACAAAGACAAATGAGTCAGAGATATTTCTCGAATAGTCAGAGATAGTTTCGGTAGGTTTGGGCAGCTTTTTAACCTCTTTGAGTGAAAAGTAGCATACATTTTCATATAACCATTATTGGATTTTAAAAAAGCCTTGTTTTTGAAACGTCCCAGCCAGTAGCTTCATCTCAATTGAAAATGGGCAGATGGAGTTAAACAAAACATTTATTTAGTTTTGAGCATATGAAGAAAATGGGTACCTTTAGCCTGAAAACAATAAACGCATCAAAACTACGTAATTATATACATAGGTACCTACCATTTTATTTTTCAAAACCTACATAAATGGCTTCATAAGTAATTTATGTATTATTATAACTTTAAAAATGTAATGCTATAAATAAATAAGCTTCAAGCAGGTTCAAATTCCAGCAAGGTGAAAACTATCTAGCCAAATAACTTTTATTTTTTTACTATGTATATAGGTAAATAAAAATTTGTTATTATACATGGCTATGTATAATAACAAATCTTCCTGAAAAAAATTAACATTGCCTTGGGTGTTAAATGTATTGGCATTTTTCTTGGAATGAAAAGGCCACTGTAACAGATAGCATTCTGCTGGTTTTATACACCAAATTTAAGTGTAGACAAATATATTGGCCATTTGGCCATTGCCTATGTACTAAAATGGAAGCTGTTTATTCTATGCTTATCACCCTGCTCCTGAAGTAAAGGGATGCCAGATATTCAGATTCGATAGATATATGGGCAAAACCTAATCTTGGTTTTATAGTTGCTATGTGCGAGTGAAGTTTGATCAGACTTTTCTAAATATCCTATTAAATATTAATGTCCATTACTGTTAAACCAGTTTGGCAAATCAGTTTGACCACGAGGAAAAAGCCTTATTATCAAATGCTCTTCTTATTGAAGATTTTTAAAACATGTGAAAATAATGCCAAAATTTGTCATAAAAATGCAAAACCTACACGCACTACTGAGCTTATTTCATTCTAATTATTGATTTTAGAGAACTACTATTATAAGGGAATTGGTTTAGATTTTTAATTAATACTAAAACAAGACTAACACCTACTAAAAATTATTTGAACCCTAGGCATAATGCTCCTCAGTCCTGACATCTTCCCAATTATTTTCAAAATGGCGCACTACTAAAGTTACATTTGTGACCAAATAAATAAAAGGCAAAAATAATTTAAGATAATTTTAATGGAATTTGTTGAACTAAATCAGTCTTTGGCTGTACACCAGTGCACAAAGTAAAATAACTATAGTAATCACATTCCACTTCACCATATCATGGCTCAATTATAGGCGGGGGATACAATTTACATTTTGAAAAATGACTTAATCGACTTCCTCCATACGGGATGCATCATCAGCGTCTCCTTCAAGCGGGGGCACCTCTCCGGCACTAGACTCTTCAATTTGAATAGGCTCATCCTCGTCAATGCCAAGACCCAGCTTGATCATGCGGTAAATCCTCGAAGCGTGCACCTGAGGCTCGTCCAGGGTGAAACCAGAAGACAAGAGAGCAGTCTCATACAGCAAGATAACTAAATCCTTCACAGCCTTATCATTCTTGTCAGCCTCGGCCTTCTGTCTAAGAGTCTCTACGATGGAATGGTCTGGATTAATTTCTAAATGCTTCTTAGCAGACATGTACCCCATGGTTGATGTGTCACGGAGGGCCTGGGCCTTCATGATACGCTCCATATTGGCTGACCAACCATACTGAGCAGTTACAATGCAGCACGGCGACTCCACAAGCCTGTTGGAAACTACTACCTTTTCAACCTTGTTATCGAGAATGTTCTTCATGACCTTGCAAAGCCCCTCAAACTTGACCTTATCTTCTTCACGCTTTTTCTTCTCCTCTTCATCTTCAGGCAGCTCCAAGCCTTCCTTGGTGACTGAGACAAGAGTCTTGCCATCATATTCCCTCATTTGTTGGACTACATACTCATCAATAGGCTCAGTCATGTATACAACTTCATAACCGCGTTTCTTGACTCGCTCAACGAATGAAGAATTGGCTACTTGATCTCTATTCTCCCCGGTAATGTAGTAGATGTGTTTCTGATTCTCCTTCATGCGAGAAACATACTCCTTGAGGGAGCATGCCTCATCGCCAGATGCAGACGTGTGGTATCGCAGCAAATCAGCCAATTTACTGCGGTTCTGAGAATCCTCGTGTATACCAAGCTTGAGATTCTTGCTGAATTGTTCATAATACTTTTTGTAGTTCTCTTTATCCTCAGCCAATTCTTCGAACAACTCCAAACACTTCTTTACCAAGTTTTTCCTGATTACTTTGAGAATTTTGTTCTGTTGGAGCATCTCACGGGAAATGTTCAGCGGTAGATCTTCGCTGTCTACCACACCCCTGATGAAGTTCAAGTACTCCGGAATCAAGTCTTCGCAGTTATCCATGATGAATACACGCCTGACGTAAAGTTTAATATTGTTCTTGCGTTTCTTATTTTCGAAGAGATCAAATGGCGCCCTTCTCGGCACAAAGAGCAAAGCGCGGAATTCCAACTGACCCTCTACTGAGAAGTGTTTCACAGCAAGATGATCCTCCCAATCGTTAGTCAGAGACTTGTAGAAGTCACCATACTCTTCCTGGGTGATATCATCAGCATTGCGCGTCCAAATTGGCTTAGTCTTGTTCAATTCCTCATCTTCAGTGTACTTCTCTTTAATGGTCTTCTTTTTCTTCTTCTTATCCTTATTATCTTCTTCATCGTCTTCTCCCACATCTTCGATCTTGGGTTTAGCGTCATCCTCGCCTTCCTTCTTTTCTTCTTCAGCCTCATCATCAGACAACTCCTTTTCACGCTCCTTCTCAACCACCAATTTGATTGGGTAGCCGATGAACTGGGAATGCTTCTTAACAATTTCCTTGACCTTATGCTCCTCCAAGTATTCGGCGAGATCCTCCTTTACGTGAAGTACTATCTTTGTGCCGCGGCCGAGAGGCTCTCCGGGATCGGGGCGGACTGTGAAGGAACCGCCGGCAGCAGACTCCCACATGTATTGCTCGTCGTCATTGTGTTTCGAGTGTACAGTCACACGGTCAGCCACGAGGTAGCAAGAATAAAAGCCTACACCAAACTGTCCAATCATGCTGATATCGGCACCCGCCTGCAACGCCTCCATGAACGCCTTTGTGCCGGATTTAGCAATAGTACCCAAATTGTTCACTAAATCTGCCTTTGTCATGCCAATGCCGGTATCAATGATTGTGAGCGTGCCCTCACTCTTATTGGGAATGATTTTTATGTATAACTCTTTCCCGCTGTCAAGTTTCGATGGGTCTGTGAGAGATTCATACCGGATTTTGTCCAGGGCGTCCGAGGCGTTGGAGATCAGTTCTCGCAGGAAGATTTCTTTGTTCGAATAGAACGTGTTGATGATCAGCGACATAAGCTGCGCGATCTCCGCCTGGAAAGCGAAAGTTTCCACTTCCGCGGCGGACTGCGTCTGCATTTCTTCGGGCATTTTGGTCGTTTAGACGAAACTTTTCCACTAAAAACCACTGCAATTAACGCTTTTCAAGAGACACGTGCTTGAATACAAGCCGGTATCGAACAATGTTCAACGCGTACAATGACTGGTAGCTTCTCTTTTGACAATGACGCTCGCTTCGATGTCACTTGCTTATATAGACTGAAAACAAGGGCGACATCTATGAAGGAGTAGAATATTCTCGATTTGGCGCGTTATTTTCCAGGGGTGATGCAATATTGGTTTGACTTTTAAAAAATGCCAAGAGCAAAATTTTTTACTCCAGTAGTGAGTAAATTATATAATGTAGTGTAGTAGTAGATATTTGGAAAAATTGTTTTTTAAACTCAACCTTCAGTATTAAATTTCCTTTTTTACTAAGTATTTATATTTTCTAAAACTAAAAGGTTATGAATGGGATTAAATTATGATCGCAGCATTTACAAAACAGTAAAAACAACAAATTGATTCCTATTTCCTTAATTAACAGGAACTCGGAAATATCATTTTCGCAAAAATAAAAAAAAATTATGTCAAATTTATAATGATAGTTTTTAGTTGGTTTTTATAGTCCATACATATAAATTAAATTGAATTGTATACTTGATATACTAAATGTATATCAAAGTTAACATAAAACCATTTTTTAAATTTTTGTCTGTTTCTTCGAGCTAATCTCCAAAACGGCTAGAGTGATTTCTACGGGACTTTCACTAGCAGATAACTGATGTTATAAGGAGTTACTTATCCGACTTTTATTTTAAAAAATATACTTAAACAAAAATAATACTTAAACTTTTACAAGCTACAAAATGCAAAAATGCGCGCAACCTCACGTGTTAAATCGGAGTTGGTAATTAGTTTTTCTTAAAATCATTTAACATCTTCTTGAAATATGTTATTAGAAAATTTGTAATTTTCTTAAAAATTTTCGTCTTTAATTCCATTGAACAAGGAATAGCTAATAATTATTAATATTGTTATTTAAAATCACAATATTTAGGAGTACTACTTAGGAAAATGTTCTGCGCTTCTGCATTAGTATTGCTACTCAACACATAGGGGCGCCACAAGTAGTGTCCAAATTCTTATGGAATTTTCTGGAACATTCGAGAATCTTCTATGGTTTGTATGGAAAATTAGAATAATGTTCTTAAAATTAGATGTAAAACAATCGATAAGCACAGGAATATTTTTTAAAATAAGTCTAGAATGAAAATTGAGTAACATTTAATTCATAAACCCATTACAAACCTGATTATTTAGTCAAATATCCAATTCTTACTAGAATGGTCAAGCTGTATCCGGCAAATAGTTCATCTACTCTACACTGATGGCGTTTGTAGTTTCCGGTTGTGTATTGTATTGATTGAACCTTGATTGAACCGAATGAATATTTTTGAATTATGTACCTACTTATAAAATAGGTACGATTGGAGTCTTCGAAATTCGAAATATGCAAGTAGTGTAATCCAAAGTATCAATAAAAGGATAAATAGGTTCCTAGGTACTTACCTACATAATATATATTACCTACGTTTTATCATTGAACTACCTAACTATATATTTTTTAATGTTAAGATCGGCAGACGGGCTGACGGTCCACTTGATGGTAGGTGGCTACCGTCGCCTATAACACAAGTAACGCCAAAGCTGCTGCAAGCGCGCTGCCGACTACAGTAAGGATAAGGGATTAGGAGGGAGTTAGGAGAAATGGGCTCTGACATCCCTTATTCACTCACCGAAACACAACAGCACACGTGCTGTTATTTCACGGTGGTCTTCTGTAAGGGGGTGGTTACTGCTGCCAGACGGGCTGCCCAAATGACTGCGAAATGCAGTGTGCCCTCTGTCACTACTTTCCAGATCCAGACCAGAGCCAAATTTGAAAAGTTCATTTTTCAAAGTTAACCCTGCCGGGATCGAACGCGGGAACCCTAGAACAGAGAGGCAAGCACCCTAACCATTCATCCAACTGGCTCGTCAAAATCAAAATACTAAATTTATTTAAAAAAATACCTATTAATAATATCGAAAAGAAATACCTATACCCATATTATTAAATTAAGTGTCAAAAAGATTAAATATATAGAATAATACAGTTAAAAATCAGCACAAAGTCTAGGTAGGTAGGTACCTATAGACTTGTATTTAACCTAGATAATCCTAATACAAATTGTACTTCTATTTTACCTATGTAAATCATACATACTTGCATCTTGCATAATAGACCAATCATAAATCTATGCATACCAAAAAGATTAAGAACTGATGTATTCATGCATTGCTTGTCTGTCTGTACGTTTGTCCACGCTAATCTTCAGAAACGGCTTAATCGATTTGAATACAGTTTTCACTGGTGTAATGTAGCAAATTCCCGTAACATTAGTGAACAGGTCTCCTATACATACCTATTGTTTTCTTAAGCACAAGTTAGTACCTGCGTAACTTAGTAGGTATAGTGTTATCTAATGATTTCTGTATTTACTTAGGTAGGCACTTATACTACAGAAGAAAAACATTTAAGAACAAAAATATATTTAAAAATTAAATAGGTTATTATTTATATTGTTCATAATACGTGGTTGCTAAAAGGTATTATCTACTTTCCATTGGGCAATATAATGTAAATACTTAAATTACTTTTTCGTGGCTTAAATCTAGTTATATGTAAAGATATAAATAAAATTTAAAAACAAAGGGATGCTTTAGCTATAGATTTTCCTTTCATTTGTGACGTCAGTTGCATTGTGACAGTAGGACCTAAACCTGTCGCTTTTGACACGATTTAACCTTTTGGCATATTATGCATATGTGTTTTAGACAATCTGAAACCCTAATTATGACCAATGATTTATTATGACCATTTTTTATTTAACCAAATAGAGTAAGTGTGATTTTTATAACAAACTGACGGTTTAACAAATTTTGTTACTGTCGATTTAACAAATTTTGTTACTGTTATCATAGATAAAATACTACTTAACCAGTATTTTATCTATGATAACAGTAACAAAATTTGTTAAACCGTCAGTTTGTTATAAAAATGCTGTTATGTTAGATTCCGCATTTTTTCATTTGGATAAATTCTCGACGTGCATTGTTCTCGTATAATCTAGTTGCTGCTAAAGTTGCTGTTGTAACTTTGCTAACGCTCCAATAAATTCTTCCATTTCACAATAGATGTCACTATTCCGCATTTCGAGATTGTTCTCGTAGGTAGGTATTTTTAAAATGCTGTTTTAGAACGACTTATATTACCTACCTATACGTATAAGTACTTCGGATAGCGTTAGCGCCCCAAACGAATTCTGCTACTTAACGATAGATGTCACTATTACACATTTCGAGATTGTTAATTATCAAGTCTGTGAGTATTTACAGAAATTATTCTTGTGTTAAGCGACTTTATCTACTTCTTAAAATATTCAAAGCATCTATGGAATTTAACCTTTATAAACTAGAAATTAATGAATGAGGAAATGTACCTCGAATATGACTCCAATAAATTCTGCCACTTAACGATAGATGTCACTATTGCGCATTTCGAGATCGTTCTTGTATTATCTAGTTGCTGTTATTGAATGTTATAAATACAGCTTGGATGGCGCCCTCGCGGTAGTTTTATCGGAACACGCGAACGAGTTGAAAGCTAACGAGTGAATTGATATTTTCACTTTACAAGCAATAATTACAAACGATGGCTTTATTACCATATTGGTTTGGAAGAGATTTAGCACCTCTCCCAATTTCGCGTCGTCGTTGCTTCAGTGATCGTCTTCTTGACTTTGACTTAAGTGACGAGTTTGACGACATTTTTGACCGGCCGGCGTTGCAAGTACGACGCTACATTCGCCCCTATCGTCGTTTGGGATTGGACCGTGACGTCGTAACTTCGAAGATAAAATCTGATAAGGACAAGTTCCAAGTTAACTTGGATGTGCAGCACTTCTCTCCGGAAGAGATTTCCGTCAAGACTGCCGACGGATACGTAATTGTCGAGGGGAAACACGAAGAAAGACAAGACGACCACGGCTTTGTTTCCAGACAGTTTACGCGACGTTACGCTCTGCCAGAGGACTGCAATCCTGACACAGTCGAGTCAAAGTTGTCTTCTGATGGTGTCCTGGCTATAATAGCTCCGAGGGCTTCCGTTGCTAAAAATGAAAGGGCAGTGCCCATCACTCACACAGGTCCTATTAGAAAGAAACACAGCGAAGAGGAAACAAATGGTGAACTCGAGGTAGAAACTAAATCTCCGCAGAAGAAAAGAAGACGTTAATTGTAGAGATTTACTAAAATTTCTTTTCATTTTCTTACCAATTATATCTGCCAATTAGGTACTTAATTTGTTTTAAGTAATTAATTCCAATTTTGCAAAGACTGAATTTTGTATTAGTGTAAATAAACTACATATAATTGAATAAGATTTCGTGAAGTTGTTTCATTTTTAATTTTTATTCAAAAAAATGAAGTTGACTTGTACCTACTCCATAATTGCTACCAAAAATACCTAAAGTGTCATCTGGTAAACAAAAGGTAGGTATAGCTTTTCGTCCGCATATAGCTGAAGAGTTTGTTTGTTTGGTTGAACGGGCTAATCTCAGGAACTACTGGTTCGAATTGAAAAATTCTTTTTGTGTTGGATAGTCCATTTATCGAGGATGGCTATAGGCTATATAACATCACGCTAAGACCAATAGCAGCGGAGCTTCAATGAAAAATGTTGCAAAATCGGGGAAATTTAGCCCTTTTCCGTTGCGCACGTTGCGTAAACGGTTAAAGTTACGTAAAATGATGTATGGAATTGTTCCCCTTTAAAAGTCCGCGACAGGCGACAGCCTATGTCTATCTTGACTCACTATAATCTTTTTTTGGTAATCAATTTTGTTCTAAAATAATGCATTATTAGCGGAGGTGTTTTTATAAACATGATATTAATCCTTATCCAAATAAATTCATCAAAAGTAATTAATTTTGAATAATATTGCCCGTGATATAATTTGATTTCAATGAATATCTTAGGAGATATCTTAAATTAAAAAGTATGCGGGAGAAAATAAATTGAAGCGGTCTCGCACCAACGCGACGCGAACGACGGCGCAAGCGTACATATTTACATTTTTCAACGCGGACGAAGTCGCCGCCACCATCTAGTATAAATATAAAACATAATCGCGTTCGTGTGAAGCCAAAGGGGCCTTAGTCAAAGTAACAAAACGATAACGATAACGAAGTTCGAAAACAATAAAATGTATGGGATTGTTAAAGTTTTTGGTCTGTTTAAACACTTTTGCGTGCCTACACTCTATTTCTTTTTGTTGTGGGATCCAGTCTTCTTTCTTTAAATTAAACTCATTTATTTTATTATATACATGCACATATATTAATCCATTTCTTATATACCTTAAAATAAATAACACTATAAAATTCTATCCTTTACATATCGTTTCTAAACTTCAACACATTCTCACTAATTTTTCTCACAATGACATCTTACATATATTTTTAAAACATTCTTATTTTAAACTCAAACCTATATAAATATATATTGCCAGTATTTATGTTCAAATACATCAACAATGCCGTCGTTAAATCACGTGTACATCCCATACATTTTATTCTTGCGAACTTCGTTATCGTTATCGTTATGTTATTTTGACTAAGGCCCCGCGTCCTATATAAAAAGATACTCTGTGGTTCGCTACGCTAGTGATAGTGAAGTCGACAATAAATTGGCTTCTTCAAAAGTTTTAAAAATTAAGAAATGTTTGTGTGGCGTCATCTAGTAAATATTCGATGAAGTTTTACGCTTGTGTGAATGTAGAAACTAACTATTTCTTCCGCTATACACACGTTACCTAAAATGGACAAGAAGTTTTGGTAACAGCTCATCAGATGGCGCTATTTAATTTTATTACATTTTTGTCGTTCCTGTTTCTCGTATATTTAAACGTAATCTATTATGATATAAAATTGATTTTCTAAGTGGAACATTATATTTCGTTTGAACTTCCAACACACCTTTGACTGAATCCAATCGCTCTATCGTAAACCAACATTTGGGTTACTCGTGAGTCGAGTACATAATACAATTTAGGAACACAACCAGGAACATTTCTTAATAAAAACCTAACCTTTCGTAAATAAGTTTACAATATTATTGAATGTGGGAATTCAATGGTGGAATTCACACATTTTTCTGTGAATGTGAATGTGATTGTTGCGTCCACACCAGCCGCGCATGCGGGCTCGTGAAGCAGATAAAACTGCATTTCGCAGTCACATAAATATTTGATTCTTTACCAAAGACCGAACTTTTAGCCTATGGAGTAAACATTGCTCAATAGTGATCTAAGCGATCTAACATGGCAGCCCTTTTGGTGACAGTAACCACCCCCTTCTGGTGACAACAATGTAACAGTACAAGGATTATTTATTTATTTTTCGCAATTTTAAGCCAGGGTTTACTACTTTTTTTTATATTGACAAGGGAGGCAGTACCGCTTGATGGTAAGTGACTACCGCCGCCTTAAATTCTACCAACACTTGGAAGAAGGTGCGCTGTTGACCCTTTTTTTTACAAGAGGAATCCATCATGGATATTTCCGACTCCTGCCTCAAGATGGTAGTGAGGTAGACCGACTAAACCTCTTGGCGTCCTCCTCATCCGCTATTGGTGAAGTTGCGAGGTCGGACGAACACTCTTCCGCAGCTCCACCGCGGGGGTCCGCAACCGGACATGGCTCATTTGGACGGCGCACCCGAACTGCCAAGGTGCGCCATGCCTCTCGGGATGAAGCGAGCGGGATGAGTCCCCATCTACTGCTCTAGTCCTGTCAGGGGTCCAGGCGGCGGGTGTGCGCCGGCCGCCTGCGTCTTGTTCATCGGCGACGGAGAGGATGGGACAGGACGTCGTCCTCCCGCTCTCTTTCCTCCGCCTCCTTCTGCGAGATGACATCTTCGCAGAGCTGAGCTCGCTGCGGAAGAATTTGTTTACAGCACGCTTGAAGGAGTCTACACTGTGGTCGAGCGTAAACTTCATAAGGCAGTTTATTGGTTACTTTTGAAAATTCAATTTTTTTATTTACCTTAAATGAAGGTTACACACATATAATATATAATAATATGTACATGTTGATTATCGTCAGTATTAAGAAAGAAACAAGAAACGGATTGTAAGGTGCCACAAAATGTTTTAAATCCGAATTTAAAATTGAAACTTAAAATGTATTAATTTTGACTTTTATATATCTTTTAAAGCCGGATTTGTAAATAAAATATTAAAATATTATTGAGAAAGCAATTTAAAGTAATGCTATGGGTATTTTTGGTATTGGTATTTTTGTTTGGTATGCTTATACGTATAATAATGCACCTCATAAACATTGGTGTCTGTGAGCAGAAATCAATCCCTTATACAAAACAACTGTAAGTTTTAGAGACTGGATCATACAATGAAGGTAAAATGGTTACAAACCTCCGATTTTGATGAAAATTGGTAAATGAGCTTATTTTACACTCCTCTTCAAAAATCGAATAAATTTTATAGATTATTTTTGAATTTGTACTTCTATCGAACCACAGGAGTTACCTTTAATTACCAATTTTTACCCAGAGAAGGGGTAGTATTCACCCTCAGGGCAAAGTCTTATTTTGGAAATATACCTTCAATTGGTGTCTTGAAAAAATTCGGACCCAAAACAGGTCGTTGACTGGATTGATAAGAGATGCCAGACCAATTACTCCTTTCCTATCTTCTTTGTACGCTAAAGGTAGGTTATACTTAGGTTGGCACTTGTATTTCTTCTCGGGTTGCCTCAGCCTCCCTGTCATCCCTTAATATAAAAAATATCAAAAACGACTTTTGATTAGAATCATATTCTTGTAGGTATATTATCTGGTTTTGAATATATATTGAATTCACTAAATTAGGCTCCAGAAAATAAAATTCTTATTCCGTGTATTTTTTTGTTAGATGTTAGAGTGATTCTTTAATTGTCTTGCCATATTGTATGTGAACGTAAATGTAGGTACTACCTTCAAAGACAAACACTTTGTAGTATATACATACATGTCTATATTAATAGTTATATATATTATATATTTAGTAATAAAGTATAAATGATGGAACTAACATATAGGAAAATATAATATATTTGTTCGCATAGCTACGGCGTGAGCTATATATATTGCTCGGTGATGGAATAGGAAAACCTTAGAGAGTCCTTATAATTTAAATGACACTTAATATGTAGGTTTTTTTTCTTCAGCATTGCACTGGTACACAGTTCATTGCATTGTGTACCTTTTAGTGTAGGGAATAAGTTTTATATTCTCTATTGCTATCTTAAAAATTCATGCACCTCCGTTTTCCGGTATGAGCTGACCCTTAGTCTCATATGAATAATTTACGCTGCTAATCTACTTTTTAAACAATTTTCCCCACATTTACATATTTTCCATACGTTTTTTAATTATTTTAAACTGTACACTCCCATGGTGTAGCTCTGGTATTGTTTGAGCTGTCATCTTCTCTGTCACATTTTTAAACAAAAAGAGTTTAACATTTTAACATTTTTAACATTTTTAAAAAACTAATGAGAAGATTTGGCATTTTTTTTTATTAATTATGATATATTAATTACTAGCTGAGCCCGCAACTTCGTACGTGTGGTATTCGGTATAGCGCATAACTTCGCTATTTGTGAACCGATTGGAATAAAACAAACACAAAATGTTACGGGAAGCCTGAGTGAAATGCATTTAAATTGGTTAAGCCGTTTCTGAGATTAGTATGCACAAACGCTTGCTTATGACCCACACTATCAAGCAGGGTAATAAAAATAAATTGCGATTTGTACAGAGATTTGATCGAGTTCTATTCCTGGTCGCGTTTGATCGTAATTCTAAAAAATTTGAGTGCAGTTTACTTGATTCAATAATTGAAGACTTAGTTCCTAAGAACAAATTTTCTTATCTCTTATGGTTTGTGATTTGGCCCCACTGACTCATTTGGATTGATCGTTCTGTATAAGTGGTATATATCAGAGAGAGAGAGAGAGCTAAAATAAAAAAGTGTGTGTATGGAACTAAAATAGAATCGTTACACTGAAGCGTCACACAAAATTTGATCTTTAAATTTTACTTTAACATAATTAAATAAATGTTGCCCCGTCTCCTCTCCATGCCACACCATGTTCCATACACACATACGAAACGCGCCGCGCTCCGTCTTAAGGACGACATATGAAGTAATTTTTTTCCCGAGCCCCCATCGCGCGAAACTCGACCTTAAATCAAACGGCGTCAGAGTTTAAACTTACACGTGGCGTGAATTATTTTTTCCATTTCATATTTACGAATATGCCCCAAATTCCCGAAAAATTAGAACCGTGAAAGCGGGGTGCGCTGTCTGTGTGGGTAGTACGAATTTTCATAGACACACACATACACATTCACGCGTAACGAGGGGGAGGGGGTCCGAAGGGAAGGGGGGGATGAGATAGTAGATAGTTTTAGAGAAAGAAACGTACTCGGAATCCGAATACAACCTTCACTCATTTCATTTCAAGCCTATTTGAAGGAAGTATTTAGTTTCACATAATGTTTTAATAATTATTAGTATTAATTTAAAAAAAAAATATTTTAGGCAGCATATAGATAAATAATCTATTGCTTGGCTAGCACTTAAGATATTTCTTTTATACTAATTTTTCAGATTACATCTGGAGATTTATGTCTGGAGTCCATCTAACGAAATCTAACATCTAAGTGATATAATGTCTATATATATAATAAAATCTATGCACATTATAAAATTGACACATAGAGGTCAATAAAATTGTTTATAGAATTTTTATTTCTTTGTCTCTGCGTTTGTGGACGCTAATCTCTAAAACGGCTTAATAGATTTGAATGCGGTTTTCACTTATGTATTGTAGCAAGTTTCCTGTAACATTTAGTCTTGTTTCATTCCAATCGGTTTACAAAGAAAAAATTTACGCGCTATATCGAATACCACCCGTAAGAAGTTGCGGGCTCAGCTAGTATAATATTTCTCAAAGTGATTTCGACGACACACACAATTAAAACACAATTGAGTTTCTCTGTAAGGAAATAATTTCATTTTGTCAATTACGTAAGTTTGAATCATATTATATTATAAACAAATAAAAGTATCTAGTAAGAAAAAATTATACCTGTAAGCAGAGAAAAGACATTTAATATTATCAATTGTAATGTTGATTCCTAAATCACAATTACGGTAAGTAATCAGTTTTATACCTATGAGATATTTTATTATTTATTTTAATAAATTGACTTCTGATAGCAGAAGGTTGTTATAAATTTATTGTAACATAGATACACTATGTTACACTATATCTATGTTACAATATAGATTTATTGTAACATAGATATAGATACACTGATATATACATATATAAAGATGATGTATGTAGTTTGATCACAAATTACAAAATAGATCGACGACGGCGCTTGAGACGCAGTAATATTTAAATTCAAGAAATAGTATATTTCATTACAAGTGCGGAAAGGCTGTCATTGCAAAGAGTTCCGACAAATGTCTACCCGAGCCGAAGGCGAGGGTTGACAGTCGGAACAAGTTGCAATGACGGTTCCGCACGTGTACTGAACGACTATTTTTAATACAGTTGCGAAAAAATGAAGCGATTTAATAAAACAAACAACTAAACTCGCAAAGAGAATTTCTGGAAAATGGCGCCAACCGTACAATATAAGCAGAGACATTTTTTTTCTTCACGCATTCCGGTAGGCAAAGGAAACTATGTGCCCATACAGCCAAGTCTTCAGTAGAATTTTTTTATTGATATGAAATGAAATGAAACCTAACCTAACTCGTTCAATCAAATCATTAAATCTGATATTGAAACAAATCAGTAGCTTCTTTTTAGAAATATACGTATTTGCATGAATCATAAAAACTTCTATGATTTTTTTTAGTAAAAACTTCATGGTTGGTTTTTCTTTTTAATAGACATTATTTTGACAGTTGGGAAAGAGAACGCACGAGTTCGGGAAAGGTAAAAAAAAAGCACGAGTGTGTAATAGCCCACTTCCCGAACGCTATACGTCCCTGCAATACGCTACTTTTTGAGCAACTGTATTAAAATAGTATATTTCATTACAAGTGCGGAAAGGCTGTCATTGCAAAGAGTTCCGACAAATGTCTACCCGAGCCGAAGGCGAGGGTTGACAGTCGGAACAAGTTGCAATGACGGTTCCGCACGTGTACTGAACGACTATTTTTAATACAGTTGCGAAAAAATGAAGCGATTTAATAAAACAAACAACTAAACTCGCAAAGAGAATTTCTGGAAAATGGCGCCAACCGTACAATATAAGCAGAGACATTTTTTTTCTTCACGCATTCCGGTAGGCAAAGGAAACTATGTGCCCATACAGCCAAGTCTTCAGTAGAATTTTTTTATTGATTTGAAATGAAAATGAAATTTAATGAGATGAAATGAAATGAAACCTAACCTAACTCATTAAATCAAATCATTAAATCTGATATTGAAACAAATTCGTAGCTTCTTTTTAGAAATATACGTATTTGCATGAATCATAAAAACTTTTTAGTAAAAACTTCATGGTTGGTTTTTCTTTTTAATATACATTATTTTGACAGTTGGGAAAGAGAACGCACGAGTGCGGGAAAGGTAAAAAAAAAAGCACGAGTGTGTAATAGCCCACTTTCCGAACGCTATACGTCCCTGCAATACGCCACTTTTTGAGCAACTGTATTAAAAATTATTTTTTAATACAGTTGCTCAAAAAGTGGCGTATTGCAGGGACATATAGCGTTCGGGATGTGGGCTATTACATACTCGTGCTTTTTTTACCTTTCCCGAACTCGTGCGTTCTCTTTCCCAACTGTCAAAATAATGTCTATTAAAAAGAAAAACCAACCATGAAGTTTTTACTAAAAAAAATCATAGAAGTTTTTATGATTCATGCAAATACGTATATTTCTAAGAAGAAGCTACTAATTTGTTTCAATATCAGATTTAATGATTTTATTGAATGAGTTAGGTTAGGTTTCATTTCATTTCATCTCATTAAATTTCATTTTCATTTCATATCAATAAAAAAATTCTACTGAAGACTTGGCTGTATAGGCATAGTTTCCTTTGCCTACCAGAATGGGTGAAGAAAAAAAAATCGCTGCTTATATTCTACGGTTGGCGCCATTTTCCAGAAATTTTCTTTGCGAGTTTAGTTGTTTGTTTTATTAAATTGCTTCATTTTTTCGCAACTGTATTAAAAATAGTCGTTCAGTACACGTGCGGAACCGTCATTGCAACTTGTTCCGACTGTCAACCCTCACCTTCGGCTGCGCCTCGGCTCGGGTAGACATTTGTCGGAACTCTTTGCAATGACAGCCTTTCCGCACTTGTAATGAAATATACTATTTCTTTATACATTTATATCTCAATAATTATAATATGTATTACCTATGTAATGTATTTTTCCAAGATATTTAGAAACAAATTAAATCATTAGGTAATTTCAAATTTCGAACCTCTATAATCCAGTTGACTTTTAAATAAAGAAAGTTCTCTAAGAAAGAAAGAAAGAAAGAAAATAAAAATGGATTTCTTTCATTCTTTTTTCTCCCAGATTTGTTAATTTAAATTTCTTTTTAAGTTTAGTTTGGTCATCGTAATCTGAAGATCTGGAGTATCTTAAGACTCGAGACTAACTTAGGTCTTTTATTAAGAAGGCTATTAGCTGAACCCGCAACGTACACGTGGTATACGGTACAGGCTATAACGCTTATCTTTTTTGTTTGTAAACCGATTGGAATGAAACAAACACTAAAAAATGTTACGGGACGCTTGGCTACATCAGTGAAAATCGCATTCAAATCGGGTAAGCCGTTTCTGAGATTATCGTGCACAAACGCACAGTCAAACAGACAATAATTCTATAAACTATTCATTTGACCTCGGTAACATGTGTATAACGTGTAACATTTTTTTAAAATCTTTAATGTACAGACACGGCTCGTTTACGATTTTATTATATGTATAAATATAAGCTAATTAATCTAAATTAATAAGTAACTTCATTCTGGTTATCACGAGTACCACAACATCAAAACAACCCAAGTTATATATAAGTTATACATACATAACGTTACGACCACTATGTTTCCTCTTAAATACTAAAAAAAAATCGCAAGGAATTATTATCAACTCTGTAATACATACAAAAATAATATCGATCGTCTAGTCTGTTTTCATTTATCTGTGCATCTTTCGCACTTTTTCCACATATTTTAAATTGCCCATTGGATGAGCTTTAACGCTCTGGGTCCCGGGTTCGAACTTTTTTTTTGTTTATAATGTTAAGGTCGGCAGACAGGCTGACGGTCCACTTGATGGTAGGTGGCTACCGTCGCCTATAACACAAGCAACGCCAAAGCTGCTGCAAGTGCGCTGCCAACTGCAGTAGGATTAAGGATAGGGGATTAGGAGTGGATAGGGAAATGGGCCCTGGCATCCCTTACTCACTCACAGAAACACAACAGCACACGTGCTGTTATTTCACGGTGGTCTTCTGCAAGGGGGTGGTTACTGCCGCCAGACGGATTGCTCAAATGATTGCAAAACGCAGTGTGCCCTGCCACTACTTTCCAAATCCAGACCAGAGCCAAATTTGAAAAGTTGATTTTTCAAAGTTGGTCCTGCCGGCAATCGAACCCGGGAACCCTAGAACAGAGCGTTAAGGCACGCACCCTAACCACTCATCCAACGGGCTCGTCAAAATGAACTTTGGAAATGAACTTTTTAAATTTGGCTCTGATCTGAATCTGGAAAGTAGTGGCGAGGCACACTGCGTTTCGCAATCATTTGGGAAGCAAGCGGCAGTAATTACTCTTATAAAACTATTACTCCATTACAGGAGTAATAGTATGTTATGTTTCGGTAAGCGAGTAGGTAAGGGATGCACTTCCCAATCCCTTATCTTCATACATTTTTGGCATATTGTATTAAAATAGTTAACAAGACAATAAAAAGGAATAAGACCACGTAGTTATGTAAGGAATGAGTAACATAGTAAATACAGGCTGCGGCTTTTGCCGGAGGATATTGAGATCATTGTAATAATAAAAAAAAAATCCCTTATCTTCAATCCCGCTACGGGAATAAATTTTTGAGAAATAAATGATTTGATTTGAAATGTAAAAGGGCAACCGCGGAAGTTCAGCCACGACAACATTCTTAGCGGGGACCATTTTGGTACACTTTCTCTGTAAAAGATTTTATTTGTGGATATCATGTTTTTTCCTGTTATATTAATTGTACCAAATAATTTTGAAGTTGACTCCATAAGAATTGATTTTCATATGGAATGGAAGTTTTATGAGGACTAAAATTAATTCAAGCGTTAACTAAAAGCGTTACGTTATCTGTGACTTCAACATCTGTGCGACAGGTGACGCACGTATTTGTGTTCCTTAATTCTCTGCGCCTATAAAAATAACGTGTAGTCCGCATTGAGAACGAAACGATAGCACGTTATAACCTGCCGACGCGACGCAGCGACATCTGTCGTCGAATAAATGAACTATTTGAACTTCAAAACGTAGTGACACCTGTGTGTATCGAATGTAACTAACATAACTTTTGTTGGAACACGTGACATCCGAGTATGCAGAACGTAACTAAATAATATAAAGTAAATAGGATCCAGTTGGGCGTCGGAGCTGACACACACACTTTTTTCTTTGTTTCTTTCTTGAGTTGTATAGATGTCTTACATTTATAAAAGATATCTACAAAAAAATGGTTCCAAACATATTGTAAAATTGATACGACCTTAATTGCTGCGTGGTGTATAAACTCCCTACGCTTTGAAAGCCCCGTTGTGATTCCCTCTTCCTTTTGTGGTACATACAAGGTGATATCGAGATTGCACGGTCAGCCACGGGGCGGCCTGCGTACTGGCGGGTATGCTCCCGTGGGATGTCGATGCACTGGTCCTGTCCCAGATGCATCGGCATCGGGTCCCCGCCAGGGACCAAGGAGGTAGACCTGTCGCAGAGGAAGTGCGACGGGTCCGTATAGAGGCGCAAGAGAGGGCCTTAGAGGACTGGAGTGAGGCACTATGAGAGCCTACCGCCGGCCACCGGACGATCCTCGCGGTTCGTCCGGTGGATTTCTCCTCGGAAAAAAAAATGATATCGAGATATTTCCGATGTAGTGTTAGGTTAATCTAGGCCATAGGTTGAGATTTACTCTATGTGGTAGATATCATGTTACGTGGGTACTTTTAATTTTAAAAGTATCCAAAACGTGCCCTATCATGTCGAGAGGTTCGAGCTCATCATGCCATGAGTTTTTTTTTAATCTTAAGTGCATTTCTTGTCTGCTCTTAAACGGCGAAGGAAAATATAACGAGGAAATCTGCACACCCCAAAGAAGAAATTCTAAGACGCATCTGAAGTTCACCAACCCGCACTAACCTCATACGCCTTCGTTGAGAGAGTAGGCTTGTGCCCCTGCAATGGACATGTAATGACTTTATTTGAGTTGGTTATCTGTCTATACTTCTATACTAATATTATAAAGGAAAAGATTTGTATGTTTGTAATGAAGAAACTCATAAACTACTGAACCGATTTTAAAAATTCTTTCACCTATAGAAAGCTACATTATAGACGACGAGTAACACAGGCTACTCACCCTCCCCATCTCCCCACCTTTAGCACCCCTCCATACAAATGTATGTTTGTAATGAATAAACTCAAAGAGTACTGAACCGATTTTAAAAATTATTTCACCTATGGAAAGCTACATTGTCAGCGAGTAACATAGGCTACTCTCCCATCTCCCCCCTTTACTACCTTATACAAAATTGGCGTTTTTCACGAATAATATTTTATAATGAGACGCGGACGAAGTCGCCTGCAAAAGCTAGTAATCTATAAAAATAAAAATGAATCTTCTTTCAAATATTCGTTCTTGTGAAGAGAAAAATTGGAAAAATTGCTCGGAAAAACTTCCGTGTGAAGTCGGGGGTGCGTCGCTAGTATTTTATAAACTTGAATGCTTTTAAAGACTGATGTATGAATAACATTGGTTACCTACACTTTCACGCAAAACTACTGAACTGATTAAACTATACAGTAATATAGCTATAGCGGAATAGCAAATATTCTATAATTTATTAAGATACGCGGATGATTTGCAGCCAAAAGCTAGTAATAATATAAATGTGAAAATTCCTGAATATGGATTCTATAGATGTACGTTTGTAAGAAACATTTTTTAATGAATTTTAAATGGCCGCACTGAAAGTTTTAAGAACCAGAAAGTAAAGACAACAATGGAAAATAAGTAAAAGATGCCTGAGCATATTCTACTAAGGTCCTCACTTTATCCTACTAAGGTCGGCAACGCACTTGTAGCACCCGTGCCGTTGTTTCTATTTTAAGCGACGGTAGCCGCCTACCATCAAGTGGATGTGTCTGTGACCTTTACATAGAAAAGAATAAAACACCGGCTGTTTTCTATTGGCAGCTCTTCTGGCGGCAATAATCACCCCGTTACGGAAGACCGCCATGAAATAATAGTATGTGTCTTGTTGTGTTCCGCTGAGTGAGTAGGGGATGCCAGAAACCATCTCCCTGACGAAGACGTAAGGTCTGACGACTTTTATGTAAAATAAAATGACAATTAGAAAACATATGGATCATAATCAAATTATAGTATGACTTCGTTCATAGGGAATTATGGGAGCACTTGTTGTGAATAAGTAATCACATTCACATAAGTGATTACTTCTAGTATGTAAGTTGTGTGAAAGTCAAAATAGTATATCGGTCTATAAAATCCCCTTTTCGATCCGATGTCGTTTCTTCTCTAAAGTTGTCGTTGTAGGCGTATATTATTCGATTTGATTTCATTTTTACTAACTATGCTAAAAATAGAAAATCATTTCGTTTTTCTCTCATTCTACATATCGATTCAAAAAATAAATAGCGAAATGACTGCGGTGGACTAGTGCCTTGGCGCCCAAAAGACTGTCAAACGCCGTGTGCTCTGCCACTTGCCAGATCAAGATAAGAGTCAATTATGAAAAATTCATTTACAAAGTCGCCCTGTCGGGAATCGAACCTGGGTGCTCTGGGACAGAGCGTTAAAGCAAACACCTTAATCACTCGACCAAGAGGGTTGTCAATTGGGTCCGGAGAAAAGCTGAACGGAAACGCGTACGGACTAGAGCGGATATGCATACGGACTAGAGCGGAGATGCATACGGTCTAGAGCGGATATATATAAAGACTAGAGCGGATATGTATATACGTACTAGAGCGAATATGCATACGGACTAGAGCGGAGATGCGTACGGACTAGAGCATATATTCATACGCACTGTTTACATCTGTTAACTGTTGTTCCATTTCGTAATTAGGTTTTCATAATATGTGGTAGGCACAATTTTATAAAGAAGAAATTGCCATCTAAAACCACAGCGGATGGTCAGCGTTCGGGGAGCTCTTAGAAATCTTCTTGTCCAAAATTCCTCAGTGCCTTAAAACAGAAGTTTTCGACCAATGTGTGTTGCCACTCATGACATATGGCGCTGAAACGTGGTTTCTAACTATGAGCCTCGCAAGAATGCTTAACGTCGCTCAACGAGCTATGTTCGGGGTACACTGCGAAACTAAATCAGGAAAGAAGAGAAACGTAGACAAACGAAAGTGTCCGACATAACACGGCGGATTAGTAAGTTGAAATGGCAGTGGGTAGGATACATAGTAAGAAGAGCTGACTGCCGCTAGGGCCGGAAGGTTCTCGAGGTGGAGACCACGGACAGGCACGCGCAACGTAGGACGTCCACTCACACGACAGACGACCTGATAAAGGCCGTGGGTCGACAGTGGATCCAGGCTGCTTTTGACCCGTCCTTTTAGAAAATTAGGGGGAGGCCTTTGTCTAGCAGTGGATATCATACGGCTTAGATTATGATGACGATGAACACAGCGCTACATTTCATAAGTTTAGCTTTAAGTGGTTATTAAAAAAAAATTAAAAAGTGGTTATTAAAAAAAATTAAAAAATTATTATTAAAAAAAATAGTGTAAAAGTTGATGTTACACGCTAATTAAAAAACAGCGAAAATTAGTTACGAAACAGAAGTAACAATGTAAAAAATAGCGAATTTACTGTTAAATCAGTAGGGTTGGTAATATTGGTTGTCACCCCAGTCTTCACGGGTGGGTGCAAACTCGTCTCCATCGACTAAATCATATTTAAATAAATGTTATTGTAAATATAAAACAAACCCCCCGCCGCGACTGTCTGTCTACATGTCTGTATGTATGTTCGCGATAATCTCAAAAAATGCTCAATGGATTTTAATGCGGTTTTCATCTATCAACAGAGTGATTGTTGAGGAAACAATAGGTGTATAAATAATTCGTTAAGGTTTTGTGTAAATTGAAATATGAAGATGTCGGAAAAATTAAGCCGTCTGGGAGCTTTCATCCAAAACGCTGACTAATCAGTTTGAGATATAATAAAACAATGTGTGGTGGTATTGTTTCTCTTTTATAGCTCTACAAAAAAGTCTCCGATGGCATATAAGGATAGCTTACTATACCCATTTTAACTTCTAAAAAAATGATCACATAATATAAAAAGTATTAATCGTTATCAAATTAAATACTTTAGTTACCTTGAGCAGTATAACATACAATTTTAATGAAAAACTACGCGCTAGAAAATAAATTGAAACGGTCTCGCACCAACGCGACGCGACGCGGGTCTCGATTGAAGCAGACGCAGGCGCTATAATTAACTCATATGTTTTCTTTCTCACTTTTCAACTTGGACGAAGTTGCGGGCACCAGCTAGTATTATATAAAAAATAGTATTCAGGGGAAAATTATTTTGCATTCAGGGAATTTTTATATCGAAAATAAATTAATTTTATCACAAAAACGAAATAAAATATGTAATCCGATTGCAGCGCCATCTATAGGGTCCAAATGTGAATCTAAACCACCTATGGACTTACTCAAACACACACAAAAAATTTCATCAAAGTCGGTCCAGCAGCGCTTCAAGAGGAATACATGATATTGACTATAATATGACCTGAAATTGTAAAAAATGAAACCACAACAGCATACAATGCGAATTTATAACGAAGTAGATTTTGCCCACGACTTTGTGCGCCTTTTTTTTTTTTAGAAAATTCAATATTTTTTGCTCCTTTATTTTATAAAGGCTTTCAATTGGTTTGTTTTTAGATGATTCCTTGGGAACAGTACTTTTATCTGGGTGAAATGTTAGCTCTAGTAACATGTATAACAAAATTTCATGGTGACCGTTTGAGTAGTTAAGGCGCATTTATAATATTTTATTAGTAAAAAAAAGGTTATTTTAGTCGTAAAGAAGACCACCGTGAAATAACAGAATGTGTGCTGTTGTGTTTCGGTGTGCGAGTAAGAGATGTTTCCTCATGTTCTTTCATTCTACTATGACATGGCTTCTGTAATAGGTGACGATAGTCATGTATCATCATGTGGATCGTCAGCTGGTCTGACGACCTATACATTTTTTTCACAAAAACAAAAAAATTGTTTTTAGAATCTTTGTCTATTTATATGTTTGTCTGTGCGTTTGTGCATTATAATCTCACAAACGGCTTAACCGATTTGAATGCGGTTTTCACTGATGTACTGTAGCAAGCTTCACGTAACATTTAGTGTTCATTCCAAACAAAAAAGTTATGTTCAGCTAGTCTCTAATATGGCTTCTGATTTTTTCTAATATTGATTGTAGCAAAAATTGAAGCAATATCAGTCCATGTGATTATGTAGTTCCATAAGTTAATTTCTATAACTCATACTATATAACATTATCTGTTCGGTTTGAAAAAAAAAGTGTTTTTTTTTAATCTGTTCTGATTTTGAGAAATAAAAGACCTATAATGTAAATAATCTGTTAAGACAATTTCCTGGTTAAGGCGACGAATTGGAAATTTTGGTGTCAGGCATTTAGATTTTTCTCAGCAATGACAAAATATATGAAAGTGATGTTTGGTAATCTGTTTCTTCATGTTACTGACTTCATTTTGTCAGTTGGAATACACGATTGGTATACTTTTATAACAGAGAAAAAAATTTCAAAGAAACCTCTTTTAAAACACAGATTTACATTTTACAGGCAAACGGGACCAATTTATACCTCCAAATTTTCTATGTACATTAATATAAACATACACTTTAATTTTACAATTGGATTTCTTAAAATACGTTATAGTTTTTTAAAAACGTTTTGTCGCATACGACCTTACGACATAAGCAAGCGCGCGCTCGTTTTATTTATTTTATTTATTAAAGAGGCTTACCAACTAAATACATATTGATACATTTACATAGAAGAAATATTTTCTGTTACTAAATATGCATCTAACTTAAAGGTATGCACAACATTATATAGGTAATTATTAAAGATATTAGTTTACAATAGAAAAAAAAACCAAAATTACACACACACTTTATATACTACTTAAACCATTTTACAAAAAGCAGTTTTTTTTTAATTAGAAAAAATAATACTTTAGGTTATAGTTTTCGTATGCAATAACAGCCGTATTTAATTGTTTATCGCTGCGTGGCCTTAAAACGGACGGTACAGAAGACATTGCCCAGTTTAGGAGTAATTGATTTTATTTGCTTATGCATTAGGTAGTTTATTGTACCTTATGAATTTTGAAATTTCTCCAATTGTTCCCTTCATAAAAACCTTCCTCGGATTTCAACGTATATTTGAAAACAAAAATTGCTTAATTTTTACAGATTCATTTTTATTTATAGATATATTATAACTTTTGGACCGAACATAGCTCGAAAAGGGCTTAAGTTACTTAAGTTATTTTCACGCGAACAAAACAGCAAGCGGAAGCTAGTCAAATCATGAAAGACTTCAATCAGATTTGAGCATGTTATAAATAATAGTAGTCTAAAATAAAAAAAGTAAATATACTCTAAAATTTTCAATCTAAACTCATCCAGCGGAGTCGCAAATTTTAAACTGGTTTAAAATTGGGCGGGGAGTTTTTAAAATTCATATTACAAACGAAGACGGGGCTTCATCAATCTCGCAGCGACCCGGTTTAAAAGAAAAACAATTAAATTTTTTTTTTCACGAGACCCGGGCTTGGAAAATCGAAGCCTCCGTCCTTGGGAAGGGAGAGAGGCGTTCTTGCCGTCAACACATAAATCATATTTCTGGAGAATTTTTAAAAGTCCTATTGCTTTCGCGTATTTGCCATGTACTCCCCCCGGGGTGAGGAGTTGGAGCATGGGGGGACTAGGGGGAGAGGCGTGTGTACTTACTCCCCGTTTCCTAGTTCTCTTCGTATACAGGCTGATGACGGAATTGTCTTTGTTGCTTAGCAAAATGTGTCCTTGAGACGTTATTACCGGGGATGTGTTTATTAATTTCGTCTTGTATTGTTTATGAGAGCGTCGCGTAATGTTGCCGAAGTAAATTGCTATGTTTTTCTTTTAAAAGCTAAATTATTCTGTTTCACGAATTTTTTAATGACACCTGCGTTACGCTGTCGCAATTGATCACCCCCATTTGGCGGCAGTAACCATCTCCTTACAGAAGACTATTGAGAATTATAACATATTAATTTATAGACAAAGGGTTACATTACACTGGAATGGATCTCATCGTCCAATAGGGTTGTCTAGACAATGAGTTATTGTATACAGTGTCAGGTATATATTCTATACATTTAATCTTATTGATATAATTATAATAAATAATATATAATAGACCGAATACAGCTTGCTCCAATTTATATATTCATTTTATATATATTTTTTATGAGACCAATTAAATTACTTTGTTATCATTTTATTATTTTAAAAAGGGTATTTTTAGTTATGTCTCTTTAATATTTGATTGTATGATTTAGTTTTTTATTTTTATGGTCAGTTTATATACGCTGTTTCATTTTGGTGAGTTTTTAAAGGATACCGGAGCCATTTCAGTGTTCAAAGCACTTGTAATAAGCTAAGTGTAAATTCTGCATCTGATGGATTGAAAGCTTTGCACCTTCTCAAATAATAGTACGATTTAATTGATGTTCTAAAATGCCTTATAGTGCGAACAGCACAATGGTTGCCTGTTATAATAAAAATAATTTTAATCTTGGCTCTTGTTATTATAAAATACTAGCGGCCCACCCCCGGCTTCGCCCGGCGTGCAATTTTTATATACCCTAAAACATTCCCCGTTTATCCCTCTTTCCATTAGCGAAAACCGAATTAAAATCGGTCTACCCGTTCGCGCGTGATGCCGTGACCAGGGGAAATGGGGATTCATTTTTATATAAGATATAGAAGAAGATTATGACAATATTGCTTCGATCCAGAAAGAAAAATCCATTTATGAAAGTGGATTTTCTTGTTAAAAGAGTTGACGACGAAAGTGAAGAAATTTGGTAGTACTAGTAAGGCAATGTATGCAACTTTTTTATGAAAATCTGGTCATTAGTGAAGTTAAAAAATCAAACAATGAGTGCTTGCTATGATTGGTATGACAAAGTTCACCAAAACGGTCCTGATGAAGCCTTCGTTGCTTTCGAAATCTATACATATAATAAAATAGTAAAAGAGGCGCGTCTGTCTGTACATTTTTTTAAAAAACAATTTTTACATGTTGTACTCATGTTACAGTGGCCAAAAAAATGTTGTACTCATGTTGTGCACGCTAATTTCAGAAACGGCTTAACCGATTTGAATGCGGTTTTCCCTGATGTATTGTAGCAAGCTTCCCGGTAACATATGTACAGTGTTTGTTTCATTCCAATCGGTTTACAAATAAAAAAGTTACGCGTAGTTATACCGAATACCACGCATACGAAGTTGCGGGATCAGCTAGTACTACATATAATTTTCTTATAATAGTGAGTGTAATTATATTATTTTAATAAATAAATGAATAAAAAAAAAACAGATCCTTTACCAGAATGCGTTCTTGGATTTTTTGTAGTATTTTATGATAAGAATGTGTATATTGAATTGAGGAAATTCTTATGTTATCCCTTTGTGGAGGAATGGAAGGTTCTGAAGATGTGTAGACTATTTTATTTTCTAATAATAATAATTTATTCATAATCCGTACAGACACAGAAAAATAAAGACTACCAAACTATAGACAACTACTACGACAAGGCAATATACAAATTAAATACTATTTAATTGGACTCCTGACTCAAAAAATATTTTTATTGTACTACCAGAGTCAGTGTTTAATTCAATTAGGCTGTTTAACTTAGTTTTTAAATACATATCTCGATATAACAAGATAATCGATTATCTTGTGGTAATACATAATGTTCAGGACTTTTGAGTATAAATAATAAATAAAAAAAAATTTTTTTTTTTTTAAATATTAGGTCGGAGAAAAGTCTTTTCGCATATATTATTACATTAGTATGTATAAACTTGTATTGTAATAAAATTTCTTTAGCTGTACTATTTGTATCTGGCTGGTTTTGATGTCATTAAAAAGGTTACATTTTAAAAAATAAAGAAATTAGTAAAATGTTGTTTCCAGCTATTTTTCATTTGTTTTTCTTTCTGACAAAATGAGTGAATCTAATAAAGAAATTAGATATATTTTAAAATTTTATTACAAAAAAGGAAAAAATACAACGCAAGCTGCGAAAAAAAATTGTGACGTTTATGGACCTAGTGCAGTGTAAGTAAGAGTAGCACAAAGTTGGTTTAAGCGTTTTCAATCCGGGAATTTTGATGTCAAAGATGCACCTCGCTCTGGTGGCCCTGTTACGACTTTGAAAAAAAAAAGTTTTGAGTTTTCATATAAAATGCGAAGAAACTTTTCCCTCAACTTATTAAAAAATTAGGTGACTACTTTTCACTTGTACTTGAAAAAAGTAGTGTAAGTAGTGTTGCTAATTTTGAAGAGAGGTACAGTGTAAGTAGTGTTCATAATTTAGCCACGCCCTTTCCCGACTAGGTCAAAGTAAATTGATCTTTATGTTTACAACATAGAGTTTACATTTCAACAGAAATAGCATTCCCGAACTTTCAATGGTTTGTTTACAATCTTGTTTAATTCAAAATACATCGAGGCGTTTGGCGTCAAGTATAAATAAGAGGGGTCAAGTGGGCTTTTGAGTTGTGCGATAACCAGCGATACGAAAGCGACTCTTTGGAGCTTTTGCGAAGTTAGAACCGGCGACACATTAAGGGAATCATTGACGACTTTTGGCAAGTTTAACGATTTCATCGGACAAGTTTAGTGATTTTGGAAGTCATCTTGTTGTGGAATTAAATCATTCGTTTCGCCCTTACACGGCATTTTAACTCACCCCGCACGTAATAATATAAATTCGTTCACCTCTGTCTGTTTCTGTGTTAACTTCTAAGACACCTAACGGATTTTGTTACGGCTTTCACTAACAGAATGAGTCCTTATAAGTACGAAGCCTGGGACAGGTTTAAAATTGTTTTATTAATCCAATTTAAGTTTTTGTTGATTTAAAGCTCCAGTTTCCATAGTAATGATTTTTGTGTAAATAAATAAAAATAAAATTTAAATTTTTTATAAATGTAACATACCTATTTATCAACGTTACAGTTTGTTAAAAATTTAAAAATATATAATTAGCAATAAATGTTTTAATTATATAGAGGGTGTTCCAAAACATGTTTTTGGTACAAAACGAGGTTGTGTATAAATTTAACAAACAGCCTGTGTAGCGGTAAGGCGCCGCGGAGGAGCTAGGGCGGGCGGCGCCCGCACGCGGAGCACGGACTACTTTGCAAATACACAGAGAGCAAGTTATTAATATTTTTATTTATTTTAAAATTTTAACTTATTTTAAAATTATATGAATCTATATTAAAATTTGCATAGTTAAACTATAATTTATGTTACGTACGTTGAATGTATGATTTTTCGAATATTAAAAAAGAAATCAAAGCTAAAAGTTGCAAATATAATATTCAAAATTTAAGACGTAAACTCAAGAGAAACGATAAGTTTGTGTAGTGTATGACGATTGAATTAATATTTTTTTTTTACTTGTTATAATAGGTCGGGGAAAAAGTTTCTTCGCATTTTATATGAAAATTCAAGACTGTTTTTTTTTTAAGTTTATTTATTTTTATTTTATATATGTGCCATTTTGTTCGATGACTTTTTGACAGTGTGACATGATCAATTTTGGCCGCTTTCTCCCAACTTCTTGCTTTAATCTCATCAGTAGTTGGCAGTAGAGATCCGAATCCAATCCAATGTCCTTCCAATTCCACCACAGATCGGCAAGACAAGGCAAGCCGATCTTGCTCCACTTTTTCAAAAATGGCGTCCATTTTATCCGTAATAGGGTGGCCAGAGCGAGGTGCATCTTTGACATCAAAATTCCCGAATTGAAAACGCTTAAACCAACTTTGTGCTACTCTTACTGACACTGCATTAGGTCCGTAAACGTCACAAAAAAAATTCGCTGCTTTCGTTGCAATTTTTCCTTTTTTTTAATAAAATTTTAAAATGTGTCGAACTTCTTCATTAGATTCATTCATTTTGAGAGAAATAAAAACAAATGAAAAATAGCTGGAAACAACATTTAACTAATTTGCTTTTTTTTTAAAATGTAACCTTTTTAATATCATCAAAACCAGCCAGATACAAATAGTACAGCCAAAGAGATTTTATTACAAGTTTATACATACTATATGCGAAAAGACTTGTTCGCCGATACTTTTATGATATTTTTTACAATCTATTTATTTATCCATCAATGTTGTTTTGTTGATTTTTAATTAATTAAAATGCATCATTGTTAAGTAAATTTAAATTCTTATTGTTTGATGTTGTTTTTTTTTTCCTCTTTATTCAGGAAAACTTAGAGTTCCATATACACAAAATAATTGCAGTACTATAATAAAATAGGAATAAAATGCTACTTACTGAATGAAAAAATTTTAATGTTAAAATACATCATACCACAATAAAAATTCAAGGAGCTATTGAGAGCTTATTGGTAGTTTACAATCAGATAAACTTCTATAGAATCCATCCATATCCAAAGATTCGTTATTGTATGTGTCAAAGCTATCTCTAAAAAAATTATTACCGGTGTAAACAGTTTTGTATATAGGAACAGAGAATAGTTAATAGTTAGTTTGATGAATTATAATTAATTACAATACAAACCGGAAGAGAGTTCGAACACTCTGTCCCGTTCGAGTACTCTGTACGAAGCACACATGTGGTGGGGCACTAGGAAGAAGAAAGCGGGCGAAGAAAAAATGAGGGAGACGAAAAACTAGAGCGGGACGGAAAAGTGGGCGAAAAACGAAAAATTTCACCCGTCACCCCCTCGCCATCCCGCGTCACATCCCGCCACCCCGTATCACGCACACATGCGTGCCGATATCGCGACCGAACATTCTCGATACTGACTTTCACTTTCATTGGAATACAAATTGTTATTTAAGGGTTCAATTTAAGCTTTTTGGACATTTTTTTTTAAATTACCATTTAATTTGTAAAACACGAACAGATTGAATTATTTTATTGAGTGAAACGGTGTAAAATGATTTGAAATTTACATAAATTTAAAAAAAATAATTTAATGTTTTCTTTAAGTGATTTTTGTTTATTGTTTAAATTGTAAACGAAACACAATTATAGAATGGTTTAGTGTTGATTGTCGATATAAAATTCCTGAAAGTACTAAGATTGTATGGTCCTCTGGGAGGCTATTGTAGCATGTTTTTATACCCAAAAATTTTAAGTCAGTAGGCGCTCGAACTCTGAGCGGCTTGTACGTTTTTATTATTATTATTATTATTATATATTTATATTTCGTTTTAATTTACAAGTTTTCCACGGTTCATAATTTTAATATTTTTATACCGTTTTATACAACAAAGTGTTTATAATAGATAGGAGTAATTACAACTTTAGACTTCTGGAATAGAAAGTCGCGGGGACACTTTAAGTTTGGCCACCAAGTTTTGACGGCGAGTTTGACAGTTTGAAATTTAAAATTTGACGTTTCAAATTCAACATGGCGGACTGTGTGCTTGACGGTGCGTTCGCCGGGTTCGACGACCTCGTCGCTGCCGGACATTAGGATGCTCAACTTTCAAAATATTTGACGTTTGCTGTATCCGTAAGTATCTTTAAATATATACATATATTTTTTAAGAATAAATTAGCGCTTTCAACTGACTAGTTTTTGGAAAAAATGTCTCGGAATCTACTACTTCTGATTTTGATTTGAATTTTGCGTTTTTACCATTGCTATTTTTACAATTATTCACAATGGCAAAATCATCGCAGAAGATCTGTGGAGCCAAAACATTTCTCAAGAAAAAGAACATTAATTTAACGAATTAAATCAGACACACTTATAGGAATTATTGATGACCTATCTACTTCACGTTAGGGTGCTTTCATAAAGTCCTATGAATATTGTAACAGATGATATGAGTGTCTACGTGTATGTGTGTTCTAATACACACACAAGTTTGCGATTGTTTTTATCGTCGGCAGTAAATAAGAGGGGCAGCGATAGTGGCCAATACCCACTCACTAGTTATACGTATTGATTTTTTTCCCTCATTCTGTTAAATTTCATTTATTGGGGGAGCGACCGGACACGGGGCGATGACGTATGCCCACACCAAAAAGCCCTGACGGCAGCGGAAGAAAACGCAGTAGAACCAATTCGCGAAAGAATTGAACCTAAATACAATAAGGTCTTCTAAAGATATCCGTTTCTTTAATCTACTATGTACCTACTTTTAGTGTAATTTTGTAGGCACGCATTGGTATGAACATATTTTGTATTAGCTGTGCCGGCGACTTCACATGTGATGTGCGGTACCTATTAGAATTTTTTTATTTGTAAACCGATTGGAACGAAACAAACACTAAAGCTTGCTACAATGCATCAGTGAAGATCGCATTTAAATCAAATAAGCAATTTTTTTTTAATGTTAAGATTGACAGATAGGCTGATGGTAACTTGATGGTAGGTTACTACCGTCGCCTATAACACAAGTAACGTCACAGCTGCTGCAAGTGCGCTGTCTACCATAGTAGGATTAAGGATTAGGGATTGGGAAGGGATAGGGAAATTGACTCTGGCATCCCCTTGCTCACTCACCGAAACGTAACAGCACACATGTTGTTACTTGTTATTTCACGATGATCTTCTGTAAGGGGTAGGTTTTACTGCTGCCAGACGGGCTGACCAAAAGACTACGAACGAATCGCAGACGCCTACAAAAGACTCTGCCACTACTAAATCCACATTATTATCAATTTACCACCGTAATGGTCCATCTTAAAATCAATCACATATTTTTTTCTCGCATTCAAGCTATATTTATACCAAATTTTATCAAAAATGGTTTAGCTGTAATTAAGTCATTGTAGTTTAAAAGGGACTATTGCTGGGCATCTCTTCAAAGATTAGAATAGTAAGTACTTATTTAAAACAAGTGAATATTATTTTTATCCACAAATTAAATTGAAAAGATTAAGACGTATAGGTCGGGCCGTGATTGGAATCGCCATCAGAGGCTCTAGTGTGAGTTTACGATACTACACTAATTCTACACTCGCTAGCGAGAACGTAAAAATTTAGTATGGAAAATTCGGAACTGTCAATGTCAAATTATCAATTTTCCATATACATAAATGTTTTACGCTCTCGCTAGCGAGTGTAGTATCGTAAACTCATGCTAGAGCCACTGTTATATCGGCCTGCGTAGCCTACGTGCGTAGGGCTGCGTTCGTTTTACTGGGCTACTATTTGGCTACTGTTTACTATAGACTAACTTTACTTAAAAGATTGCCTTATTATCCTTACCTACACGTTATAAAACAAAATCTCCCGCTGCGTCTGTTTGTATGTTCGCGATAATCTCAAAAACCGTTGATAGTCAATATTAAAAATGAGAAAGTTTGTGGGAGATGGGATGTATATGTGTGTTTGTGACTTTCACGGGAAAGATTACACTAACAGAATCTATAATTTATAAGTAATACGGAAACAGTCGCAAGCAGAAAATAGTCCCTTATAATTTATTATAAATGAAAAAGTTCGTGAATACGGATGTATCCATGTTTGTAAATACTTCACGCAAAAACTACTGAATAAAATTTGACAAAGCTTGCGGTAATATAGGTTATTAACATGAGAATAACACGGGGGTTATAATTTACAAAGATACGCAGACAACGTCACGAAGAAAAGCTAGTAATATAATGTTATGTAAGTGTTTTGAAATTAAAAATTCTGATTATGGCCCGCCATCGAAATTTTGAATTTTTTATCTGGAATCGAACCCGCGATTTCTGAATCAGAGCGTTGTTGAGGCAAGCAATTTTTTAAAGTATTTTAAACTTTTTTAAAGTTCACTACTTGTAAAATTAAGTCACTCGATTTAGCTAGTAAAGTAGATTCGTAGTTATTTTTAGGGTTTCGTACGTCCGAATAAAAAAACGGAACCCTTATAGGATCACTCGTGTGTCCGTCTGTCCGTCGATCACATGCAATTTATCTTCAATGTTCAATGTTCAATTAAAATGAAATTTTAATTTAAGGCATGTAAACATTAATTGTAAAGTAGGTACATATCCCACCTCGGTCCTGCATCTTTCCCAGTATTCTTTTATACATGACTAGACTGACTCGCCCTGGCTTCGCTCGGGAGCAATTGATTGGATTAGTATGTAATATACTAGCTGAGCACACGGCTTTACGATTTTATTGTTATGTCATCTGAACGACAGTTCGTATATATATCTTTTGAAGGCACAAATCAAAGTAGTGGCAGGGCACACTGCGTTTCGCAGTCATTTGGGCAGCTCGTCTGGCGGCAGTAACCACCTCCTTCCAGAAGACCACCGTGAAATAAAAGCACGTGTGCTGTTGTGTTTTGGCGAGTGAGGGATGCCAGAGCCCATTTCCCTATCCCCTCCTAATCCCTTATCCTTAATCCTACTGTAGTCGGCAGCGCACTTGCAGCAGCTTTGGCGTTGCTTGTGTTATAGGCGACGGTAGCCACCTACCATCAAGTGGACCGTCACCTGTCTGCCGATATTAACATAAATAAAATGTAGATTAGAAACCTATATTTGCCCATTCTGAACAGTGGGAAGCAATTTTTTATACAAAATGTTTAAAAAAACACATTAAAAGTTCAAAGACCCAAGGCAAGCATGAAGGTGTTTAAAAAATGTTGCCATGACTCAAAAATAAACGTTTATTATTGAAACATTAAACATTGAATGCATTATCCAACGAGTCTGCATAGATGAATAAATACATCTTAATATATTTATTTTGACATTAGAACACAAGTCAGGTTGAATGAATTCTTCGAAGTTAGCATCTTTGCCTAGAAAAAAATATCTCTACAGACCCTTAACAATCAATCACTTAAAACTTCTTTTTTAGAAAAACTTGAAAATTTAAGATAACTTGATTGACGGAAGAGCCAATTTCCTTAAAACCATTTTGTATCTTATACTTTATTTATTTATCCTGATGTTGTCAGCGTACTTCCTGTCCCCAAGCGTTGCGTCGTCTTTAAAGGAGACCTTAGTTACCTACCATCAACTGTAGCATCCGCCTGAGGCAACATTATCTTAAAAAAATATAAAACATACAAACATATTATTGAACCAATAATATATTATAATTTATTTAACAACTTAACATCTAACTTAAATGAATCGCGTAGAAATTATAAAATGTTCAAAAACTTTTGTACACATGAGAAATTAATTTAATCTATGATACATATAATAAAATCTTAAACGAGCCGTCTTTATTTTATGTTACCGAGGTTAAAAAAATAGTTTTTAGAATTTTTGTCTGTTTGTCTGTGCGTTTGTGCACGATAATCTCTAAAACGGCATAACCGATTTGAGTCCAGTTTTCACTGGTGTATTTTAGCAAGCTTCCCGTAACATTTAGTGTTTGTGTCATTTCAATCGGTTATCAAACCAAAAAGTTAGGCGCTATACCGAATACCATACCACGCGTACAAAGTTGTGGGCTCAGCAATTTTTAATAAAGACACTTAATTATTAATTGCTATTAAGACACTTACATATCTATGCATTCGATCAAAACACATTTGAGTTTCTCCATTTAGATTTCTTTTTATAAAAGACTAGTGATCCGCCCCCGGCTTTGCACGGATGCTTTTTTCTAATTTTCCTTCAACGATATAGGATTTCAAGGAATATTTAAAAATTATTGGCCAAATTAGTCCAGCCGTTCTCGAGTTCGAGCTTAACAACACATTTTACGATTCGTATTTTTGTAATTGTATATTTCGTTTTGTAATAATTAATTATTAAAAAAATGCAAGTGAAGCGTAAAAAATGCATTTTTTTTTCTGTTAAGGTTTTTTTCGGCAGACAGGTTTTTTTTTATTAATTTAATTCAAAATACATAACAAAAACCTTAATACTAAATAAGTCGTCAAACTTACATGAAGTTTGTTGACGACTATATATGCACTCTTATCTTCTAAAACAGCTGCGCAATAGGTACTTGTGCATACTTTAATGAGATACAATTTACAACCAATCAGTAGGTATATAATGTTACCACTTGATGGTAGGTGACTACCGTCGCCTATAACACAAGCAACGCCAAAGCTGCTGCAAGTGCGCTGCCAACTGCAGTAGGATTAAGGATAAGGGATTAGGAGTGGACAGGGAAATGGGCTCTGGCATCCCTTACTCACTCACCGAAACACAACAGCACACGTGCTGTTATTTCACGGTGGTCTTCTGTAAGGGGGTGATGGTTACTCCCGCCAAACGGGCTGCCCAAATGACTGCGAAAACGCAGTGTGCCCTGCCACTACTTTCCAAATCCAGTGACAAGTTGATTTTTCAAAGTTGACCCTGCCGGGAAACGAACCCGGGAACCCTAGAACAGAGCGTTAAGGCAAGCCCCCTAACCACTCATCCAACCCTTTTCCACCTTTGGATATTAAAATGTGGTAATCAAAGAGCAAACATCACGTGGCATAGAGTTACGAAACTGCTGCGGCACTAATAATGGGTTCGATTCAAACAAAATGCGTATTTCTCGGGCGGTCACCCATCCAAGTACTGACCGCTACAATGTTGCTTAACTTCGGTGATCGTACGTCAACTGGTGTATAAAAGAAAACACCGACGTGACCGACAAAACAAGGAGATTTTTTTATATTTCTAATTTTTACTGTAATTTTTTCATTTTTTTTTCAATTAAAAGTTTCCATACAAAGAGAATAATCTCTACAAAAAGCTGCATTATCGAATGGACAAGCCCGCAATAGTAACAAATTAGGAATGGGTCAATTTCAAATGTCCGACCTTGAGATCGGAAGTTCTCCAAACATAGACTCTAAGATGAGTGGTCCAATTCACTGACTTGTAGCGAAGTATTAAATCTTATTATTTTTATTTGAATTGTTAAATAATCTTACTAATTTTTATAACTTCGACAGATATGTCGCAATATAAGTTTAAAGATAAGTATTATTATTTTATAACGTTTTTGGGTCACTAACATAATTATGACTGAATTCGATATCAGTTAAATAAATGTGAAAGTCCTTCAAAATTATTGTAAAATTATAGGAATGAATTGAAAAATTACAAGAGAGCTTGTAATTTTTCAGGACAAAAAGGACGTAATTCAGAATTCTGTAATTCAAAAGAATTAATAAACTATAATGGTAATGAACAACTCAAGAGTTTTGTCATATTAGACAGACACCATACAGTGTATATGTGATAAAAAAAATTATCATTGTTTTTTTATCACAATAAATGTGATAAAAAAAACATGCTGATATACAGCTTCGCTTATTGCATATGTTTTGCCATAAAATAAGCATTAAGTAAGTAACATTTAGTCACGAAATTAAGTTATGAATTTGATTTACTTTGCAAATAAATAGACGAACGTCTTTACATTATAAAACTTGTCACGCAGTTGGTATTCGCACGTTATTCGGTAATAATTTATAACTTAGACCACACGGTGACGAAACACGTAAAATACGATTGTCCAACGTACAACGGGTTAGGAGAGGTTTTTCCCTTTGATATCTGCTGCATTGATACGGGTGTTTACATTTACGTCACCATGTTGTGTAATTCGTTTTTTAAACTAACACAATATTTGTTAAGTAGGAATTTCACAAATATTTGTATATGGCTTACAACAGTTAAAATCTGTACATGCCAAGGGAATGAATACTCTGACACGTTCGACCGAAGGTTTCTTTTATTTTTCATACGGGCTTTAGTAGTGATTGAATTAACGAGATTTTTTCTGTTTTAACTACTAAATGTGTTAAACTAGTTTCAGGATTTTTGCAATTTGAATGAAGTTAAATGTTACCCACCCACTGGATCCTATATACTCGAATATAGATTTAGGTCCCAGCGACAATTTTATAACTAGCTGAGCCCGCAACTTCGTACGCGTGGTATTCGGTATAGCGGGTAACTTTTTTGTTTGTAAACCGATCGGAATGAAACAAACACTATGTGTTATGGGAAGCTTGCTGCAATACATCAATGAAAACCGCATTCAAATCAGTCAAGTCGTTTCAGAGATTAGCACAAAGACATTAGCACAAGACAAACAACGATTTTATTATACATAGAAACAAGCTCCAGCCTAAGCTGAACCCTATTTAATATGACTGATTATATAGATCTCAGGTCAACTTAAATTGGATAAATACTCAAAATCACCTAAAATTACTATTTTTAACTTTATATAAACTTTCAATCATCATCGTTTTACAGATGATAAACATATACATAGTTAGGTAACTAAAGTTTCAGCCAATTCTACCGAAGAGTTATTTTACTTATTGCATTTTTATCGAAAAAATGTTGGACGTGATTCATTAAATTTACATAGCTTTTTTATTTCTATAATACATATGATACATTGTACACGATAAAAATGTTATGGGAAGCTTGCTGCAATATATGAGTGAAAACCGTATTCACATCGGTTAAGCCAGCGATTAGTGTCTGCGCACAAACAGACAAGACATTTTGTGACCTGGCTAATTGTTTTTTTGAAAAAAATCTTTAATGTACAGACGCCGCTCGTTTACGATTTTATACATGTTTACGATTTTATTTTAGATATCTACATGATGTACATATATCTGAATGACTTCACAAAGTCAGCATTGTTTATAATAATATGTTATATAATTGTAATAAATAACGTAAATTGTAGGAGTTACACTATTTATCTTTAGGCTTAGTCCTGTAAAAATAGTTGTAAGCGTGGAAATAAATAAATAAATAAATAAATAAATAAATAAATAAATAAATAAAAAAAATCTATACACTTACTCGTGTATAGATATAGAAAAACACAAATAATAATGGTACCGCAATCATTTTTATTTATCCGGTTTTAAAGTATGCATTATAGACGATAATAATAACAGCAATAAAGTTAAGAGGTATTTTAAACCGTATTATCATTTTAAATGACCTGTTAGCAAAATGCAATTGTAGATGTTAATGGCGAAAAAAAACAACATCATAACAATGTGTGTTGCGACTGGATTTATCTATAATTTGCGATAAAATTAATCTCAAGTTTTATATTGCATTTTATTCGTGTTTACAGAAATCTCTAGGAAAAAGTAAACTTATTATGTTAGCTATAAATGATTCCAGAATGACAGTTAATAAATTAAAAAAAAAATAAAAAAAAAATAACAGTAACAGCAAGAAAGAAAGTTACAAAAAGGTCCATACTCAGCGTTTTGCTGGCATAGACCAACACTGATCTTCCGTAGGAACCCTTTAGTTCCAAATGACAACGTGTGCTGTTTGTTATCGGAGTTCATCCCTATCCCTTGTCCTATATACTGTTAAGCTCGTCAACTCACTTGCAACTCTAATCGCGGTGAATAAATGGTCCAATGTATTAGTCTACACCAAATTCCGAAATGAGGCTGCGTGACGAAAAACCTTTGCCTAAAGTTAAAAGAATGTTGACGCCATCTTAATAAAAATGTCAATGTCAAACATTTGTATTTTGCCATTTAGAAAATGGTGCGGACTATCTTATTATTTATTTCGCGTAATAATAAACGCTGCTTATTTATTTTATCATCTCAGCTGTAAGACGTCCACTATGTCCAGGACATACGCTAGCTTCTCCCATTTAATGGAGTCTGTCCGCTCGGAAGCAGCCTGGATCCAATTCGACTCGAGTCCGTTATTACGTCGTCAGACCATAAATATTTCTCATAACTATTTCTTATTAAGTAATATTTTATTGATGTCTTCTTTTATATATTTTTGACGAGCCCGTTGGATGATTAACGCTCTGTTTTAGGGCTCCCGGGTTCGATTCCCGGCAAGGTCAACTTTGAAAATGAACTTTTAGCACACTGCAGTCATTTGGGTAGTCCGTCTGATGGCAGTAACCTCTTAAATAACAGCGCGTGTGCTGTTATTTAAGAGATGCTAGAGCCAAATCCTCTCCTAATCTCTTGTGATGCTGGATGTGGAATGGATGTGGAATGAATGGATTTGATCAAATTTTCAGGCCATTTATTTATTATTTTTAGATAAATAATAAAAAAACACACCTATTGTATGGCCTCCAAAGTAAGCACTTATAGGCTTGTGTTATGGGTTAACCAGACCAGAGCTGAATTTGAAAAGTTCATTTTCAAAGTTGACCCTGCCGGAAATCGAACCTCTGACGCAGAGCGCTAAGGCAACCTTAACTTTGTCCTTATCCTTACAATAGACAAATTTATAGACGGAGCTCTATTAGTTAATATACAAACAATTCAAATGTAATCCGCGTAACGGGAAAACATTTATTAATATGATTCAACTGTCTTTTTTGTAGTTTGACGTCACACTCCTTAAATTATCCTGTGGTTTTTGAAACACGTACGTAAATGGTATACCTATATTTTTATTGCACCAAATTGTAATAAAATTCTATTAATTAAAGATACCTAACGAAATGTGTATACGTAGTAAGTACTATGTCTTCTTGATAGCCTATTCATAGTCTGAGAACATAATCTAGACCCTTAGAAGGATAAAAAATGTTAAAGAAAAACACCTTGAAATAACAGCACTAGTGCTATTGTGTTTCAGTGCGTAAGTAAAAAATGCTAGTATCCATTTCCATAATGCGCTTGTCCTGTTATCTAAGAGTAGGTAGCTTGCGTTTATTGGTGATTGTAGCCGTCTAAATGAGCCGTCAATTTCCCTAAATAGTTTTGTCAAAGTATTTATTCTTCTAGAAGTTTGTCGAAAGCAATAGAGACATATTTTTAGATTAGGTGACCCATACATTGCAATAAGTCATAAATGATTATACTAAATTATTAATGCATTTTTTGGGTATAAAACAATTACAACTCAATTAAGCAGTCTTTAATTATGACGTGAAGACGGCTACAAAACTATAGAGAAGCAGAGGCTCTAGTATGAGTTTACGATACTACACTCGCTAGCGAGAACGTAAAACTTTTGTATGGAAAATCGTGAACTGTCAATGTCAAATTGTCAATTTTCCATATAAATGTTTTACACTCTCGCTAGCGAGTGTAGTATCGTAAACTCATGCTAGAGCCACTGAGGCAAAAACCAAAACATCTGACTGCCAATGTACATACAGTGTACGACAACCTAAAAACCGTCTGCTTGTCCGACACGCGTTAACTAATTTATTTTTATTTTTTATTTATTTATTTATTATACATGAAATAATTAGAAAAATATTTACAATGTCATTGTATTATTGACGCGTCTGACTTCTGGCTGTAATTTAGGAGTTAGGGCTGTTCACTTGGGCAAACGACATTTACATTAGAACTCGCTGGCGGCGGAGACATTCAATTACCATTAGAACAATACACAAAAAAAAAATTATACAGTTTTTTAAACTAACATTAACTTACATTACAGGATTCATACGCGCAATAAGCCGTTTTCGAGAGAATTTTCAATAAAAGTCAAATTCTTCTTGTGTTCTAACTTTTTTTGTGGAGTTTCTATTATCTTAACGAAAATTCTTTGGTTCAACAATTGGTTCTTCACATGTTTAAGTCATAATATATATTTTTTCAAAGCAATTATGTTGTCTATTTCTTGTAACATCTTCATTAAACAATGTATATTTTTAGTATTTAGCGTTTGTCTCCACCTTAATGAACATAATAATCATGTAACATATGTAAATAGTGAAAGAATTTTTCAAATAAGTATTGGATCCTCTGGAGATCCACTTACACAAACAAACTTTCAAAATTCACTCTCCCTTTTAGAGTTTTTAAAAATTCTAAAGGCACAAAGAAGTGTGACAAGTTTGGAATAATTTTATTAATGGCAATAATGGTAATTGTCATTTTTGTGTTACTTTTTGTCGTGATTTACATTATGAATGTTACATATAAAGAGTATATAATCACTACGTTTTAGTTACATATTGATTTATTGCACTCATCTGCTGTGGCTGGTACTGGCGACAGTAGCCATTTCTTATCAAGTGGATCATCAGTTAGTTTGTCGTCCTTTAACATAAATATGCGCTTGACAAAATGTACTTTATTTATTTTATTTATTTATTTATTTATTTTAAAATTTACAGATAGTTTACACATATGAATAGTTTTTCGGTGACCTTTACACTAAGCATAGCTTGTATTGTAAAGGCCAGAATTTAATAAGATATAACATTTTAGAATTAAAAATAGTCATTAAAAGAAAAGGAGATTTGGGTGCCTGTCTATGTGTCTGTATGTATGTGTGTGTGCGTGAATGTTACCGGTAAGTATATTATATATTATGTATAGTGAAAATCAAATAGTGAAAAATAGATCATATTTGTAGCGTTTTTGATAACAGGATAAAAAGAATGCTCAATTTATGAGATGAAGTCCATTATAGTAATTTGACACATAAAAAGGCTGTACGCATATTTGCGTTCAGCAATATATGTCATATACTGTGGTCATATATATCACGTCCCACTGCTAGAGGTCTCTCTATTAATATATTTGTTGTGTGGGTTATCAGACAGGCTGACGGTCCACTTGATAAGTGGCTATCGTCGCCTATAACACAAGCAACGCCGTATATAGGAGCTTCCGCTGCGACCATAGTTAGGATTAAGGATAAGGGATTAAAAAGGATTAAGGATGGTGAGGAATTTCAGTAACTACTATACTTATAGATAAATAAAAATATATTTTTTTTATTTATTTATTTATTTTATTTTATTTTATTTTATTTATATTAGGGACACAAACAGAAATTGAATTACATTACAGGAAGAAGAACAAAGTTAACACATATTCCGGAAACGTGTCCACAGATAAGTATTACATAAAAGAGTCCGAGCAGAAAAAAAATACAAAAAATAACAATATGCTAAAACATTATAATTATAATATCTGTTTCGATTTTAATCTATTTTAATCGAAACAGACATTGACAATAAATAATTTAGATATTTTGGAAAAAAAGCCGGGATTTCATCCAAATAGCTTTTGCTGCAAAAACATTTAAAAAAAAATGTGTTCTAAGATATAGTTTTAAACTACGATTATTTTACTTATCGCAAAGGTTGCATTTCTGCAGTATAAATTCTCACCGGAAATTCCATACAAGTCGCGGGCGCACCCTGGAGCTCAGAATAGATTTGTCGTCCTTATTCAACACGTCGCGTAGGACAGAGACGAACAATTAATTTTTAAACATGTATTGCATACGGTCTATATACGTGTGTATCTTAACCGCACCTATGTGGCTGAGTCAATGAAATATTTTATTTACTAGCTGGTGCCGGCGACTTCGTCTGAGTTGAAAAATAAAATAATATAACGCCTGATAAAATATATGAGCAATATAACGCCTGGCGATTAGATGGTCCCACGAAAACAGTACATTTTTCTGGATGAAGGATACATTTTATATCCTTGATAAAGTATGTATATATGCAAAATTTTACGATCATTGGTTGAGTAGTTTAGGCGTGAAAAGGTAACAGACAGACAGAGTTACTTTCACATTTATAATATTAGTATGGATAATTGGTTGGAATTTTGTAAAAGAGTAAATATACATTTTCTTTAAATGTTAAAGTAGTCTTACGGTCCACAGGTGGCTACCGTCCTCTATGTGCCTGCTTACCATAGTAGGATTAAGAATAAAGGATAAGGGAGGGATTAGGAAATGGGATAACAAATAATAGATAAAATATTTACTATTTTAGAAGACATTTTTGAGGAATCTCATTATTTGAACAAGGTGCCGATGCCCACAGTATTTTATATAAATCGTTCAGTAGAACCTCTATCCCGCAGATGCGCGAATTTTGAATCCCTTCTGAAGTTTTTTTGCCTAACTACAATATGTGCTTTTTCAAGCTATCTGAAAACAAATTCATGCTGGGTCCGCAACGTACTACTAACCCCTTACTGGTTCCTTGTGGTTTCTTGTGTCTTTTCTGGAGACTGTAGCCACGTACCATCAAATGGACCGTCGTCGGCGCGCCTGCCACTCTTTATCTATCGAATAGAAATAAATAGCTAAATGTATTGCTAAACGCAAAACTCGAGAATGGCTTCACTAGTTTGGTTCAATTTTGTTTTTTTTTTTATAATAATGTAATGTTAATACATACCTTATACAGAAATAACAAATATAGAATACAATAAACATTCAATCTGTACGACACAGTATAAAAATTACATTGTTTATACTGTTTTATAATCTATTTAAAATAAAATCGTAAACAAGCCGTGTCTGTACATTAAATATTAAAAAAAAACAATTTGTTCACGTTTAACTTATGTTACCGAGCTCAAAAACATAGTTTTTTAGACTTTTTGTCTGTTTGTCTGTGCGTTTGTGCACGCTAATCTCAGAAACGGCATAACCGATTTTAAAGCGGGTTTCACCGATGTATTGTAGCAAGTCTCCCGTAACAGTTAGTGTTGGGTTTCATTTCAATCCATTTACAAACACAAAAGTTACGCGCTTTACCGAATACTACGCGTACGAAGTTGCGGGCTCAGCTAGTATTTTTTATAAAATACATATATCAACGCACAGCCAAAACTACTAAGTCTAAAAAGCTGAAATTTGGAACATGGGTTTTTTTATAACGTAAGGATTTTTAAAAATTACAACTTCATGCGGGCGGGTCGCTAGTTAATGATAAGCTTCATGTTTTTCCATTGAAACTGTTACTTCGTGTAAGATTTAATAGCTTTTTTTATGTGGTAGAAATATTAAAAAATCGCGTAAGTTAGTCTTAATAAGTAGAGTTTAGTTTCCAGAAGGATTTCTACGAAATTATTTTTGTCAAAGAGATTTTTTAAATTTCACACTTTTTTTACCTTAAACAAATTATTATTACCACTTTTATCAATCGAAACCCTGTCCATTTAAGATTAAAGAGAAACAAAAAGAAACCAATTAAATTAATTAAATATTTATTTTAACTTACAAATACAAATTAAAGCTTCACAGAAAAATAGAATTCTTAAAATTATTGAGCACATAAATCATATAAAATATTGACATTTAACTAGATTTTAAAAAACAACTTTTGGTATAAGAAATACTTTACGTCATTATCCTATCCATATTTCAAACGCGAATTAAAAAAATATATTTATTCTAAACTAAAGTCTTTCCATTCTATTTTAATTAAAATGTATTTCTATGCGATTAATTTATTATTTTATAAAACATATTTGGACGAAAATACTGACACTTTTCACTCTTAAAACAACCGTTTAACAAAATAAACACTTTAAAAAAAAAATATTCCACAGAGTATTCTTCAACATTATATTTCACTAGTAGACCATTGAGAGCTCACAAGAGTCCGAATCTCTTTTCGACAATGAATTTCGAAACACATATAGCTCCAAGTCTGTAATATCCATGAGCACAATTTCTAGTCGATAACTGGATGGATCTTCTCTTTTCTCTTATCACGCTCGCTGTTATCTTCTCATCGGTTTTCCTCTTCTTCCTGCTCATCTCTATGCAGTTGCTGCACGGTAATCGTGGTAGCATTGCAGGAATTACAGGATACGGTGTCACCTCACCTGCCGCTTCCAATTTGTCCTGTTCCATGAAGAAATCCCACAGGCTAACTTTGCCCTTTCCCGTCTGCTCCTCTTCGCATACGCATGGGCTTTCATCTTCGCCCAATGCGAACGTGTTCATTAAGTATAAACTTAGCATGATACATATAAGTTTAAGCGCCATGTCCACTGAACGACTGTCTGTTGTAGAATGAATAGTAAAAGATCCCCCATGCGTGTTATATAGCCACTGATTTGTGACTCAGTTTGTGACTCAGGGCTCGTCTTTGCGTAATTGGCGCAATCAATCCGCTTGTTCGTATAATATTTAGTATACATAATTTTCAGTAATTTCTTGTGTTTTGCTATTGAATAGTTTGTACGCTATAGAAATTGTGAAAGGAAAAACTGTTATACAACATTTAAAGATAATGGCAATAAATAAAAAATATATAATTTTTTACCATTGGACTTAGAAGCCTACGTCTGCGTAAATAAGAATAATAATAAAATGGTAAACGAGCCGTGTCTGTATTTTAAATATAAAAAAAAGGAATTTGCACACATTGTACTTATATTACCGAGGTAAAAAAAAGTTTTGTCAATTTTTGTCTGTTTGAGCGTTTGTGCACGTTAATCTCAGAAACTGCTTAACCCATTTGTATGCGGTTTTAACTGATGTATTGTAGCAAGTTTCCCGTACCATTTAGTGTTTGTTTCATTCCAATCAGTTTACAAATAAAAAAGTTACGCGCTATACTGAATACCACGCGTACGAAGTTACGGGCTCAGCTGTTTACAAATGAAGTCAATATGGAGTTTTTTTTTTTAATTCTAAAAAATAGTAATAATAATAATAATAATTTGAATATTCCTTAAAATTATTATAATGAATATTTTTTTTAAGTTATAATAAAAGATAAATGGATAATTCTAATTACTAAATAAAAACTCAAAAAAATAACTACTTAGTTATAAATTTGTGATTTTGTTTGTGATTTTCTTAAACTCATTTTTGTCTTTCCGTAAAGGGCTGAAATTCTTTTATATAAGTACTTAGAGGAGTTTTGAGAAAGTAATTATATTGTAGTTATTTGTACCTTATGAAACTAAAAATGCATTATTTTTTTTAAATTTTATCTTTGTTCATATTATTGATCTGAGGACTCAGACGAACCGATTTTAATGTGGTCTTCATGTTTAGAATTTCGTTAGCAGAATGACAACTTTTCAAAATTGTCATTCATTCATCTTTTGAAACCATTTGACGAAATTAGCAGTTTTAATAATATTAGTTTTTTTTTAATGCTAAGATCTCCAGACAGGTTGACGGTCCACTTGCTGGTAGGTGGCCACCGTCATCTATAACACAAGCCACAGGTGCTGCAAGTGCTCTGGCGACTACAGTTGGATTAAGGATAAGAGATTGGGAGGGGATAGGGAAATGGGCTCTGGCTCACTCACCGAATACGACAGAACACATGTTACGGTGGTCTTCTGTAAGGGGGTTGTTACTGCCGCCAGACGGGCTGCGAAACGTAGTGTGCCCTGCCACTATTTTCCAGATCCAGACCAGAGCCAACTTTGAAAAGTTTGAAAGTTTGACCCTGCCAGGAATCGAACCCTGGAACCTTAGAACAGAGCGTTCAGGCACGCACTCTAACCACTCATAATTTATATTATACCCGACTTGGCCCAAGAGATTGTCGACATGTAGGTAGTTGCGACCGGTGTAATCATCTCAGTCGTTTTATCAGCCAAAGGGCTGATCCCAACCGGTCTCACAGGTAACCTGAGACGTTGGGGTTCCGTAGTGGTTCCTTCCCTGCCCAGATGCAGAAGGCAGGAGAAAGCACGATCGGAGGATAGAATCGTGCTTCGGTCCCTGTCTTTAACGCCCTGAACCCCTAACGATTGTGTATCTGTCGGGGGTACACCGTCTTCCTCTCTTTTGTCTTTTGGAGGCTTAGGCGAGTAAAGTTAACAGATAATTATTAATGAATATGATTTATTTGTTTGTTTATTTGTTTATTTGACAAGGCGTACCAACTAAATACATACTTAGACATAACATACAACAACACATTAAAAAAAAAACATTATAAGTATAATGTTATAATTATTATTATAATTATAATTATTAAACATTATAATAATTATTATTACCTATGAATAACATGTCATTAAATAGGTCGGTGGATATCACCTGACGTATGTTATTGGTCGTAGTTATTGCGTAGAAATGAGTAATGTATTGTTCACCATTGCGTACCTACATAAGGTTTATAATTTATGAAATTTCAATAAACACTTTTCACGCTAACAGACAAACACTTTTCTCATTTTTGGAATTCTAAGATGACGTCTTCGAACGTCTTTAAGACTCAGGTTGGGATGCCGGCTTCTCATATCGTAACTTCTATATCTAGACATATCAATTATGCAATGCATACTTTTAATATTATAAATGTGAAAGTAACCCTTTCACGCTTTAATGGCAGGTATGTCCGCCTTTGCTCACGCTTGGTGGCGCTGGTGTTGTTGGAGATCACACCATTTTGACAGCTCCCTTAATCGTTTATTGTTTTTGTGTGTTTGCTTTTTGTTTATTATTTGTTTTGAGAAAAATGGCAGAAAAGTGCGCCTTTTGGACAGTTGGTGAGCTGAAAAAAGAATTAAAGAAGAGAAACGCTAGAGTTACAGGGGAAAAGGAAAAAGGCACAACACAACACTGAGGAATTATATTTTCCACAAAATGTTTAATATTCTTTCACTCAACTAATAATTGCTTATGAATTAAGCGCCATCTGCTTTGAGCTTTCGAGATTAGCCGCTAAACCGATCATCATAAAATTTTGCATACACATTGTCAGGGATGCCTGAAAGGACATAGGGTACGTTTCATCCAAAAAACTGTTATCCCGAGGGCTCATCTAACGCCTCATAAAGCTATAAATGCAATGAAGAAGTTAGCCGTTACATTGCTCATTAGATTTAGTAAGGCGTTTTTTTTTTTCAACGCAAGCGAAGCCGCGGGTACCAACTGGTATACATATAATGGATTTGGATACGATTTTTACTAATAGAAAGAGCGATAAACAGGAAAGGTTTTTGTATATAATTTATAGAAAATAAAGCATTCGTGCGAAGCCGGAAGCAGTATTAATATTATTAATATTAATAATTATTAGCAATATTAATAAAGCCAAATGAGTTGATTTTTTGTTACGATTTCAAGCTTTAAGTAATCAATCGATCACCATTAAATATTGTATACGCGTTGTTAGGGGTAAAAAGAAGGACATAGAGTATCAAGTACCTACTGTTATCGAGGCACGCAAGCCAAATTGCAGGCAAAAGCTAATTTGATTATAAAAGTCAACCACACGAGTTAGGACAACAAAATGTAGCTCCCTTAACTTACAATCCACAATAGTTTTACTGAAAATCGGCATTAAATGGTTATTCTACGAAGAACAAATCGGCGAAAAACCTTCATAGTTGCAAATAATTTTTAAAAAAGTAGCCTAAATTACTTCTTGTAAGATTAGCTATCTGCCGGTGAAAGTTCTGTCAAAATCGGTCCAACCGTTTCGAAGATTAGCAGGAACAAACAGCCAGAAAATTTTGTTTTTTGTACGTATATACTTTGATATACATTTAGTAAAAAGCGGTTATTTTGACATTACAAACAGACACTTAGTATAGATATGTTACTGGGAACAGACTGAAGAATTATTCAAATAGGTGCAGTACCTATATATATATACTCTTCACGTATAAACAAATTTACAAAAGTAACTCCCTTACTTATAATCCTAAGTATACATATGTATTATTCACGCTACAAAACAGTGCATAACTTAATGCGTCCATATATACCCACACTAAAACAAGACAACTTAATTAAGTTGAAGAAAATAAAACTTTATGTATCTGCTTCATTATTTAATTGGTGAATAGCGGGCGTTGTCTCTAAATATAAATAAAAAACCTAATAAAAATTAAGTAAACAGGCTTGGCCATGTTACCCGGACGATGATAAACCAATAAAAATACAATTCCATTTTTATTATACATCACGGTCGCGTTTCAGGAAATTGGATATTACTGTGTATAACTACGTTATTATACATGTACATAATATGTGTGCATAAATAAACATTATATTACACGCTCAGCAATCGTTGGAACAAGGTCTTTAACTTTATGCAAAGGTCCTGGATGCGTAGGAAACCCAATGCTATCTCTATGGCTATGGCTGATAGCTTGCAACTTAAATGTCATTATTTATCTAAAAAAAACCTTTTTTACTTAAAACTATTGAGCAGGAATATTTTGCTCACTCATCGAAGAAAAGTTTTTTGAATTTAGATCTGCGAATTAAAATTATCATTACTTCGGAAACGTTCTAAAAGTGACTAAATGAAGTCTCCATAGCTTCAAAGTCCCGGAAGACGAGACAGTCCCACGATCCAAGTCCCGGGACGTCCTGGGACTTCGACACTAATGAATACAATTATAATCAAGGTTATTTTTGGCAAGATATGGCAATTAAAAAGGGATTTTAGTAAAAATCACTATTTGTTGAATTATAAAATTCTGACATTTATATTTATTTATAGTACAAACAAATTGTATGTTTAATTCTTGTATATTTAAACTCAGGTTCAATTTTTGTCAGTAAAATTATAAAACGAACTTAGTAATTTTACAAAGCTAATAATTAATATTAATAATCATTATATATCTACTACTTATTATTTGTCATAATCCTTATATTAAGAATCCATTTATGATTTATTATTAAATGTTCTAAATATAAAACAGACTTAGAATTTAGGATTATATACGCATTAATAATCCTCATCAATTATAGTCTCTATTCAACATTCCTATAAATAACAATTAGACTTCTTTACTGATTTAATAAAAATATATTTTAAAAAAAATGAGACCTCCAGTAATCATATCATTTTGAAAATAACATGATTACCATACAATTTAACAACCATATCTCGTCTCGAATCTCGACACAAAGTCTAGGAACTCGAGACAACAAAATTATCAAAATCCCGGGATTTCGAAACATGAGAAAACCCGGGGCTCAAACTCTACCACAGAATAAATAATTACTAAACGGTGAAGTAGACTAGGCACTTCGTTGGAATTCAAATACCTTTCCCCGTAACCTCTCTCAGCTCCCCGCGTTCGTCCTATGGATTGTGTGATTAGAGCGCGGCGTAAGACGTCATCGGAGCGAGCTGCTCATCAAGTTACTGGCACACTTGATGAGCAGTATCTATTTTCTTTAAATATATTTTTTATCTGTCGTATTAATGTGGACTGAATTCCTCCAGAATGGCTGGACCGTTTTTTTTTTGTGAGTATGAGTAGGTCCCTAGATGGTTTACATAGACTCATAATTGGACCCGAAAGATGGCGCTGGAATCGGGTTACTGATATAATTTCGGGTTCGGACAGGACAACGTCTGCTGGATGCGCTATAACTATAATAACTGTTTTTCACCAGTATTTTTATACATTTTATTTGTTGTAGTTTTATTCCAAAGTAAAAGTATCGTCCAATCTATTACACACTGTATTGTCTCTTGTGCCATTGAATTTGTTACTACGCCATAGGCCATAGTATCAGTAGTCCGATTACTTAGTCCGATGATATTAGAACATCGGACTACTGGCCCTTTATACTCAGTATTCGAAGTTGGCACTTACAAAGAAATATAAGTTTCCTCTATTATTGCACAAATATTATATTAAAACGAAATTTTAATAGGTATCAGTCTGTGTACTGTGTCTACACATATAAATAATTAATAAAAAAATCGCAGGAAAATTCGCAGTCCACTTGATGGTTGGTGACTACATACCGTCGCTTTATTAACACAAGAAACCAAGAAACGCATAAGTGTTGCAAGTGCGCTGCGGCCTTAATAAAATTTGAAGAATCCTGCATTAGGGGTTACTAGGATCCCGAGATGGCCGGCGTACCTCCGCTTTCGGGTACGCCGAGGTTCCGACAAGCGTAATCCTCCCCGCGCTGACCAGCCGAAGTTGTGTAACAACGTTCCTGCGATCGCGTCCATCTACGGCCGCGCTAGAAAGTCGTTGGGTTTTAGCCGGTAGGAGTCCGGTATAACCCACAGCGTCCACCTTCGCTGCTGGGTATCCATGATGGATTTCCCAACGTAAAAAAAGGGGTTGCCAGGATAACACTCTGAAAGATTTTTCTGACATCCCTTACTCACTCATCGAAACATAGCATTTATTTGACATAAGGGTTTGGTCATATTTTTATTATCTTTTTTAATTTTCGCAGCCATAAATTGGGCAGCCCGTCTGGCAGCAGTAACCACCCCCTTACGGAAGAGAACAGTGAAATAACATGTGTTCTATTGGGTTTTGGTGAGTGAGTAAGGGATGCCAGAGTCCATTTCCCTAACCCTTTCTAATCACTTATCCTTAATAATACCACAGTCTAACCATACAACGAATGTGCTTGCGTAGAGCAACGTTCGGCGAACTCGGTTCAGTTTGCAGGCTCGAACATTGAGCGTTGCCCGACTGTATGAGGTAAGTATGGCTAGACTGTGATAATACTAAGGTCGTTAGCGCACTTGCAGCACCTGGGGCGTAGCTTGTAGACTATTGCCCGTTGTGAGGTCCCTCGAGTTGGCCGGCGTACTTCCACTTTCGGGTATGTCGAGATTCCGACAGGGAACACAGTGCTCCCTGCGCTGGACAGCCGTGGTGAGTTGCGGATGTTGTGTCATAACGTCAGCCGGTAGGATTCCGGCTTAACTAAATTAAAAAAAAATTTAAATAAAATTAAAAAGAAAATGGGGAGTTGCTTATCTCAACAGGCGACGGTAGCCATCTACCATTAACCATTTTTTATGTGAACCATAAAAAAGATACAGTTTCAATAGAGGTTTTATAAATTGACGCCACATTGACGCACACAGATATTATTGCTACGATCACACATACAATTAAGTACATATTTAAAACATTTTTATGCGAGTATAATTGTTGTTGTATGAAAGTCATTCGAGCGATTTCAAGTACGATTGGAAATAACCAGCAGATTGTTGTGATGGGAATTACCGCTTTTTTGTAATTGAATTACCCAAGTCCGTGAATCTTAGAGCCCATTTTCATTGGTCGATAGTCCCCGCATGCGGGGTGCGGACATTCACTTTGAAGAATGGTAATTAGCAAGCCTATGTACCTACCGTAGATCAACAGTTAAATAATGTTGTGTAGAACAATTTTAACTGTCGTAATTCAAATAACCGTTTTTGATTGCAATGACTTGTGTCCGGCACCCCGCATGCTGTATATAAACCGAGTTATCGATCAATGAGAATTAGCCCTAGAGGTTAAAACCTCTAGGGCTAATTCTCATTGATCGATAACTCGGTTTATACTAAGGTAATATTTGAAACGTACGTTATTAATAAAAATAATAGTAGCGTTGTAATATTTACGACTAATCCAACGGGCTTTGACGAGCCCGTTGTATGAGTGGTTAGGGTGCTTGCCTTAACGCTCTCTCTCCGGGGTCCCGGGTTCTATTTCCGGCGGGGTCAACTATGGAAATAAACTTTTCAAAGTTGGTTCCGGTCTGAATTTGGAATGTAGTGGCAGGGCATACTGTGTTTCGCAGTCATTTGGCAGCCCGTTTGGCGGCAGTAACCACCCCCTTACAGAAGACCACCGTGAAATAACAGCATATGTGATGTTGTGTTTCGGTGATTGAAATAGGGATGCCAGAGCCCATTACCCTATATCCCTTCCTTATTCCTTATCTGCAGCGCATTTGCAGCGCTTGTGGCGTTGTTTTATAGGCGACGGTAGCCACCATCGAGTGGACCATCAGCATGTCTGTCGAACTTAACGTTAAAAAAAATTATTCACCTAAAGCATTTTCAAAATCACTTAATATAAGACGGTCCAGTTTATGATTAAATTATTTACCTAAATTTTTAGAAACAAATAAAATCTTACTCGAAAATATTAATTAATATAAATTAAAATAAAAACTTTAGTAAGTAATTGTAATGAAAAATTTGACAACGTTAATGAACCCATAAAATTGTGAACATAGAAAAAAGGAAACTACTTTTCTACTTTAATTAAAAAACTAATTATAACTGAAACATGTAACATATCATACCCATACGTAATCTGGACATATAAACATATAGAGCAATACTATATGTGTTCACATGTGGGGGATATGTCTTATATTGTAGAAAAATCTTAGGCAGGCTCACTCCTCTCGCGGCCCCTCACAATAATTAGTTTAACAGTGTTCGAGCACCCACCGCTGCCCCCCCTCCCTGCTTCGGCACCCCCTCTAACCCCCCCTTATTTCAACAAACACACGAGCCTTCGAAACTTGTATGGGTTATTGTACGAGTGTGCGGGCGCGGCAACTATTGGAAAAAAATATCCACCAAATTGGGGGAAATGGTCATTTATATTAAGCCGCGGTTGCCTGAGTTTCATTTCGCGTTCGAAGAAACTCACTTCAGTTTCTGTTACGATATCCCGTTTCCGAATGGCTCCCTTAATACATGTGGATCTTGTTGGGATGCCGTCTGATGCTATGTAGTTTTGGTTCGAATTCTGGGCGGGCCTGAACCTCTGACTATTATTTTTTTTCTAATTGCTTGCTCTAAACAGTGAAGGCAACCACCATTTCTGTACATTAAGACTGAATCTTGGAAGACATTTTACTAATAAAGTTTTATTAGTTTTTATTAAGCGAAGTTTTACTAAAGTACTGGAGTACTTTAGTAAAACTTCGCTTCTCCAGATAATGCTGGAGTTTTTTTTTAATGTAAAGTTGGCAGACAGGCAGACGGTCCACTTGATGGTAGGTGGCTACCGTCGCCTATAACACAAGCAACGCCAAAGCTGCTGCAAGTGCGCTGCCGATTGCAGTAGGATTAAGGATAAGAGATTAGGAGTGGATAGGGAAATGGGCTCTGGCATCCCCTACTCACTCACCGAAACACAACAGCACACGTGCTGTTATTTCACGGTGGTCTTCTGTAAGGGGGTGGTTACTGCCGCCAGACGGGCTGCCCAACATGACTGCGAAAACGCAGTGTGCCCTGCCACTACTTTTCAAATCCAGACCAGAGCCAAATTTGAAAAGTTGACTTTCAAAGTTGACCCTGCCGGGAATCGAACCCGGAAATCCTAGAACAGAGCGTTAAGACAAGCACCCTAACCACTCATCCAACGGGCTCGTCAATAATAAGCTCTTGATAATGCATATGTACGATCTGGTCTGGAATATTACTCACTAATATGGAATCCACATTATAACGTCTAGAGTCCGTGCAAAAGCGATTCCTTTGACATTTTGTCTTACGGATGCGTCCTAGCTAAGACACTTTCAAGCTATCCAGCCAGAATGAATCACTTCAATGTCGATTCACTTCTGTCCCGGAGGCTTATGCTCGATGTTTTGTTTTTCTGCAAATTGGTGAGGGGCGGAGTTGATTAGCCCGAGCTCTTGTCGCGCATAACCTTTGTGGTATCTCGTCGAGCGCCCAGACCGGGCCATCTGCCCAGATATCTGGCAGATTTACACCATTTCGACTGAATAACTTCAGAACCAACTTGGGCTGTTTTTCTCCATTGAATCGTATCGTAAGCGTTGCTAACTCCCTAAGTCACGATGTTGACCTTTATAGCGCCGCGATTTCTAAAATTAAAAGACTCGTCCTTGTCCGTGGTTCAGATAGTTGAGTTTCAATTATTGTTGACATAGTATTCCCATATATATTTTTAATTATTATTAAGATGTCAGGTACTCTAGGCTTTTTATTGGTGCAAGCTGTGCCAATTGTACTTTTTTATCCTTTGTTGTGTGTTTTTGTTTGAAACGTGCCTCGTTGGAGACCATGCAATCTCTATATATAGAAATGAATCCCTATTTCCCTTGGTCACGGCATCCACGCGTGAACGGGTAGACCGATTTTAATTCGGTTTTCACTAATGGGAAGAGGGATAAACGGGAAATGTTCTTATATATAAAAATTGCATCCCGGGCGAAGCCGGGGGCGGGTCGCTAGTCTCTCTATATAAAAATGAATCCCCATTTCCCTTGGTCACGGCATCACGCGTGAACGGGTAGACCGATTTTAATTCGGTTTTCACTAATGGAAAGAGGGATAAACGGGGAATGTTCTTATATATAAAAATTGCACCCCGGCCGGGGGCGGGTCGCTAGTAATAAATAAATAAATTTCCAGATTGGAATCTGGAATTTCATTTCAGCTGCTGAATGAATACTTAGAGAAAACCAGCTTTTGCTTTTTCTTAGGTATTTAAATCTATCATTATCGCTTTTATATTTTTGTTGGGCTTTGAGTTTTTTTATTTTTATTTTTAGATTATCCCTCGGGAACAGTACTCTTTCAGGATGAAAGGTAAGTTATATCCTTTTTTGTATCCTTGACAACTTGCATGTGCAAAATGATGATCGGTTGAGCAGTTAAGATGTAAAGCAAAACGTACAAACCACCCCATCTGATCAAAACCTGATGAGACAGAAACAGACAGATGAGGACAGCGACTTCAATTTATAAATGTAGAGAAGATAGAAACGTAAGCATTCGCTGAGAAAGGATTTTTGAAAACTTCATACGAAGTCGTGGACGGGTCGATATAAAATCAAATGGGGCGAGATAATTTTGTATTTTTTCTCATTCACGGTTTTTCCCACCTTAAAAGAAGTATGAGGAAAAATGCGAAGGTCTTTGACTTCGACGCCGATAGACGGATATTCCCGACAGCTAACTGTAACCGCGTGAAGACTGAATGCATCTAACGAATCAACTTTGAGCGGTTAACAAAGAGCCAAAACAATTGTTGTTGAAGCGTGTTAAAGTAACAAATCAGAGGTCAGTGATTTTTAGTGAAGATAATTTTAAAATTACTTCACACTATTTTGCTATTGAAAGAAGCATGCGCAGGACAAAGAAAAAGGATAGAATGAGTAATCTATACTTAATATTATAAAGCTGAAGAGTTTGTTTGTTTGAACGCGCTAATCTCAGGAACTACTGGTTCGAATTGAATTTTTTTTTGTTTTGAGTAGTCCATTTATCGAGGAAGGCTATAGGCTATATAACATCACGCTACGATAAATAGTATTATATATAAGCAGTGTCCCAGTACCGCGCGCCCCATGCGCACGCCGCTGCCGTATGGGCCGCAGCGAAGCGTGGCCGAGTTCAGCTAGTAAACAAATAACAGAGGAAACTGAAGTGCTGGACGCATTAATTCAAGAATTTAAACTAAAATGAACTATTTTGAACTCTTCGAAGTTGGCTCTCGTCTGGGTTTGTAAAGTAATGTTACACTGCGTTCCGCAATCATTTGGGTAGCCCGTCTGGCGGTAGTAACCAAACCCTTACAGAAGACGACCGAGAAATAACTGCATTTGGTGAGTAAGGGATGTCAGAGCCCATTTCCCTATCCCTTCCCAATCCCTTATCCTTATTCCTACTTTGGTCAAGAGCGCACTTGCTTGTGTTTTAGGCGAAGGTGTAACATCAAGTGGACCATCAGCCTGTCTGTAAACCTTAATATAAAAAAATCAATAACAGAAGTGAACTCCAAAGCTATCAGAAATATTGCCGTAATACAACAGCACACGTGCTGTTATTCCATGGTGGTCTTCTGTAAGGGAATGGTTACTGCCGCCAGACGACGAAACGCAGTGTTGCCTGCTCTACTTTTCATATCATTTCCAAAGTTGACCCTGCCGTGAATCGATCCCGGGAACCCTAAAACAGAGCGTTACGACAAACTCTCGAACCCTCATCCAACGGGCTCGTGAGTGTAATGAACTTTCTGTACTGTGCTTGAGCTTTCTGCATTTTTTGTATTAAGCTTTTTGCATAAGGTAAAAATGACATGTTTAATACATAGGAAGCACCTATCTTTGATGGAAAACATAGTATAAGATTCAGTACACGAGGAATGTCCTGTCAAGAGGAATGTCACAAATTTCTCTTGTCATGATTCACTTCAATTAATGGCAATGATTTTGTGTTGAGTTGAAATCGTGTTGAGTTGAGCTGAGCCCGCAACTTCGTACGCGTGGTATTTGGTATAGTGCGTAACTTTTTTGTTTGTAAACCAATTGGAACGAAACAAACACTAAATGTTATGGGAAACTTGCTACAATACATCATTGAAAACCGTTTTCAAATTGGTTAAGCTATTTCTGAGATTAGCGTGCACATACACACAGACAAACAGACAAAAATTCTAAAAACTATTTTTTTTTTACGATTTTATTATATGCATGGATATAGATACTGTATTTATATAAGCAATATAAAAAGGTTAATTGGGGAACGATACTAAAATTCTAAATTACCTAAAGAACACAGGCTAAGAGGCTTAGAAATTGCTTTTTTAAAGCATCTCTCTCTCTCTCTTTCTCTCTCGTTTTTAGAAGAGGAAGAAATTTCTTATTTGTTTTACTACAATACCTACTAACTACTGCACTGAATATATAGGGCCAATAGAAAAATGCACTGCTTTACTCACACCATTTAAAATTCAAAGCCTTGATCCAAGAGAAAATAGCTTAACACTTCACTGAACAATTTGAATTGCTCACTCGATATAAGCCAACATTTTTCCAATTACAACTGCCATGCATATTGCTTTGGAAAATATAGCTATTACATATAAATTAGGTATATTTTCCAATATCAGATAAATACTGCCTTATTATCTAAATGAACAGCGGCTGTGGGACAATAAGGCATATTCAAATAAACTTAAGGTTCAAAATATTACCCAAGCAGCACATTAGTGAATTTTGCAGCTTATCTTATAGCTTTATGTTCTAAATGAGTGGGTTAACAGTGTTTGATAAAACTTATAACTTTAAATACAACTCAAAATTGTATATAAATTCATCCTCTCACTTGTAGTTGCTAAGGAACGTTTTTTGTTTCTGTTTTATTACTTATGGTTGGGTAAAGTAGATTTTGCTTCTTAAAGTTGCGTGCAGGTTTTAATTGTCACTATATAAGAAGCAATAGTGCTATATAAGGCCCTAAAGTCACTTATAAGCAACGTTTACATATAAGTGGGAACATACCCTTATTTGGAACTTTTAATTCCAAATGACAAGTATAATAGAGTAGTATATCACCAATAGTGGCTAAAAAGATAATTTTACCGCTCTTTTGGAACCTAAAGTGATTGCAACTTTTAAGGCCTAGAAGTACCTTATTGCCACTCCAACGCATAAATAGGAGTCTCAATAGACTCATAAAAGTCTCAATAGGAGGTTTTTGAAACCAAAAGCAGTTATTTTCACTTATTTCAAACCACTAACGATCTAACAGTTCCAAAATTAGGACATAGTATTTTATTATTTCTATTGCCCTTGTCAAAATAACATTATTCGTCCTACAAAAGAGCAAATAATTAAAATAGGGCCAATTTAATAGATCACATTTGACATTTTTCAGCTTAGCTTCATAGTGAAGCTTCACTGACAGCTTCTGTCATTATTTCAATAAACGTCTATTTTTATCTGAAAAAATTACTGTGCAACATTGAACGCTATTATTAAAGAATAGCGTTCAATGTTTATTGAACGTTTATTGAAATAATGACAGAAGCTGTCAATGAAGCTTTACTATGAACCTAAGCTGACAGATGTCAAATGTGATCTATTAAATTGGCCCTACTTTAGTATTGGTAATAACATTCACTGCTTTGCCACTTGCAAGATACAAATAAATGATTTTCAGACCTGATAGTTCCAAATAGAGAACAAATAAGTGAAAATAAACACTGTAAGATCTTTTTTGTTTCGCCATGTTTACAAATTGGAGTCCTTGAAAATGAATTATTTTAAACAGAATTTTATCACACTTGCGCATAATCACAGACTTTTGATAGTTGTGACGATGTTACTTTAACATTGTACGTAACCTACAATCATTAGGTCAGGTTTTTAACAGTTTTATTTCTTATCAGTATCAATTCCTTATTTGATTTAGCACTCTCTTTTTAAATATTCCTGATCAAATCAAAGGCGCATCGAAATTTACAAAGAAACCATACTATAGTTTCACAGTAACAAAAAATTCGCAGGAATTTCGTGCTTGTTTCATTGCTTGTATAACGTGAAGTTTTAATCATTTACCCAAACAGAGGTATAAATCTAAAATTAAAATGGCAGATAACATTCACTTTTAAAAAACAACTTTTTGACAAGTTGCCACACCACTCAAAGGAACTTTGGCGTCTTATTTATCACTCATTGACCGAACTGAAATTATTAATTCGGTCAATGAGTGAATAAATAGTTCACTACGCATAACTTTCACCCATAGTTCTAATAGACACTTAAGGTAATCGTGAGATCTCTTATGGATTCAATTTAGAACCAAAAATAGGCTGCAATTTTTCTCCCCGTGGTTCTATATTGGTTGCCTAAGGGTTCTTTCCACCTATATAGAACTTAATCATGGCTATATATTTCACTTAAGTATGTAAATAGATATGATATACGAGCTATTTCCCACCCAGATGTGCTACTTGGGTAGCTTGTCGACTCCAAAAGATCTTATTGATGTGATCTTTTAACAGGCCAATTGCATATTGAGTTGTAGTCGCCTTCAGTTTGAAGAACACCCTCACAAATTTACATCATATTGTCACTATCAGTGGCATTAGTTGGGTAATATTCTTATTATGAATAAGCAAATTATAAAATGGGAAAATTACCTTCGCCCAGTGTTTCATTTAACCAAGAACCTACCCTAACACTTAACAAAGTTAATATGATTAAGTATATAACATAAATGCAAACTTAATAAAAGTCATGTGTCACGATGTTCGTTCACGCTAATCTTCGAAGCTAGCTCAAACGATTTTAATGAATTTTTCCGACCATATAGGACGATCTTTCGGTTAGATAAATAGGAAATTATTTAAGGGCTTCCTTGAGGCAAATGACATTTACTATAGAACTCGCTGGCGGCGGATCCAATTCAACAGGCCTGGAAATGGTGTTTTTCTGTTTTTACCATTAGAACAATACACAAAATATTTTTTTTTATTAATACAATTTTTTAATCTGATATTAACTTATTAATAGGTACAGGATTCATATACGTGCAATAAGTCGTTTTCGAGAGAATTTTCAATGAAAGTCAAATTATTCTTGTGTTCTAACTTTTTTTATGGAGTTTCTATTGCTTTAACGAAAATTCTAATTAATACAATTGGTTCTTCACATGTTTAAGTATAATATATATTTTTTTCAAAGCAATTGTCTTGTCCATTTCTTGTAACATTTTCATTAAACAATGGATATTTTTAGTATTTAGGGTTTGTCTCCCCCTTAATTTCAGAATGTAACGCAACTCTCTCTAATAAGAAAGCTCGACGCGCTCAACGAGCTATGAGAAGGTCTGTGTTCGTCTATGTCTATGTATGTCTATGAGACCCGTAGACGAACGAAAGTTACCGACATAACCCGGCGGATTAAAAAGTTGAAGTGGCGGTGGGCAGTAATACGGAGAGCCGACGTCCGCTGGGCCGGAAGGTTCTCTAGTGGAGGCTACATACCGGCAAGCCCAGTGTAGGACGACATCCACCCATTAGATGGACAGACAACTTTTTAAGAGCCGCGGGTCGACGTTGGATCCAGGCTGCTTCTGATCGGTCCTTTTGAAAAATTAGGGATGAAGCTTTTTTCTATATAAAAAAAGCTATATAAAAATATATTCATTACATAATTTCATCGGCTTTTAAAATCGATTTCAAATGTGTATTTTGATCGGTCTCAATGTATCTGTATTGTTCCTTATCATTAACTGAGACCGGTGTCAGACGTGCGACTGTTAAGCAACAGTCGCACCGTTGTCGCAGTCGCAACAGTCTCACTTCTCAGCAAATATCGCTGAATGGCTCAACTAGCGGTCATTGCTGCTCGATTCAAATAACATTTTATCGCTTTATTGATAGTGGTGGCAGGGTTATTGACAGTGGTGGCAGGGCACACTGCGTTTCGGAGTCATTTGGGCAGACAGCCTGGAGACAGTAACCACCCCTTTACAGAATACCAACGTGAGCAAGGGATGCCAGAGCCCATTTCCCTATCCCTTCGTAATCCCTTATCTCCTTAATCCCATTATGGTTGGCAGTGCATTTGCAGAACCTGAGGCTTTATTATAGACAACGGTAGCTGTAGCTACCTTCATAAAAAAAATCTTTATCGATCAAAATATTTATAAACGGTATGAAATTGAATTTCGAAAAGAACACAATGATTGTTTTTGTTATTCAGAAGAAAAAACGACAACGGAAGAAACTCAAAGGGCTTATCCGCTAACGAAGAAAATAGACGGAAAATTCTTTATGTTATAAACAGTTACGACAAAGAGTTTGTTACAATATCCAATTTTTTTTTTGACGCGAATCTTTACGGAAAAATGTCGAATATTTATACGGCGACCAGACGTAAAAATATTATGTCAAAATATCTCCCATTTAAATAGCCGGTTCACATTTTGCGACAATTTTGTCGTCTCGAGTCGCTCATCTGACGTCCGTCTGAGTAATTCCAATACGGAATCATGTTGCCACTCAAACACAGAAGAGCAATAAAATCAATCGGTAAAAGTTATAGCCTGGTCCCGAAGTACACTACATATTCATCAACATGTAGGGAATAGTGCGAGCAGTTTCATGAGATAGTTAATTAGTTATGCATGTCTGTTAACGGATACCTATAAAACATTAATAAATTTTAATGCAACATACAACAACAAACAGATATCAAGTATAAAATAAAATCGTTGTTTGTCTGTGCGTTTGTGCATGCTAATCTTAAGAACGGCTTTATCGATTTGAGTGCGGTTTTCACTAATGTATAGTGTAACAGCATCGCGTAACATTTTAATGTTTGTTTCATTCCAATCGGTTTACAAAAATAAAAGTTCATCATCAACTGCATTTTAGCCGTAGGACGTCTACTGCTGAACAAAGGCCTCCCCCTAATTTCCCAAAAGGACCGGCCAGAATCAGCCTGGATCCACCGTCGATCTACAGTCCTTATTAGATCGACTGTCCACCTTGCCGGTCCGCGTCCTCCACTCGAGAACTTTCTGGTCCCAGCGGCTGTCGGCTCTCGGTACTATGTGTCCTGCCCACTGCCACTAAAGGATGATTCACATTACACCGTGTGTTTTTCTCAAAGGCCGGGGCACGGACGGACACGTCCCGGTGAAGACGAATTGGTTCATACTGAAGCATACTATGAATATCTTCACCGGGCCCCAGCCAGAGCACGGACGGGGCACGGCCCGGTGTAATATACAGGATCCACCTTTACTAATCCGTCGGGTTATGTTGGTAGCTTCGTTCGTTCAAAAAATAGTTACGCGCCATTACGCGCTACGAATACCACGCTCGTACGAAGGCGCAAGCACAGCTAGTGTATTAATACATTTAAATATTATATGCCCTAGCGCTCTGACTCAGGGGTCCCGTGTTCGATTCCCGACAGGACCTACTTTAGAGATGAATTTTTCAAAGTTAAATCTGCTCTGAGTATAAAGAGTTTCGCCCCTTTTGCGTTAATGGTGATCCACTTACTTTGGGGTGTCATACAAATTGGTGTGTATATTATTGGTGATTTATTTATTTATTAATATTGTAATATTTCAATGTGCATTAAGAACGTATATATATATTATATATATTATACTATATATATTATACTGCATCTTCAGGGCTCATAAAGCGAATTCCTCTAAGTTTATCTTTTATTTTTGAGAATAAATTACACGATGCCAAGTAAAGATATGAGGAGGATGACTCATTAAATCCACACCTTCCATAGTCAAATATTTGATTGTTAATCTGACGGAGTGAGCTGAAGCATTGTCGTGGTGAAGGAGAATCCTACTTCTTGGGCGCTTCTGCCGAACGTTTTCCAAGACAACTGACAAACAAGTACTAATATACCAGTCTGTAGTAACGGTCCTTTGATTCTCTAACGCAATGGTTGCAAAATGTCCCGTCCGTCTAAAGAATGAGGCAATCAACCTTTTCCCTTGACTTCTTCTTTTCTTCACTTTTGTTGGTAAATCCTCGAAAGGAAACACCCATTGCCTTTTGGTTTCGGATTCGTAACAATATATCCAGTTACATCTCCTGTGAAATACAGCATTTGACTTACCTCCGTTTTATTTTTCAATAAGCGATGGCGTTTTTGATTTTTCTGTCAAATTATGGGGCATCATGTCTAGATGTTTGTGTAAGAGTTTATGCGCCTGACTCACGCCAATGCCTAAACTTGACCGAATCTGTTGGTATGTCATTCTTTTATATGTTTCAATCATGAGCCGCACAGCACTCAAGTTGTTTTCATTTGTCTCCGTAGATGAGATTACTGCGACCACGTTTAAAATCACTGAACCATTTGTAAACATTGGCACGGGATGGGGCGTCATCAAGAAATGCCAATCGAAATCTATCATAACTTTGTTGTTGATTAAGACCGCATCGAAAGTTATTTTATCGCACGACACACACTTTTCAAACACAAATTTGTAAAAACAAATGTCAACTGAACGAAATTACATCCACAGCTTCCTAAAGAGTTCTTAATTCGAAATTTTATTTTATTTTTAATTTCTGTCTTTACTTTCTAGCCAGTTTAAAAACTTTCAGTGCAGCCTATGTATAGATAATAGATTAACATTTTTTTTAAATTTGCAGGAAATATTTACTAAGAACTATTTTCGTGGGCTGAACATGTAACGGAAAACCCGTCATTAAAAACAAAATTATTTTTATGACTAATTCTTTTGACAATGTCTTTGGGTCACTACTAAAATTTTGACTAGAATACTAAATAACGAGGATAAAAAAGGAGTTTATGTACTAAATTACAACACTTCGACTTGTATACATATTATACTAGCTGGCGCCCGCGACTTCTTCCGCGTTGTAAAATAAAAAATACCTATAACGTCTGATAAAATATGTAAAGCAATATAAGGCTTGACATAAATATTGACGACTTTTATCTTTTATTGAGATCTTTTATCTTAGACAGCTGGTGCCCGCGGTTTCGCTCTCTTGGAATATTTAGCATATGTCCATCCTGAAATTCTATTCTAACTTTTGGTGAGAGAATTTTTTAAATCGGATTAGTAGCTTCGAAGATTACCTCCTACATACAAGCAAACTAACATACAATTACTTTTTATGATATTAGTTTAGATAATAAAATATGAATTCTTATAATATAAGGTCATATCTTTTTCATAATCTCTTTTTAATATCTTTAACAAAATATTTTTTACATTTTATAAAAATACGCATTTGTGCCCGAACCCTATAACCCGATTGTCGGGTCCAAATGTGCATCTAAACCATTCAGGGGGCCACTCACGAGCCCGTTGAATGAGTGGTTAGGGTGCTTGCCTTAACGCTCTGTTCTAGAGTTCCCGGGTTCGATTCCTGGCAGGGTCAACTTTGAAAAATGATCTTTTCAAATTTGCTCTGGTCTGGATTTGGAAAGTAGTGGCAGGGCAGACTGTGTTTTCGCAGTTATTTGGACAGCCCGTCTGGCGGCAGTAACCACCCCCTTACAGAAGACCACCGTGAAATAACAGCATGTGTGATGTTGTGTTTCAGTGAGCGAGTAAGGGATGCCAGAGCCCATTTCGCTATCTCTTAGTCCGTTATTCTTAATCCTACTGTAGTCGGCAGCGCACTTGCAGCAGCTTTGGCGTTGCTTGTGTTACAGGCGACGTTAGCCACCCTACTATCAAGTGGACCGTCAGCCTGTCTGCCGATCTTAAAATAAAAAAAAACTGAAACGTTTATCAAATATTTCATCAAAATCGGTCCAGACTCCAGACATTTATTAGGAGGAGTTTAGTCACTTACACGCGGACTTAGGAAGAAAATATATAAAAAAACTAATGAATCTTTCAAATACACTTTTTAAAGTAAATCATTTAACCATTTTTAATTTTATTCTTATACCATAATAGTTAGGTTACAATTAACAATCAGTTTCATAAAACAATTTATTTAGCTATAACTCTCACTTGAACAGTTCCGTGGGCGGTTAGAAAAACATAATAATTAAGGGAAACGTTTCCAACTATATCCCCCCCCCCCTCCGCTCCTTAATATTATTCTTTCCTTCACATAATATATTGATTTTTCTACCCCCCCGAACGATAAGCAGTGCCGTTGTCGCGAAATTATCGAAATCTAACAAAAGCATCCCGAAACTCACAAGAAAACTAATAACCGGACTCGCTGCCACCCCGTAAGCACACACATACACATGCGAGCCCACACATGCGAACGTGTAACGCGCACACACATACGCGCAGTCTAATTATATACGGCTACAACCGAAAGAAAATAAAGATCGGGAAAAATTTTACAAGAAACAAGTGTGCTATGGGGCGAGCTAGGGGGGAGTTAGGAGCTGACCGCTCGTCGTCATTAAGCCTCCCCCTGCCGCCACCCAGGGGGAGACTAGTTCCCCCTTGGATGTTTAATAATATGAAGAATTGGAGATAATTTGCGCGAAACTAAATAAGAAGCGCCGGCCGAAAACTAAAAGGTCGGAGGGTGAGACAAAATGTGCCTCTGTCCTGCTCGCACCAATCCGAAAACACTTCCTGGACACATCAGAGGAGGGACTAAGAAATGTGAAGTTTATTCATTCCATGAAAATTCTAATTATAAGACTTTGAGGAGTTACTACGGTGTTAGCATATTGACTCATAGACTTGGATTCGAATCCATAATAAGAAAAATGATTTATTTCTTTCATTAAGGTCCCTTGGATATTGGCGGGAGCTTCCCTTTAAGAAAAGCCTGTTTCACGGTACTGCGCTAAACAGGCTCGCTAACAAAAGCTCCCAGCGGTTTTTGGTACGGTTTTCATTCATGTAAAGAGTGATATGTCGTCACATTGCTGAACAAAGACCTTTGGTGAGAAAGTCTGGGCTAATTAGTAACACGCTAGCTCACAGTTTTCTCAATCATATAGGTTTTCTAATGATATAAACTGTGAAAACAATCACATGAAACCTAAAAAAACGGGACAAGTGCGAGCTGAACTCGCGTGAAGAGGGTTCCGTACGATGTTACCTATCCGCACAATATTGAGTGATTTACCATGTTATTTTAATATCACGGACTTCTTTATAGGTTTTCCTATAATCTATAAGTAGAAAACTAATTTCTGTATTTTTTTCAAAATTTTAGGTTTAGTAGTTTCGGAGATAATGGACAATTGTCTTGAATAACTTGGAAACTATTTTAAAATTACAAAAAAATACATTTAAGATCTTCATAACAAGACCTTCTATTAAATATGTCACACGATGCAATTTTCAAAAAAAATTTTTTTTTTTAATTTTCCACCTTCCCCCTAAAAATGACCTCCCATATACAGATTTCATCTATTCACGTCACACCTCTGCGTTTCGGTCACAAAAATTGATATGTGTACCAAATTTCAAATTAATCGGTCGAGTAGATTTCGAGATAATTGACTGTGAGCGACGGACAGACGGACACACAAGTGATCCTATAAGGGTTCGGTTTTTTTTATTCGGACGTATGGAACCCTAAAAAAAGCTCAAAAATTCCAGAGCCGACCGGGATTTGCAGATGAATATTACTCGTTACCATATACAGTCGCGGGGTACGAAAACCTTCGTCAGTTTTGAAATTAATTCCTTTGTCAAATCGTAGACTCTTAGTACCTTTTGGAACTAAAACACTGATAGACGTTTGAAATGAAATTTTTTACATGACTGATAATTGTCCTGGTGCAAGCAAATGTCGACTTTCAGGTGACGAACCTTTTCTTACCCTGACTTCACCTACCACTAAACTAAAGTAACGTCCTCAAGCTTAAATTTGAAAAAAAAAAATGCAGTTTACAATTCAAAATATTTATGTAATATAATAAAATCGTTAGTAAATTCGTAGAATAAAAAAGTTTAGAATATATTTATTAAGAACATACTAGCTGAGACCACAACTTCGTACACGTGGTATTCGGTATAGCGCGAAGTGACAAAAAAATAAAAAAGACATCGTTCAAAACTAGGCCATTTTTTCTTTTAACTCACACTTTGGAGATTTTGATAATGAAAGTCTTTCTGAATTTCAGTAATTTCCTGTAAATATTTCGAAAATAAAAAAAGTATTACTTAATTGGAACAATTAATACTTTCAAACTTAAATATAATTTTTTCTTATCTAATAATACAAGTTTCAACTGTTAAACCGAAAATACCATAGAAAACTGATTGATCTCCATTAGTTCCATGAAAATATTTTAAAATGGTCTATTTTCCGGCATTGTAGGCTGATTGGAAGTAATATCTTTTCGCGAGTTGAATGTCTGACTCTGTGACTGACCTTTTAAATTTTGCCCAGTGAAAACGCGTTTTAACTAAAAATGGGTTTTCCCTGTAACATACCAAGTAGGGGGGAAGATTTAAAAGAATTTCTTTGTCTTTGATTAGAACGCTTCTAACGTTACAACTTTATTCGGGTGTATATATAAAAACGGCGAAACTAGTCCGTCAGTCAAATAAATTGTTGTGGTCCGGACAAGATGGATGAGTGCCGGACCCCTCGGCCCCTTCAGGGGTACATAACCTTTATGTTTACAAGTCGCAACACTTGCTAACACCGTGTCAAAACACTTTTGATATGCTTCTTCGAGATTTTCAAACAGATTTCACCTTTACATGTCCAATATTGCAGACAATTTTCTTTATACCATTTCTCGATTATATTTTTTTTTAAATTTGTTCGGTAGACAAACGGACGTTCCACTGCAAGTTCTGCTATTGGCAAAACAATAATTATGTAAAAAAGGCTATTTTTTTACCCCTTTTATCTATTAACGAGCCCGTTGGATGAGTGGTTAGGGTGCTTGCCTTAACGCTCTGTTTTTGGGTTCCCGGGTTCGATTCCCGGCAGTATTCAAATTTGGCTCTGATCCTATCCAATATATTAATTCAGACAATAAACTATCTGTGTGCCAAATTTCATCCAAATCGGTTAAGCCACTTTTACTTGAAAGAGTAACAACCATTCGTACATCCATACATCCATCCTCAACAATCGCGTAGTTATTATTTAACCGATAAAACTGCATTGTGGCAGAATATTTGTTATATAAACACATCAAAAAAGTCTCAGCAACACATACAAATTTCAATTTTACAATGTGTTTTCACATTAAATCCTTACCGTCTTACTACAAAAGATTAAATAAGCACTGTCTAAACACGTGCTTACATAGACAATGTATAACTATTTAAACATTGTTAGGCGAGCGCTTAAAATATCCTTACCACAAAACCTTGTTTAGCGCTTGTTTTTGTAGATAGTGTTAAAGTACGAGAATGATATTGCATTATGGCAACCCTGACAAACATTCATTCAGTCACTCGCCCTGAATTCATGTCGTTTTCATTTTACGCAGATTTTGGTTTTCACAAGCTATTATTACGGACTATAGTAACGATATAAGTAAATTATCAAATTGGAATAAGGCACAAATTACAACAAATACGTTAGATTGTTTATAAAACATTGCGCTTAATGGAACGTAACTGACACGGGCGTAATTGTCAAATGTCAAGTTGGATTTGTTAATTTAATATTCTTATTTTCATAAATTCCAATTATTATTATTAACATGGATAAAAAACGTGAGCGCGGCGTTGCGTCATCATAATATTCGAATGGATTAATTCGCTCGCGATGTATCCTATCTCACAAAATTATATATCCTTATAAATAATTCATATCCTCCATACGTAATCAATTAAATTTAAAATATCTGTAGTCATTTCAAAAATCAAAAGAAATCTTTAATGTTACGCAAAACGATTACAAATTTGACAGCACGTCCAAGGAGAAGCCGCTAACTAGATAGACACTTGTTAATCAAGCATCTGGCGGTATTTAAATTTAAATAATGCTCAAGCATTGTCTAACCCTAAACAATGCCTAGACACTCTTTTGTAGTAAAGTTTTATTTAACCACGTGTGCAAAGCCTGTTTAAAGTATGTTTAATGTTTTTGTAGTAAGACGGTTAGTGTTTTCTTATTTATATTTTTTTTTTACTTTTTTTTAATAATCTTAATTAACAATAATTACGAGTAAGTACTGTATGTACGTAGTACAAAGTAAGGTGCCTAGTCAACTAAACTTAAACTAAAATTGCATAAATTAATACAAAGTGTGGCCCTCCTCTGTTATTGAGAACTTGATGGTACCGATTATTCATAGAATCGATGAGACTGTTAATGTTATCCTGCGGCAATTGTTCCCAATGAAATTTTAGTAAGTCCATCAGTTGTTGGGTTGTTGTCACTCCATCCAAGTCCTTTAAAACACGTCTCTGGAGCATGTCTTATGCATGCTCGATGGGGTTGAGGTCTGGCGATTGTGCAGGCCAAGGCAATACCAGGATGTTCTCCCTTGCCAAGTACTCCCGTGTGTGCAAAGCTGTATGCGAACGCGCATTGTCATGCATCAACGTGAAATCGGAGCCAATCGTTTGTGCGAGTGGACGAACATAAGGCCTTAGAACATCCTCAACGTAATTTACAGCGTTCATGTTACCATTTACAAAAACGAGCTCAGTTCGTCTGTTCTTCATAATACCCGCCCATACCATAAATGTTGAGCCGTTGTATGGATGCACTTCCTGAACGCACCTCAGTTTTTCAGTATTTCCAGGACGACGGTACACTTCTTACCCTTCTGGTATCAGGCTTGAACCCATTGTTCCCGGGTCCGTGTAATGTGTTCCCTACACCATTTATTTCGACGAGCGCGATTCCCGTGACGTATCGGTGGGCACCTATATGGCCGTCGTGCTCGTAGGCCATACTCTTGCAGTCGATTTCGCACAGTTTGGCAGCTAACAACAACACCACTTGAATTTGGTAGCCTTAAACCTATCTCTCGGGCGGTTAACATCGGCTGGCGTCTTGCAGTCAGTTGTATGTATCGATCTTGCCGTGTGGTTGTACACCTTCTCGACCTGGGTGCTGCTCAGCAGGATCTCCCATGTTAGTGTAACGCTGATGAAGACGGCAAATAACGCTTCTGTTGACAACAAAATGCCGAGATACCTGAGATTGACTACTTCCCGCTTGCAACATCCCTACAGCTCTTTGCATTTCATCTGCGTTCAAATGACGTCGCTCCATGACGTAAAAAATGTCTCAAAATCCAAGTTTGTTCAAAACTTTTTTCAAATTATTGTTTAAATCATAAAATTGATACAGAATACTAAATTTTAATAAGCAAAGAAAACGCTATAAAATTCGGAAAAATGCATTCGCTTTTGAATTTGTGAAAAAAAAAATGATACTCGAATTTTTTTACAACCAGCCAGTATGTCCTCTAGATCAAAAAAGTTTACATAAGTATTACCTATTTGGTAAGAAATGATATAATAATTGATTAATCATTTGAAATAGTATGTGTTGCTTAGACTTTTTTGATGTGTTTATATATCCTGCTTAACCAGAAATTTATTTAATTAATTAATTTCTTTATATGTATTATAGTGTATTAAAGTTGTATCTACCTAAAATATTTACTTATTACTTTTGTCTGTATTTGTTTGTAACAAAAATTCTGTTTAATATTTCTGCCATTGAAGACAACTCAGGTGTACGCTAGAAACTTCATTGAGTTTATAGTACATCTAACTCTGTACCACCCATTGTATTTTTTGTGTTGTGTAAATAAATAAATTAAAAATTTCGAATCGAAGTTAACTGTAAAAGATAAGACGATTCTAAATACCGTAAATATTTAATTCTATATCACATTTACGTTTGGTCTTTGTTGAACATACAAATTGACTGTTTTTATTCATTACCTGAAAAACTCGTAACAGATTTTTTTACGAGTTAAGAGTTTGATCAAGATTATTTATTTATTTATTTAACTAGCGAGCCAAACTTTCCAGTTTACTAGTAAAAAATCCGTTGGGTGGTTTAGAAGATAGCAGAGAAACAGCCAGAGGCAGACAGCGACTTTATTTTATAACTAGCTGAGTCCGCAACTTCGTACGCGTGGTATTCAGTTATATTTGTAAACCGATTGGAATGAAACAACACTAAAATGTTACGGGAAGCATGCTACAATACTTCAGTGAAAACGGAATTCAATTCGGTTAAGCCGTTTCTGAGATTAGTGTGCACAAACGCACAGACAAAAAGACAAAAATTCTAAAAACTATTTTTTTTTATCTCGGTTAAGTAGGTTTTTTTTTAAAATAGACACAGCTCGTTTACGATTTTATTATATGTATAGATAATAATATGTACATATTATAGATATAGAAGCGTAAGGCTACAGAGACGGACGCGAAAAATTTCTTGCGGCCGCCAAGCGTATCCCGTTTAGCAGCCGCGTAGATACACTTGTATTCCTGTATTCACAACAAATTTAAACTCTATTAGCTAGGCAATAACATTCAAATTCTTAGCAATTCGGTGTCAACACGATCGGTCTTTTTTTTTGTTATGTTAAGATCGGCAGATAGGCTAACGGTCCACTTGATTTTAGGTGGCTACCGTCGCCTATAACACGAGCAAAGTCGCAGCTGCTTGCGCTGCAGACTACAGTAGGATTAAGGACAAGGGATTGAATGGAAAAATGAGTTCTGATGACTAGTGATGACTTCTGATGACTTCTGATGGCTGAGTGACTAAGGGATGCCCCCTTAGTCACTCACCGAAATACAACAGCACACATGCTGTTATTTAACGGTGGTCTTCAGTAAGCGGGTGGCCAGACGGGCTGCCCAAATTACTGCGAAACGCAAGTGTGCCTTACCACTACTTTCCAGATCCAGACACCCTGCCGAGAATCGAACCCGGGAACACTAGAACAGAACGTTAAGACAAGCACCCTAACCTCTCATCCAACGACACCATTAAATGATAGGATCTGTGCCCTTGTGTATCGGTGAGTGAGTAAGATGGGCATTGCATTTGCAGCAAATGGTCTGTCAGCCGACATTTACATGGGAATACGACTTGGGAATGCCCGTTCTCATATTCCAATGAAGAATATTTATAATTCAACAAACTTTATATGGTTGCAATAAAGCTCATTTTCCCATAAAAACAGAACGCCGCGTGGTTGACTGACATAGAGTAATTCCTGTCATATAAACGCGCCTTTAATAGTCCAGGAAAATTTAATAACAAATCAAAATTTTAGTCCCTCAGGGGCATTTTTGATAAGGGAAGTTTCTGGAAGATATGTAATATCGATGGGTGAAAGAAATTTTTGTTTCCACTCTGTAGGAGGGGTGAAAAAAAAAGTGTTTTTTTTTTTTTCAAATTATATGAATATTTTTATGTAAAACAAAATTCATTACAATAAGTATTTGTCTGGAACTTTTTTCTAACTCTTACAATTTTTGTATAATTTGTAAAAAACACCTATTTTTTTGTACATTCTAATATAGGATGGAATCGAAAATTTCTTTTATACATCGATATTTCATCAAAAACCTTTATCAAAATGCCCCAGAGGAACTAAAATTTTGATTTGTACTCATATTTTCCTGGAGAAGAGGCGCTTGACATAAAGGTTGGTTCGAAACCTTTTTTACAATTTTGTTTCGTAAAACTTTTTATTGTATTATTGAGTGTTAACAAATTACACAGTAAAGCTGAGGAGTTGTTTGTTTGTTTATACGTGCTAAACTTTGAAAAAAGTAATACAGCTGTACTGGGCTGCTTGTGTTAATAGACGACGGTGGCCACATACCATCAAGTGGACCGTCAGTTTAACTGACAACCCACACATAAAATATAAATTAAACGGTGGGCAAAACCGCAGGACACAGCTAGTTGTTTATGTTTCATCAATGATTATTAAATACAAGTTTGGGTCAGTAAAAAAATATCAACATACTAGTTGGTGCACGCGGCTTCGTCGGCGTTGATAAATAAAAGATATAACGCCTTACAAAATATATAAAGCAATATAATGCCTGACATACATTGACGCTGATATTTATTTTTAGAAAGCTCATGCCCCTGGCTTCGGGCGCGTAAAATATTTAGCCAATATATATATTAGCAATATATTCAGGCAGAATATTTAGCCTGAAATCCTATATTAACGACTGGTGAAAGAATTATTTAAATCGGATAAGTAGTTTCGAAGATACAAACACATACAAACATACAAAGTACAAGTATATACAGTTTCGAAGATACAAGTATATACATATAGTATATATACTTAATACTATAATATACTAGCTGAGCCCGCAACTTCATACGCGTGGCATTCGGTATGGCGCGTAACTTTTTTGTTTGTAAACCGATTGGAATGAAACAACCACTACCACTTCGTTCGATGAACACTCATCCAACGAGCCCGTTGGATGAGTGGTTAGGGTGCTTGCCTTAACGCTCTGTTCTAGGGGTCCCGGGTTCGATTCCCGGCAGGGTCAACTTTGAAAAATCAATTTGGCTCTGGTCTGGATTTGGAAAGTAGTGGCAGGGCACACTGCGTTTTCGCAGTCATTTGGGCAGCCCGTCTGGCGGCAGTAACCACCCCCTTACAGAAGACCACCGTGAAACAACAGCACGTGTGCTGGTTGTGTTTCGGTGAGTGAGTAAGGGTTGCCAGAGCCCATTTCCCTATCCACTCCTAATCCCTTATCATTAATCCTGCTGTAGTCAGCAGCGCACTTGCAGCAGCTTTGGCGTTGCTTGTGTTATAGGCAACGGTAGCCCCTACCATTAAGTGGACCGTCAGCCTGTCTGCTGACCTTAACATAAAAAAAGACCACTAAATGTTACGGGGAGCTTGCTACAATGCATCATGAAAACCGAGCGTACACAAACGCACAGAAAAACATACAAAAATTCTAAAACCCAGTTTTTTACCTCGGTAACATAAGTACAACATGTACAAATTGTTTTTTGAAAACAATCTTTAATGTACTGACACAGCTCGTTTACGATTTTATTACCTATATTTATACGTATATATAAATAGTATATATTTGCAAAGTAAACACGCAACTAGTACAGTGGAATTGTGGACTGCTTACCCACAGGCGCTCTCACAGGGGTCTCGGGTTCGATTCCTTGCCCCATACACAGATATTGGCTTTGCTAACTTTGGAAATAAACTTTTCAAAATTGGCTTTAGTCTGGATGCGGCAAATATTTAACACTCTGCGTTTCGAAGTCATTTGGGCAGCCCGTTTGGCGGCAGTAACCATCACTCCCTTACTGTGAAATAATTAGTATGACCACCGTCAAATACCAACATATATGGTGTCGTGTTTCGGTGAGTTCGGGATACCAGAGCTCATTTCTCTACCTTATTCTTATTCCTATTAAGGTCGACAGTGCATTTGCAATGTACTTGTTTCGTTACTTGTAAAACAGATACGCGACGATAAAACATCAAGTGGACCATGACGACCTCAATAAAAATAATGTGTGTTACTTCTTTAAACCATTCTTTAAAAGTCGTTCATTATTGTTAGGACTGAATGGGATGAAAATTAGTAAGGGTTGTGAATATTTAATAAAAATACATAAACAAAAAAGACTTTCGAAAAGAGATCCTCATGAGAGTAAAATAAGGTATGAAACGTAGTGTATTCTTTTAAACATAGAAATGTATATCCAGTTATTCAGGTAACGAAACAAATTTTCAGCATTACGGAAAATTCACAGGAAAACAATTTATTACACTTTTGGTACTAATAAGAATCTAATGCTCACTTTTTTTTTAATAACTTTATAACACTTTCAATTAATTTATAGTTTTAGAACTTTGAATAGTTCTTTTATATGTCGTTCTAAAGCTTTTTTCCTAACTCCTGATGTACGAAATATAATTTCAGTGGCATAAATGCTAATGGCGAGCAACGGACTAATATTTTTCGAAGAACACTTTCAAGTTATGAATTAGAAATAGTAATGACAAGGACACTGTTTTCCGCGGTCCTTAACTGGTCAGCTTGTCTGGCGGCAGTAACCACCCCTTTACAGAAGATCGCCGTGAAATGACGGTTAGGGAGTAAGGGATGCCTGAGTCCACTCTCCTAGCCCTTCATAATTCCTTATCCATAAACCTATCCTAAGGTCGGCGGCGCACTAGAAACAATTGTGGCATTGTTTATTTTTACAGGCGACGGTGGCCACCTACCATTAAGAGGCATTAAAAAAAGAAGTTACTATTTAATTCTATATTTAAAAAAAAACTATTTTAAGAGCCTAATTCCTTATCCTCTATGTTAACTAACGCTGGAGCACATATGCAGCACCTACAGCTGCTTGATTGTGCTAATAAGGTCCACTTGACGGTAACCATCTATCGCCAAGTGAACCGTCAGTCTGTCTGCCTAATTTTAACGTAAAAAAATTAAGACATTGAAAGGGAGTTGAATTGTTTCACAACTGTAATTATATACAATAAGTGTATATAACCATTAACGAATTAATTTTGTGAAAAGGATTTAAGAAGAAATCCGCAAAACATTTTCTTATGCGAGATATCATTTCTGAACTCTTAATAAACATAATGTACAGAGATGAATTTAAAACAAAAGTTTATCCATATTTTTTATCATTAATTCATATGCGAATTTGACTGCGGCGAATGTCCTCAAGTTTAATGTCAAAATCTAATTATCTAGTTAAATTTACTTTTCTTTGTTTACTTCAGTAATTGTTTCAAGTTAATTTAAGTAGGTAACTTTATTCATAAAGTTACCTACTTAAATTAACTTGACATTATTGATTGAATTAAGTTTTGTACTTAAATTTACTTCTGTTTACTAATTGAATATAGTTATCTATCTAAATTTACTTTTCCTTATTGATTGCTTAAAGTTACCTATTTACAGATACTTTTCTTTGTTTATCGAATAATACATTAATATCATATTAATTGACTTACATTAATTTTACATTATTGATTGAATAAAGTATAATGTAGGTTTTCTCGGCCGGTATCCATATGAGTTGTGGGTTTCCGGGATGATGGCCCAGGTCTGTTGGAAATTCTTCCAAACGTTTCAGTCGACAAATCAGTCTCGCTCGAGAAGTCGAAAAGTGCAGAAGTGACGTGCAGTGATGTGATGTACTTTTTCTTCTAACACGGACTACACCACTGAGGATGTCAACCGCAGTTGTTGACGAAACGTTTGGAAGAATTTCCAACAGACCTGGGCCATCATCCCGGAAACCCACAACTCATATGATTGAATAAAATTACATACTTAAGTATACTTTTAATTATTTATTTATTGATGAAATTTACCTACTTAAAATGAAATAAAGTTAAACCAAATATTTAAAGACAATTTTAAATAAAAAGAAAGTGAGTAGTACATTATCGTAGAATAATACTCTCTATTTGTAAGGTATTTTTTCCATGTTTCCTTCCAAATTTAAATAAAATTCCATCGCTCATTAGAACTATTTACAAGTTATTGATCAATGAAAATACTTCTCTTTTATCAACACAAATAGCAAATTGTCGTACATCACACAATTTTTCGGTCGCTTTGCGCAAAAAGGGGAATATTTAACCGAATACGTCCCTGAACTCAACGTCAAAGTAACGGAATAATAAAAGTGAAAATAGTATGTCACATAAGAAATAAAATAAAATGAAATAAAAGAGCGCACAGCAAAATACGTTCCCATTTCACACACACACATCTAGAGTCCAATTTATAATATTGTTTTCCTTGGGATATATTTTTTCACTAGTGTGGGGTGGGGTGGACCCCCTAGGGGAGGCCGGGGGGCCACCCACCCCCCAGTTATTATTAAAGACGTCGACTCACACATTCTTGGCGAAAACCGAGTGTGATTAGATTAATATAGCGGGCTTTCATATATCTTTACGTATGTACACATATCATACATATAGGGGAAGTTCGTTATACTTAACAATTTCTAATATATCCAAGTACATACGTTGGCGACTTTACTTATTTCTACGTTGCTTAGTTTCGCTTGGTAGCAAGTTATTTACTTATTCTGTTTGATTTAGGTTGTTAGCAACCTATGTGTTTTGGAACCTTTTCCATCGAATATTGACAAATATATTAAAGAATATTTAAAATCCGACTGGAACTTCCAGGGTTTAAAGCGTTCAACCAAACAAACAAACTCTTCAGTTTTATTTATAAGTATAGATATAGATAAGGGCATATTTTAAATTAAATGCCAATTAGATTTACCTATGATCAATTTTATTCTTTAGTAGTTCCAAAATTGAATTTAGAATCTTGAAGTAACGTTTGAAAACCTCAAAAAGGTTAGTAATTTAAAATCGTAAATTTTTTTAAACTCTAGAAATATTTAGTAGTCGCAGAACACACTGGGTTTCGCAGCCTATTTTGGCGGCAGTAACCACTCCCTCACAAAAGACCATCGTGAAATAATTGCAGGAATGCTGTTGTGTTTCCGTGCTGTTGTGAGTAAGGGATGCTAGAGCCCATTTCCCTATCTCCTTCATCCCTTATCCTTATGCTACTAAGGTAGGCAGTGTCCTTAGTTCACCAATAGCGTTTCTTATGTTAAAAGGCGACGCTAGCCAGTTTAGCCATATTAGCCATATATTAGCCACATATTAGCCAGCTACCATCAATTGAACCGTAAACTTGTCTAAAAATCTTTACATAAAAAATGTATACTTCGGATTACTTACTTTCCATCTCTTTTTAAATTGTTATAGTTTTATATTTGTTTATGAGACTAATTATACCGTATGGTAAAAAAGTACTAAGTACCTACCATACCAAGGTAAAAAAAAAGTACCTACTTTGAATTGAAACCTGCTTTTAAACAAACATGGGTCTATGAGGTATGGAGCTCGGCGTTACATACAATGCGAGATCGAATCAGGCAGGAAGAGATAAGCAGACGTACGAAAGTTAGCGATCAGCGATTGAAGTGGCAGTGGGCCACGTACGGAGATAATAGAGAGCTGATTCGCACTGGGAGCTGAAGGTTCTCGAGTGGAGGCTACGGCAAGCGTAACGTAGGACTTCAACCCACAAGGTGAACAAACCTGAAAAGGGCCGCAAGTCCACGGTGGATCCAGGCTGCTTCTGGCCGGTCCTACTGGAATGATGAGGGAGGCATATCTCCAGCAGTGGACGTCCTGCGGCTGAAATGAAAACAAGAAGTACTGGTCTTATCTACTACAAATAACAATTAATTTTCATTTGGTCACTAATCAACATTTTCATATAAATCTATTCAGAATTCAGTTTTCGTGTAATCGATTACTTCTTAATAGGAATAAATTACATTTAAAACTCTTAATTAATGCGCCATGAACACGCACAACGGTGTGGGCGGTGGATTTTTTTTTAATAAAATTTATGGTTTCCGAAACGACTTTAAAAATAACAATGGAAGAGAAAATTAATTGTTAATATTAATTATTATTATTATTTATTTCCCGTTTCTTCATGACCAACCGATAATGAATATTCTGTGTGCTAGATTACATTTATGTCATAAAATTTATGTAGTACATAAATGTAATATGGATGTCATATTACATTTATGTTTTTTTTTATGTTTAAAGGTGCGTTTTATATAATTTTGTTGTAAAACATGGCAATATAAAACAAGACATTAAGATAACAGAGCAATATAACAATGTTATCTAACTTGTTTACAAATATCTCGGTCGCATCGTGAGTACTCGTAATGACATAACACAACATAGATGGAGTCGTCTTCTTCACTGCTGAAGGTCGTGCCCGCTCTGAAAAGCCTTGGTGACATCGACCAATCTGTCCTCAGATTTTTTCATAATCTTCGAAACTTTGAAGCCTTTAAGAGCAACAACTTGATCTAACCTGACCACCAACTTCTCCAAAGTTTTCTGTTCTCTGCCGGGCTGTGTGTCCAAAGTAAATGAGAACTCTTTGATAGCAGGTGGCGGATAGTCTGGTTCGAATCGCAAGCTGTTTGAGGATAGAGAATCTCAAAGGCATCTATCTTTTCGTCAATCAAATTGTCTAAGATTAAATATAGAAAAACTAATAGTTTTTGACACTTTCCTGTTTTGCCATATTCTCGTAAGTTTACTCATTATTGCTTACTTGGCCGTTTTAATTCTTTTTCGAATCTTTTTTTCACTTCCTCCCTCGTTGGAAATCAACGATCCAAGATAAATAAACTCGTCAATAAACTGTAAGTCAGAGAGCTCTCACGTCCGCGAGAGGAGGCTAGTTCTGTCCACGACCATAACCTTTTTCTTGACGTGGTTAATTGAGAGCTAACTCTCATGCCTCGGTGTACCCGACTCTTCGGAACAAGTCGGCATGTTCCCTCTTCGAAACCGCAAAGAGCGTGAGGTCATCATTTAACACATATCATCAATATATAAGTAAAAAACATGTTATAAAAACTTCACCCGGGGTACAATTTTTATATATAAGAACATTCCCCGTTTATCCCTCTTTCCATTAGTGAAAACCGAATTAAAATCGGTCTACCCGTTCACGCGTGATACCGTGACCAAGGGAAATGGGGATTCATTTTTCGTCGCCTTGGTGGTGAAAAGAGCTAACCCACACTTTTGACTAAATTGAGTTATAAACATCGTCATACTCAGCGTTAAACGGAGATTCTAGTGGTGAAGAGATCTAAGAGATAGCTCAAATATAAGTTGTTTTTTTTTTTCCTTCAGACGTGAAAGGAGTTAAATGAAACTAGGAACAAAAAAGAAACAAAAAAAGGGCACGTAAATCGAACTTCCTTAATTTCAACACATTAATTATTACCTACTCACAAAAAAATGTGAGAATTTGGATACAAATAAAAATCATTTTTTGTGGGTGCTTATTTATATCAATTGTCATTATCTTGGAACCAATTTAGTGTGGAATAGCTCACTTCACCACTAAGGCGACGTTTTATATATAGAGATTTTGTTGCATAATCTGTACTCATTAAGATATTGGTTTATAACTATTTTTATACAAACTAATATTATTACGAGGTCAAATTGTATGTACCATCTATTTATGTATGTTTTTAGGAGGAAATCTCTGAAACTATTGCTTCTTTCATGGATATACTGCTAAATATATATAATATGTCTCCGAATACCATAGGTTGTAACGCCTTTCTTAAACAAATATAACATCTTCTTGCGTATAAATGCCAGGCAACAACTTTATTACGCGACGCTAGTCTTCGATGTGGTTGGTACTAAAAGACCTGAGTTAAAAAAATAAGTTGGCGTGATCCTTCTTTTGTTTGTAGACGTCCGGTGATTACATTGAATATTTACTGCTCGACAGCAGCATTCAGTGGTAGCTTCCGATACTAGGCTTCTAAGTGTTGAAGTAATATTCCTCAACTCGAAATTTGCTTTCAAAAACAATTATACTTTTTTTTATGTTAAAGCCGACAGACAGGCTGACGGTCCACTTGATGGTAGGTGGCCACCGTCGCCTATAACACAAGCAACGCCACAGCTGCTGCAAGTACGCTGCCGACTACAGTAGGATTGGATAAGGGATTAGGAGGGGATAAGGAAATGGGCTCTGGCATCCCTTACTCACTCACCGAAACATAACAGCACGTATAATATGCTGTTATTTCACGGTGGTATTCTGTAAGGAGGTGGTTACTGCCGCCAGGCGGGCTGCCCAAATGACTGCGAAACGCAGTATGCCCTACCACTACTTTTTAAATCCAGACCAGAGTCAATTACATTAAAATTTCCAAAGTTGACCCCGTCGGGAATCGAATCCGGGGCCCCTGAGACGGCAAGCACTCTTGCCACTCATCCAACGGGCCATTATACTAAATTACTAATTGAGAGGCAATGAGAGATATCTTGACTATTGACTGAAATCAATTTGATCAGAAGTGGTGTAATGTTATTTTAAGAATAATTGATCAAATATGAAACGTCTACTCTGTATTGTACCCTAAACGGAGTTGACTCCTGACAAGATAAATTCTAATCGGTTAAGATAACGATAATCCAATGACGATGCATATCCTGCCGACGTGAATCCATACACTAAGACTGGCATAATATCAGCGCTGTGCTTTGCCTCAGCTTATGCTATGGTGCCATGCCACTCAATGGGATTAAATTATCTGGGAATTTGTTTGAAGTCTAAATAACTTTTTCGTTAACAGTTGAATTTTTTTTTTTCAAATAAATATTCTATCTATCAAATATTTTTTCTTTTTAAGGGTTGGGCAAATTAGAACAATACATAAAAAAAAATTATTTATACAATTTTTCAAACTGACATTAATAATTCAATAGGTAAACTGACATTCCATGTCCAGCAGCAGCAGGGATGTCCAAAGGCTGTGATGATGACGATGAATATTGTAAAAGTAAGTTATAAAGAGGTTTAAAAATCTTGATCGTTTGTGTAACATAATCCTTTGATAGCAAACAACACCTCCATTATGAACATCGAATGGAGTTACTAGAAAATACAAAGTTGATGCTTATAATCTATTTCGCTATCATGAATCGATATGGTAGTATATTTTTTTAATTTAGCTTATCAGGTCGCGTATTATCTTTTAAAAGTGACGCCGTGCGGACCGATAAAAGTGAAAAAAATATTTTTGACACAAAATCAATACAAGCCGGGCGTCTCGTGATATGACATACTCATACCGACATGTATGTGTAGAATTTGGAACGAGGTGTATGTGAGAGAGTATTAAATTTATATGTAATAACCAAGATTAATTTAAATTTTAGTTGCGCTAGGGCAGTGTTCGGGAAGCTCCGAGAAATCTTCTCAACCAAATTTCAATTTTTTTTAATGTTTAGATCGGCAGACAGGCTGACGGCCCACTTGATGGTAGATGGCTACCGTCGCCTATAACACAAGCAACGCCGAAGCTGCTGCAAGTGCGCTGCCGACTACAATATGATTAAGGATAAGGGATTATCCTCCCCCCTAGGGGATAGGGAAATGGGACTATCCCCTCCTAGGGGATAGGGAAATGGGCTCTGACATCTCTTACTCCCTCACCGAAACACAACAGCAGACGCGCTGTTATTTCACGGTGAAATGTGGTCTCTAACCACAGTCTAACCATACTTACGTCATACAGTCAGGTAACGAATGTACTTGCGTAGAGCAACGTTCGGCAACCTCGCTTCAGTTTGCAGTCTCGAACATTGAGCGTTGCCCGACTGTATGACGTAAGTATGGTTAGACTTTGCTCTAACTATGGGCCTCGTAAGAAAGCTCAACGTTGCTCAACGAGTTATGGGGAGGACTATAGCTCGGGTCGGGGTTACACTGTGAGATCGAATCGGGAATGAGGAGAACAGACGTACGAAAGTTACCGACATAACCCGGCGGGTTAGTAAGTTGAAGTGGCAGTTGGCAGAATACATATTATGGAGAGCCGATGACCGCTGAGGTCGGAAGGTTCTCGATTGAAGGCCACGGACGGGCAAGCGCAGCGTAATACCACGTAGTACCTACGTTCACCCACATAGACAGACGAACTGATAAGGGCCGCGAGTCGACGGTGAATCCATGTTGTTCCTGATCATTTCTTTTAATAAATTAGGGAGGAGGTCTTTGTCCAGAAGTGACATCCTGCGGCTAAGATGTGTCAGGGCAGGCACATAGTGCCAGGGCATACTATGTGTCACAGTCAAAAATAGAGCAGTCTGTCCGGTGACAGTAACCATCCTGTTACGGAAGACCACCGTGAAATAACAGCATCTGTGCTGTTATGTTTTGGTGACTAGAGTGACTAAGGGCCCATTTCTCTATACCATTCTAATCATTTATACTTTATTAAGGTCGGCAGCGCAATATCAGCAATTATGGAATTGCTTGTACAATAGGCGACGGTAGCCACTAACCACCTACTATCAAGTTGACCTGGCTGCCTGTCTGCTAATATTAACATTAAAAAACTATGCTTTTTTTAAATTAGCATTGTAAATTATTTTATATTATTTTATACTAAGAAAATCTTATCAGAATTATGAATATGCGGATATTATATTTTTTTATTTAATTCAATTTAATTTAATTATTAAATTTACTTAATTGATTTTTTTAAATTAATTTCTTTATTTGTTGGGTTAGTTTTTAAGTTTTTATTAGGTACATTACATAGGCCGCACTGAAAGTTTTTAGAACTGGCCAGAAAGTAAAGACAGAAATGAAAAATAAATATAAACTTCGAATTAAGAACTCTTAAGGAAGAACTCGATGTAATTTTATTCAGTTGACATTTGTTTTTACAGATTTATGTTCATTTAAAAAAAGTGTGTGTCGTGCGAAAAAATGAATTTGACGGGAGAAAATGTTCACTCTATGATTTTCGTTGCGGTCTTAGTCAACAACAAAGTTATGATAGATTTCGATTAGCATTTCTTGACGACGCTCCATCCCGTGCCAACTGGTTCAGTGAGTTTAAACGTGGTGGTGGTAATCTCATCTACGGACGTCCATCTACGGCGACAAATGAAAATAACTTGAGTGCTGTGCGGCTCATGATTGAAACATATAAAAGAGTGACATACTAACAGATTCGGTCAAGTTTAGTCATTGGCGTGAGTCAATTGTAAACACGAACATCTAGGCGTGAGGAAGCTTTGCGCTAGATGGGTACTCCATGATTTGATAGAAAATCAAAAACGCCATCGCTTAAGATGCCGTTCCAGCACTCATTCGGACAAGATTGGATCATACCCGTTCCGGGCGACCTGTTAGAGCTGATTATGCTCTGTCCGCAGGAACGAGTATGGTCAAATCTTGTAGCGCAAAATTAGCCTTGGCCGAGGGACTCCTGAACTACAACCGAAAGGAGATGAAACCTGGATATATATTTTAATATAACGAACCATAAACTAAAAGGCAATGTGCACAATAGGTGTTTCCTTTCGTGGATTTACCAACAAAAGTGAAGACGAGTAGAAGTGAAAGGAAAATTAAATTAAATTAAATTAAATTAAATTAAATTAAATTAAATTAAATTAAATTAAATTAAATTAAATTGAATTGAATTGAACTGAACTGAATTGAATTAAATTAAATTAAATAAGCAAACAAAGTTGCGAGTAAAAGCGAGTAAGTAATGAATAAAATAAGTAATGTTCGCCTCTGTCTGTATCTCCGAAATCTTCTGTACCACCAAATGTACCTATTTGATACGGTTATCACTAATGGAAAGAACGATAAATGCGAAATGTTTGTGTAAACAATTTGCAGAAAAAAATTGGGTCCGTGCCAAGCCGGGAGTGGGTCGCTAACTTTTACCGATAAAAAACAGTTTATCCGTAGGTACATCTTAAACAAATTTAAAGTCCTGTGACAATACTAATTAAGCCTGCGACTTCGTCCGTGTTTCTTTATAACTAATATCTTATTTTTCAATCTGGACTAATTACACATGCACTTGCACTTAATTATAAAAAATCTCTATATATAAAAATGAATCCCCATTTTCCTTGGTCACAGCATCACGCGTGAACGGGTAGACCGATTTTAATTGGATTTTCACTAATGGAAAGAGGGATAAACGGGAAATGTTCATAAATATAAAAATTGCACCCCGGGCGAAGCCGGGGGCGGGTCGCTAGTTATTATATAAGTTAAATGCTATTACGACGTTGTAGAAAACTGCACATATAAATTTAATATACAAACACTTTTACACGACACAGGAATAGAACTAGATACAGTAACTGTATGTACTGAAATAACTTTGTTATTTATTGCGAATCACAACATCCTGTATGTATAAATCAAATACACTAACATCGCCAGTTGTGTGAATATTAGAGAAGATAATCCCTTGTTCGAGTGGTTGAGGTGCTTACTTTAACGCTCTGGGGGTTCTGGTTTCGAAAAAGAACCTTTCTTCATATTTGGCTCTGGATTTATATGAGAGGCTGACATGACGGTCCATTTAATGGTAGGTGGCTACCGTCGCCTATAACACAAGGAATTGAGAGGAAATATGGAAAATGGGCTCTGGTTTGATGGATCTGGCAATTAAGCTAAGTCACACTGCGTTTTGCAGTCATTGGGACAGGCCGTCTGGCGGAAGTAACCACTCCCTTACATATGACCACCGGGATGCCTGAGACCATTGCCCTATCCCTTCCTAATCCCTTATCCCTAATCCCTAACAGCACCACGTTGACGAGTCCGTTGTATGGGTGTTTAGGGTGCTTGCCTTAACGCTCTGTTCTAGGGTTCCCGGGTTGGATTCCCGGCAGGGTCAACATTTAAAAAATTCACTTTTCAAATTTACTTTTCAGCCTGTCTGACGACCTCGACATAAAAAGGATAAATATAACCGAAAATGAGGTGTCAATAAATGTCAATGTCATTCGATTTAAAAATTAACCGAGGCAAAACATCTACTTCCTATATAGCCGTAACTGTGACACATATAAAGCCTTATATTTGTTAATACGTTTATAAAAACACAAACTAAAAAAATAACTCAATATTTTTCGAACCTAGAACACGTAAATAAATAAACAGTACATTTTATTCAGGGATTTACGTAATAAAAGTGAAATGTTGTCTGTGACGCGAATGGCCACAGAATAGTTTTAATTGCGATACGGTGCATTCAAAGATATGACGCGAAAACAAGTCTTTGCGGCCAGTATTCAATATTCATTCAGTATTTTTCGAGTCAAGAGCGGTATTTTTACGGCACAGTCGTTAAGTTTGAAATATCGGTCGGGGGTGGCATCGCACCTACCCCTGGCCCCGCTCACCCCGCCGCCGCGGTAGGGTGGTGGGTCGGCAAATAAAATAAAAATAAAGGCCGATTACGACAGACATTTTATAATGGACGGCAAAATGACATGCGGGCGCCGCCGCGGCGCGAGCGATGTATTGAGACGAATTCAAATGTCAGAACTTGGTAGCGAACGTATATTATTATATACGGCTTGAATTTATTTTGTAACGAAAACACAATGGGTGTTTTCAATACAAAATTTATACTTAACGCTAGTGTCACCTTTTGTGTAAGTGCATATAATACTAGCGACCCGCTTGTAATTGAAATTTTTAAAAATTTGAGCTTTCTAGACTTAGTAGTTCTTGCTGTGCGTTGATAGTAAGTCCGGATAAATGATTTTATAAGTGTGGATTACTTTTTGCCTGATTACGATTTTATAAGGCAACAGACACACATACAGGGTTAATCTAGAATTTAAATTGTTAAAATTATTAAGCAGTATTGTTTTTTTATTATTATCAGTAAAATATTTGTTTTTATAAGCCAAGTAGCTGTTTATTTAGTGGTGAGTGGCTTTATTTATTACTAGCTGAGCCCGCAACTTCGTACGTGTCGTATATAGTATAGCGCGTAACTTTTTTGTTTGTGAACCGATTAGAATTAAACAAACACTAAATATTACTTGAAGCTTGCTACAATACATCAGTGAAAACCGTATTCAAATCGGTTAAACCGTTTCTGAGATTAGCGTGCTTAAACAAACAAACAGACATACAGACAAAACTTCAAAAAAAAAAAAACTATTTTTTGACCTCAAGAACATAAGCACAACGTGTACAAATTGATTTTTTTTTTTTGAAAAATGTTTGAAAAACGATTTTATTTATATGTAGGTATAGTATAAACTATAAATAACTTACTTTATTTTACTATAAATAACTTATATTAAAATACCTTACAATTCTAAAGCCAATAAGTTCTAAGTGGGAACATAGAATCAGTGGCCAGTGAAACTTGTAGAGAGCCTAAAAATCATAAATGTTGTTTGTGTTATACTGAACATTTGTTACTAAATTACTCTACTTGTAACTTGTACGTGGGGCGCACTAAAAGTTTCCGGAATAAATAAGAAAATGTTACTATAAATGGTAAAAACAGCATCATTTTTTTTTTGTTGTTCACAACGGGCGACCATCACGAAATTCACTGACACGACCTCGTTTGAATACTACAAACCAGCTATAAATAGTCGTCTTGCATGGTGCTTCACCGCCAAAAGCTGTTTGAAGTTCTGCTGAACTGTCAAGATACACTTAAAAATGTAGGAAATCATGCTACGAAAATTTAAAAAGTTAAATTTGTAAATATTTTTTATATATTACTAGCTGACCCAGCAGATGTTGTCCTGCCAGAACCCGAAAATAATTCCTTAAACCGATTGTGGCGCCACCTATCGGATCCAATTTTATTTTCAAACCATATGTTAAAATGAAGACTTATCAAATACCTACTAAATATACAAAAAAAATCGATGTCACTTTGTGAAATAATGTTGCCATGTTCAATGTAATAGTGGGGCGTTCAGTTTTCGTTCAATCGAATTAATGATGATATGAATGAGTACATTAACATTTTATCTTACTATACAAAAAAAAAGAAATTATTTCTATTTTACTGTATCCGAATGTTGTATCGATAAATTAATCTACAGCAGGCCTACCATAAATGTCATTCGAAGTTTTCTCTCTCTATCGTACTTATGTAAAAATTTGCAAGTGGGACACAGAGGGTAAACTTCGGATGCCGTTCATGGTAGCAAGGCAGAGCCATCTATTAATAATTCATCGAACTAACCTATAAATAGACACTACCGTTGTATAATAAACATTTAATTTGCAATAACAAATATTGAGGTCAATAATTAAGATAAAAACTATCCTATCTTTTAAGTTGGACCAAATAACAGATATTTACGAAGTTTGATCAAAGTCGGTTCAGTAGTTTCAGAGTTTATCGCGAATATACATCCTGACACGAGATTTATATATATATAAGATTTATGTCAGTGGCCAGTTCCGGAAACATATAGTGTGCCCTTTGTACAATGTACACAATCAGTCACATCCTGTCTAAACATAAATAGAACCTGTTATATCCCGGAAATCTATTTCAGTGGATTAATAATGTGAGGATAATGTAATATCGTGTAACTATTTTTCGGCAATTAGCTACCCAGCACCTACCTTGAAATTCAATACAGATTAAAAATTGTAAATACATTTAAATTTATTATAAATTTCTGTATGTATAAAGTGAATCCTAAATACGAAAGTTTGTAGGTTTAGAAGTTTGTAGGTTTAGGCAGTCTTTTCGGCGGACGACCATCGTTCCTCGACGTCCTACGGCCGGAACCTTTATCCTCCCTCCATCCCCACCCTTATACTCCCCCCCCCTCCATAAAAAATTGCCAATTTTACCGAAGGGGATGGGAATACCCGCTCAACGGTCAGAGCTATCCCGTCGGATTCTATGGCGGGTTCCCATCCTACGATGAGGTGCTTCCTAGTGGTAAACCAGATTTTTGGATTCCCCCCCCTTTCGTTCCCCTCCATACGATTTCTTTTTTTGGAACACTTACCTTTTCGCCCGGGAGGAGTCCACCTGGGCCAGACTCTTGCATCGTTTTAGATAGAGGGTGAGTTCCCGTATTTCAGGAACGTATCGAACCCTCGATATACCAACTTGGTATAAAGTTGGTCGGAGCTCCTCGGAAACTATGAGTCGCAGAGGGGCAGGGTTTACGGAATAACATAGAGGGTCATCGGGGGTTACCAAATCGCGACTCATCCTCATACCACCCATACATTTTTTTACACTCTATACAACTTTTTTGAAATTCCGAATCCCCGTAGCGGTGTGATCTGTCCCGGCGATCACTTTGGGGGATAACCATCACTCCCCGAGACCCACCGGCCTGGACCAGAACCTACCCCTCCACCTGCCCCTTTCAATCCCCTTTTGTCGAAAGGGATGGGGACATCCGCCAAACGGTCGAAGGTATCCTGACGGTCGCTATGGCGAGTTTCCATCACTCCGTCGGATGCTTGCTGGGGGCTATCTCACTTTTCCGAATTCTCCCCCTTCATCCCACCTCCATACAATTTCTTTGTTCCGAGGGTCAAGTCGCGAGTTCCTCGTACATCTTGTACCCTCGGAACACCATCCTGGTAAAAAGTTGGTGTGTGGTCCACGGAAAGTATAAGTCGCAGAGGGGCAGGGTATACGAAATGTTATAGAGGGTCATCGGGGATTACCATGTCGCGACCCATCCTCATTCCGTTCATACATTTTTTTACACTCCATACAACTTTTTTGAAATTTTAAATCCCCGCAGCTCCCAAACGGTGCGACCTATCCCGACGATCACTTTGGGAGATAAACATCACTCCCCAAGGCCCACCAGCCGGGACCGCCATCTTTCCCCTACCTGCCCCCCTACACACAAAATTGCCACTTTTGCCGCTAAACGGTATCCCATCTCGATTTTCGAGTTTCCCCCTCTTCACCCCCCCACCATACAAATTTTTCTTTATTTTTGGAAAGGCTACTCCTAGAAGGAGTCGACCTGAAACGATCATTTGCAACGGTTAAGGTAGTGAGTAACGTCACGAGTTCCAAGAATACCTCCATCACTCGGTATGCCGACCTGGTAAAAAATCGTCAATGGGATCTCGGCAACCGTGAAACCTAGAAGGGTGGGGAATGTCATAGAGGGTCATCGGGGGTCTCCACATCGCGACCTCCCTCCGCTCCCCCCATACATTTTTTTACACTCCATAGAACTGTATTGGATCTTTGAATCCGCGTAGATCCACAACGGTGCTACCTATGTCAGGGGACTATTCGGCGGATAACCATTTCTCCCCGAGGTCCATCGGCTGCGACTATCACCATCCCCCCACTTTACTCCCTCTCCATACAAAATCGCATCTTTATTGGGATATTTCACACTTAAGAGAAGGAGGTCGATACGTCGCGGATGGGAGGGCGCAGCGCTCGAGGTTTTCGCAGCGCTCGTGACTCGCAGCGGCGGTAAGGGCCCGCAGCGCCGAAAAATTTAAAATTTTGATCACCCCCCCCGTAACGGATACTTTGTAGCCGACGGGCATCAGTTATATGTTTCTAAAAACACCCCCCCCCCCCCTCGAACCCCCCCGGTCGTAACTCGATAACGGCGGGACGCACCCGGGCCAGGGCTCTTTCATTCTGTGTATGCCGTGATACAATTGCCTAAAGTAGCTCATATTCAATGTGAAATGAGTGCAACTTTTGTACGCTAGTACTATTATTTATTCTGTGCCCGGGCCGTGTTAGGAGTCATTTTTGAAGTCTCGGGAATAATTCGGTCCCGACGGAATCTCGAGATTCGCAATTTTGGTATTTTTTTTTTTTTTTTTTTTTTTTTTTAATATCTCAGGAACGGTACGTCGCAGACCCCCCGTGTCGGTGCTTATTTAAGAGGTCTCGATGAGACGGATTTTTCAACATAAAAATTTTAACCGTAACTCGGAAACGACACCTCGCAGTCAGGTCGTGTTTGGGGTACTTGAAATTCGCATTTTTGGCAACACGGGCGACACGCACAATCTAGTTATTTATATATGAGTTAGTCTATAGGAATTGACCTTGTGATTGATAAATCAATAGGAGAGCATTAGGGCGACGTCACATTGCTGCGTTGCGACGACGAATCGCGATAACAACGTCGAACCGCATACGGCATCGTACGAAACGTTGACCATCAGTTCAGTTCGTATTAAGACATGGATCGCACTAGACGTATCCGAAATCTGCTTCGTTCGTTGTTTTATCCCAAAGGACGGGACGTTCCTGAATTAAGGTAACAAGTAATCCACATCGTAATCAGTTATATTGCACGTCCGTCCTTCCAAAAGTGTGTACACTAAATTAACGATGGCGCGTTTGTAGGAGGCGGCAACGCATCGGAAAATTTCACAATCGTAGATATCTGCGGTGCGTCCGTCGCAACGCAGCGATGTATGTGGCTTCGCCCTTAGCTGTGCTCTCAGAGGTCGAATCATTTTAAAATTCGCCTTGCTTTATGTTATATTTACTACTAGCTCGTGCATGCGACTTCGTCCGTGTTGAAAAATAAAAATATATAACTGACAAAATATATGAACAATAAAACGCCTGACATATTAATTGATATTATGCTTTTTGCCAAGCATTGGATTTTTATTTTTAAATGACGCCTCGGAGCAGTACTTTTTTTCTGAATGAAAGGTACCTTGTGCAAAATTTAATGATTCTCAGTCGAGTAGTTAAGGTTACAGACATACAAACAGATTCACTCAGTTTTGGGCCATAAAATTGTTTTATATTCGGAAAAAGTTAAAAATTTTTTATTGAACCGCGTCCACTCCACACATGTCTATGTTCGTCACTCGTGTCACCGCGTATTTACTTTCAATGATGCGCGGGAATTGAACCGCACACCCCGCGCTGCGGCGTACGCCCCCACTATAGCGCCAGGTGGAACATGTTTACAACTTTATAATTGTCAATTGTTATTAATCTATACTTATAAAATTGTTTGCCCTGACTGACTATCAATGCACAGCAAAAACTACTAAGCCTAGAAAGCTGAAATTTGGAACATGGGTTTATTTTGTAACGTACTAGCTTCGCAAGGATTTTTTTCTACAAGTTATACATAAAAAGCTTCCTCGCTTAACGCTCTTTCTATTAGTGAAGACTGCATCAAAATTCTATGCGTGGTTTAGAAGTTAGCGGATATACGAGTACAGACAGACAGCAGCGACTTCAATTAATTCACACTAAGGAAGCATTTCTTTATGAAAGGATTTTTGAAAATTTTAATTCCATACGATTTCATAAATGTCTATCATCATAGTCCTTTTTCCATTTGGCTATTCCGGTCACTTACTATAGTTTTATTTTAACATTTATTTATAACTAGGTTTTATAAATAAGTTCTTTATACACCGGCCTTATATCATACATTTTCTATATTGTTTAATCGAAAATGAATTTTATGCAATGGACATAAAGAAATGTCAAAAACGCTTTCATAGAATGACCGTATTTTAGTTTTAAAAATATTATTTTACATAAAACATAAAATCCATGAGTAAATTAAATCTTTTATGAATGTTCAACGTTTAGTCATACAAATTCCTTAGCCTATCAGGAGATGGTGCTGTCAGTCTGAATTTATTATAAAATTAATTAATTTTCTATTATTATTTGTTATGAAAAAAAATGTATGTGCACTGATTTGAGTGAGTTTTTAATCAAATGAAAATAAACCACTGGCCAATGTGATAATCCGACATTCAATAATTTTAAATGCATGAAATAAATGTATTTTATTTTTATTTATACTATCTATAGGTAGGTACATATAAACAAAATGTAAGTGTCAAATAACTGTTTTTAATATGAAAATAACTATTTTTTACTAAATGTAAAAATCAGATTTTAAGATCTTTAAAAAACTCCTATAAGAGAGTTGTGGGAGTTTCTTAGAGATGGCGGTTGGCCTCAGCGGCTGTTCAAAACGGTGGTGTTTCGTCTAAATAAAAAATATTATTATCTTTCTTCACCTGTTAAAAATATTGTCTGCAGTATTTAATTTACATCAGTATTAATAAAAAAATCCCTATATAGGGAATTTTTAGTACGATTATAACTAATAGCTACCTGCTCTCGTTTATGCTCTATCCATTATTGAAAACCACATTAAAATCCGTTGTGTAGTTTAGGAGGAATTAGCGGATATAGAGACAGACAGACGCGAGCAGCGACTTTATTTTATAAAATGTATTTTATAAAAACATGTATACAAGTAATTCCAAGGCATACAGGTAGACACACAAACAGATGCGGGCACCAAAATCAATTTATACTATGTAAAGAAAAAAAAGTAGATAGAAAAACAGATTGATCAAAAAGTCGCTTATAAAACTCAAGTCATAAATTTCAGTGATTCAATTACAATTACACCCAATCGCGCAAAACACGTGTGACGAAAAATCATTTAAAATCGGACGTAATAAGCGAAAAAAAAAAAATTAAATTACATACGCTCATTCCGAGTCGCCGAAAAAATAATCGCATCCGATATTTGGCGTTTCGACATTTATAAGGGCTTCAGTGGACCGTGGCAAAGGTCGGATGTAAACCTTTACGTTGACCCGGGTACAATCGGCCAAGGAAATAAATGTACTCTTTTAGAAAAGTTTGTGGCGCACTTGTCTTTCTGCGGTTACTTTACTTGTACAGTCGTACACATGTTCACATACAGTTCTTTCACACCGTAGTCCCGATAGCACGTGGTGAAAACTTACATTTTTCCAGGATAAGAAGTATTCCTATAATTATGTTAATCCAGGTAATAAACTATCTCTGTGCCAAATATCATTCAAATTAGCTCAATAGTTTTTACGTGATTAACTAGCTGTGCCCGCGACTTCGTCTGCGTTGAAAAACGAGAAAATATACATATATAAACATATACCGTGAAATAACAGCACGTGTGCTGTTGTGTTTCGGTGAATGAGTAAGGGATGCCCATTTCCCTATTCCCTCCTAATCCCTTATCCTTAATCCTACTGTAGGCGGCAGCGCAATTGCAGCAGCTTTGGCGTTGCTTGTGTTATAGGCGATGGTAGCCACCTACCATCAAGTGGACCGTCAGCCTGTCTGCCGATCTTAACATTAGGGTGCTTGCCTTAACGCTCTGTTCTAGGGTTCCCGGGTTCGATTCCCGGCAGGATCAACTTTGAAAAATGAACTTTTCAAATTTGGCTCTGGTCTGGATCTGGAAAGTAGTGGCAGGGCACACTGCGTTTCGCAGTCATTTGGGCAGCCCGTCTGGCGGCAGTAACCACCCCCTTACAGAAGACCACCGTGAAATAACAGCACGCGTGCTGTTGTGTTTCGTTGAGTGAATAAGGGATGCCAGAGCCCATTTCCCTAACCCTTTCCAATCCCATATCCTTAATCCTACTGAAGTCGACAGCGCCCTTGCAGCAGCTGTGGTGTTGCTTGTGTTATAGGCGACGGTTGCCACCAACCATCAAGTGGACCGTCAGCCTATCTGCCGATTTTAACATTAAAAAAAATACAGAAACGCGGACTTCAATAACTTCCGAAGGACTTAGTTCCTACGATTGTTGTTCTAAAGCTTTTTTCTAAAGTTTTCCAAATTCCAAACGGAATTGAAAAATTAGATTTATTATTAAATCTGTTCGTCAAATATTAAGTTTTTTCCCTTATTTCGGAGCGCTTACGGAAAAGAAAAATAAAATTAAAAAACAAAAATTATATAACACGACTCATAATGAGCCAATTGATGTCTATGACCGCTAATAATTAAACTTTTTTCCAAGTTTTTATTAAAAACTTCCTACTTCTCGCATAAAGCACTTTACGTGCACAGTATAAGGAATACTAAGAATAAGAACTGCTCCTATATTCGCAACTAAGCAACTTAGTTCTCGTAACCGTCGTTGTTCTCGTAATATCTAATCTAAAGTTAAAATGTGTATGTGTATTTAAATAATTAATTAGATGACGTAGAAATTAATATACGGAATTAAATGTTTCTTCAACGTAGACACAACAATAACTAAGATTTGGTATTTAACTAAGATAGGTTTGGTAACTAAGATTACCAAACCTTTCATTTCTGCGTCAATGAATAACTAAATTAAACGGTTACATGTTTGAAACTTCATCAATGAATGTTGCACGTTGTGAGATAAAGCTAGTAAGAATATAAGTAAAATGAAACGATGATGTCATCGTTATGGCGAAATGGGAAGCGGAAGCCAAAAGATGACTTTAATTGACAACTATTGTTTCAATAAAGAATTAAGTTTAAAGTTTATCTCAGGCGGTTTATAAATAAATGCTCGTAAACACTTATTAATGACTTGACGTGCCCGTTGGATGATTCTTGTTCTGTTCTAGGGTTAACGCTTAACGCTCTGTTCTAGGGTTCCCGGGTTCGATACCCGGTCGGGAAAACTTTGGAAATGAACTTTTCAAAGTTGGCTCTGGTCTAGATCTAGAAAGTAGTGGCAGGGCACACTGCATTATGCAATCATTCGGGAAGCCCGTCTGGCGGCAGTAACCACCCCCTTACAGAAGACCACCGTAAAAACAGCACTTGTGTTGTGTTTCTCTGAGTGAGTAAGGGATGCCAGAGTCCATTTCTAACACAATTCTAATACAATCCCTGTACATAATTTAATTCCCTTTAATTCCTCCAGTAGTCGGCACGGCTCTTACAGCACCTGTGGCGACGTTAACCACCTACCACCAAGTGAACCGTCAGCCTGTCTACGACCTTAAAATTAAAAAAATATAATTTCACACGATACAAAACGAAGGCATATTAATAATTTAAGCATTTAATCTTAAATCCACACTAACACCTTCCACACTGTATGTAATGTGTTTACTCTGTGGCACTTCATTCGATAGGGAAGACGGAAAACTTTTGCTGTTTAAAAATTGTAATTTATAGCTATTTCTGAACCTAAACTGGAGTTAATTGAATTTATTACCTTATTGTTTTGAAACAACATTATGATTTTTAACATTACTTTCAAGTTAAAAAATAATAATAAACAAAACTTTTTAAGTAAAGTAAATTTATGAACTACTAGCCACCCGCCCCTGGATTCGCACGGAATTGAAAGGAGAACTCCTGTTTTGGTCTATGAATGTAGGTACAAGCCAAATATAATATACAAAAAAAATGTCATTTTAGATTAGCCAGCTAAAACTTAGTCTCATTAACAAGGTCGAAAATGCAAAAAGTACGCTAATTTGTTTTTCCATAAAGGCACCTTGCTACTACTCTGTGTCTTGGTGTATTCTATACTCCTTAGTGTGTTTGAACATCGGATTCAAAATAATTTACTTAAGGCGACGGTAATTTTGGTGACAGGATTTTAGATTTTTCTCAGCAATGATAAAACATATGAAAGTGATGTTTGGTAGTATGTTTCTTCATGTTACTGACTTCATTTTATCAGTTGGATTACATGACTGGTAAACTTTTATAACAGAGAAAAAAATTTCAAAGAAATCTCTTTTAAAACACAGATTTACATTTTGCAGGCAAACGGGACCAGTTTATACCTCCAAATTTTCTATGTACATTAGCATAAACATACACTTTAATTTTACAGTTGGACTTCTTAAAATACGTTATAGTTTTTTAATAAAAATCGTTTTGTCGCATACGACCTTACGACATAAGCAAGCGTGTTCTCTTTTTCGTATGCAATCAGAGCCGTATTAATTGTTTATTGCTGCGTCGCCTTAATGTTGTTTCTATAAAAAATACTTGTCCATTGGCATAAACGGTACATCGATAAGCGGGACGTGAATAAAATGCAATAATCATAATAGTTATCAAGATATTTACCAACTTATGTGTTAGCTAAAAGTACCTACTTTTTTATTTTCTGTGTCTGCATTGAGTTTTAGTCCCAGGATGTGTATAATGTATGTGCGACTATTTTTGTATAATAAGTGGCATATAATGTAATTATGAATGAAATGTCACAACATGACATTTATGACAACATATCATTGCAATTATGGTTCCTATCAAAGATGTTGTATTAGTCTGTACCTAGTCCTATCGTATCAGAAAACGTAACACATAATCCACTACATAACCTCAAATGTATATTACGATTTTTTTTACAATTTTTTTTTTACAATTGATGATTTCGTAAAAAAAAATTTTTACAAAAAATTTTTTAAAGCAATGATTTTGTAAAAGATTGCATGAGCCCTCATGCAATCTTTTTGAATGTCCTAATCACACACCAATTTCCAGTCCGTACAGTCATAGCCCAGGCTTGTATGGGGAACGAGGTTTCTATCCTCGTAAGTATTTTTTAAAGAAAATAAAATTTATTTTAAACTACAATTTAATAAATGAAATGATTTATAGCAATTCTGAACGAGATTGGCAAGAGGGACGGAAACATACGCTGTTTACCGGTTAGAAAGGGAAAGGCGTATTTACACATAGACGCCCTCTTTTTGATATTATTGTTTCCAAATTTTTGGAAAGTATCGTGTGTACTGTACAATATTGTTATAAGGGCGGGACTACACAGCGTTTTCTTTTATCAACTTTATTTATTCTTTCTTTATATTTTAATTTACGGGGACACAATTTCTTTTATTTATTTTATTATAAAGTGATTTCCTCTATTAGTTTATGCTCACGTAATTTGCGTTATAAGAATATCAATGAATCATAATAAAAACAGATGATTTTTACCAAACTGAATGAGTAATTAAAATACATATTTCGTATTGAAGAATGAATCAATATTTACTTTAATATTTGAATATATTGTAAACAAACGATGGCGGCATACCTTTTAAGATGAAATTATGAAACCACATCTCACACGTACGCGGTATTGTAATTTTAATAACTAGAAATTACAAATCAGTTTTAGGAAACAGGACAATTTAAGACAACAAGGTAAAATTATGCATATTCTAATGTTATTAACTTTGTGTCTAAGGACAAATAATTCAATTTATGAACAGAAACCGTCTTAAGGTAATTTTGGAATACACATATAAATTTTGAATATATTAATTTGTACAATTAGAAAATTTTCGCTAATAATTTGCTTCATAAATAAGAAATTTTCATTTTTTTTACGAGAAAGGAAACTCTCTGATCAGTCCTCTGTTAAATCTGTATGCATCATCTTAATGTATAATAAATTATTACTTTATGTTAACCTTTTGTGTGTTAAATGCTAATATCGTAATAATTAAGTTATGTCTAATGTGCATGTTGTGCCCACCCCATTAACAATTGGAAATTCAAGTCTCGAAGTTGTTGATGAGTACATCTACTTGAGACAAACAGTACAGTTAGGTAGAGCCAACCTAGGTCAATCGTTGAAACCAGCTTTGAGAAGCTCCGAGATCCTCACTGTCTTAAAACAAAAGTTTTCGACCAATGTGTGTTGTCAGTGGTGACATATGGTGCTGAAACGTAGTCTATGGAGACGGCTATGCTCGGGGTTACATTGCGAGATTGAATCACAAATTATGAGATCCGTAGACGAACGAAAGTTACCGACATAACCCGGCGGATCAGTAAGTTGAAGTAGCAGTGGGTAGGACACATAGTGCGGATAGCCGACGGCCGCTTGGGCCGGAAGGTTCTCGAGTAGAGGCAACAGAACGGCAAGCGCAGTGTAGGACGTCTAACTCACAAGGTTTTTTTTATGTTAAGGTCGGCAGACAGGCTGACGGTCCACTTGATGGTAGGTGGCTACAGTCGCCTATAACACAAGCAACGCCAAAGCTGCTGCAAGTGCGCTGCCGACTGCAGTAGGATTAAGGATAAGGGATTAGGAGGGGGATAGGAAAATGGGCTCTGGCATTTCTTACTCACTCACCGAAACACAATAGCACATGCGCTGTTATTTCACGGTGATCTGTAAGGGGGTGGTTACTGCCACCAGACGGGCTGCCCAAATGACTGCGAAAACGCAGTGTGCCCTGCCACTAGGTGCCACACCCTGCCCACAGGTGACCTGATAAGGGTCGCGGATCGACGGTGGATCCAGGCTGCTTCTGACCGGTCTTTTGGGAAAATTTGGGGGGAAGCCTTTGTCCAGCAATGGACGTCCTACGGCTGAGATGATGAATTCTACTATGTCCGGCAGCACACTTGCAGCACCTGCTTGTACCTACCATCAAATGGACTGTCAGCCTGTCTAACGTTCTTAAAATAAAATATTACTGTAATCATAAATCTATTGCATTAATCAATATTTTTACGCTCATGTGGCCCGACCCTATTGCTAATGCACCGGCCCCCATCTGATTATCAACACGCGCTAGGGGTTGTCGGGTGGGGTGAATTTTGCCATTTTCTACCCAAAAAATCCTCGCACAAGTATTTTACTTAAAACACACCAGTTTTGGACGCAAGCGCATCGCACGTGCCCATACTTTTAACTATTCACTGTTCGCGTAACTATCGTCCTTACCTATAAGGTTTAAAATTGGTGCTCTCTCTTAGTTATGACATAGACACCTTTCTGATAGACACGGTTGTTCCTTTATGATTGTGACTAAGGCATTATGTGTGTGTGCAAAGTGTAGTGTCGCTGGATATGAAAGAAGAAAATTTTGATTACAGAAACGATAATAGGTGAGAGGAACTTCGTATTTTTATAAATCTCTTTATGATTTCATGATAAACATAAAGCTACATTAACAAAATTCAGTGTAGGCAGTAATATAATAACAGTTTTTAATAAACAAGATAATTTTGAGTAGATAGGTAAATTAATTTTATTTAATCCAAATTAATTATTATATCGATTTTATGACTGACATTTATCAGTAAAAACTTCATTATAACTACGAATAGGCATATAATTAATTAGCGATCCGCCCCTGGCTTCGCATGGAGTTGAAATTTTCAAAAATTCTTTCTTAACGAATGCTTCCTTAACTACATAGTATAAAAATTGATGTCGCTGCCCGCGTCCTAAATAACGCAAGGAGCGTTAAACGTAGAAGGTTTTTATATATAACTAGCGTTCCGCCCCCGGCTTCGCCCGGCGTGCAATTTTTATATACCCTAAAACATTCCCCGTTTATCCCTCTTTCCATTAGTGAAAACCGAATTAAAATCGGTCTACCCGTTCACGCGTGATGCCGTGACCAAGGGAAATGGGGATTCATTTTTATATATAAGAGAACAAGATTTGCAGAAAAAAATTGCATCAGGATCGCTATTACGTGTGATGTCTTCATAAATGAGACACTTTAACTTGTTATTAATTTATTTAGATATTAACACAAAGTATTTTAATTTTTCTCTTAAAGTAACCGGACGGCCATTACAAACATTTCCTGAAACACAGACTCCGACTGAAAAATGCCATAGACTAAAACATCACACATCTCCCCTTTTCTCTAAGCATAATCATTACAATATAAGGTTTTCTTATTTGTCTACCATATCTGGTTGTTTTCACAGGTTCCACTATTGGTTCAGCAAATGTTACAGATTTCTTAATATTATTTCTATTATGTACTATTATCTATTTTACAATCATTTTTTCTATTTATTTCTAAGTCATCAAAATCATGGAGCTATTTTAAAGTATTTGTTTTGAAATTTCTATATTTGGATCTTTGAATATATTGTGAGTATACCTAGTGATTATTTGTCCGTTTTCTAATAACCTTATTAAAAAAAATTGGTAGTAGGTTTATTTTATATTTTTTTATAAAATAAACCTACGTTCCAAAGGAGATCAATCAGTTTTGTATGGAGGTCGGGCCATTCAGTGTATGGTATTTTCGTTTTAATGGTTGAAACTTATACCATTAGGTAAAGAGGAAATTATATATTTCACTGAGAAAATATCGTGTAATTTGGTAATGGGGTTTCATAGATATTTAAGTTTGAAAGTATTAAAAAATCCAATTGTTCCAATAAAGTAATAAGTTTTTTAATTTTCGAATGTTATTCCCAATTACTGAAACTTTAAATGGCTTTTTTACGTTTTTCACGACCTTTTTTTCCAATTTTTTTCATCATACGAACCTTCCTCGGATATCAATTAATATTTGAAAACAAAATATAGGTTTTATTTTAGTATAATATAATAACGTTTATTTGAGACCATTGTCCATATGTTTTTTTTTAGTAATACATTACATAAAGCTTGTGATTTTACACTATCTTACATTATTAAGTCCTATCTATGGCTATCCCGAGCCAATGATTTTGGATCTAATAGATATTGATCCCAGGATGCCGTTACCGCTGCCGCGTAAGCATACCCTATACGTATACTCTTTAGATTTATGGACTTAACTGTGTCTGAAATGAATTGATTTTTCATTTATTTATTTTATAATAGTACAATAACATATCATTACTGGCAACACACATTGGTCGAGAGGTCTACAAATATCCTCATTCCTGATTCGATCTCACAGTGTAACCTTTCCATAGCTTGTTGAGCGACGTTGACGTTAGAGACCATGTTTCAACCAACGCCATAATAATATGTCATAACTGGCAACACACATCTCAAATAACTACTTGAAATTTTGTATGATAATAGGTTGGGGAAAAAGTTTCTTTGCATTTAATATGAAAACTCAAACATTTTTTTTTTCAAAGTTTATTTACATTTAGTTATAGTATATAGGTGTAATTTTTTTGTGTATCCAACTTTTTTCAAATGGGTCAAAACTGTTTTTTAGTCAATTCCCAATTCTTCAGCTATGTCGTAACTACCGATATGCCGATCTTGCTCCACTTTTTCAAAAATTGCGTCCATTTTATCCGTAACAGGGCGATCATAGCGAGGTGTATATTTGACATCAAAATTACCGGATTGAAAACGCTTAAACCAACTTTGTGCTAATCTTACTGACACTGCATTAGGTCCATAAACGTCACAATTTTTTTGCGGCTTGCGTTGCATTTTTTCCTTTTTTGCAATTAAATTTTAAAATGTATCGAATTTCTTTATTAGAATCACTCATTTTGAAAGAAAGAAAAACAAATGAAAACAACACTTTCTAATTTGTTTCTTTTTTTGAAATGTAACCTTTTTAATGTAGTCAGAACCAGCCAGATACAAATAGTATAGCCAAAGAGATTTTATATACTATATGCGAAAAGACTTTTCCCCCGACCTAATAATAGGCAATATAATAAAAATTTAAAAAATATTCACAATCTCAATATTAGGTTTAAAAATTATATTGATTTACATAAAACCCGTCTCCACGAGATAAAAATTCTTATATGGGTCAATCTGTACGATTTTATAATAAACTTCCCGCGATATAATCAGAGCCTTATTTATCTATAAATAAATTTAAAAATGTAATCAAAACCAAACTCTGTTCAAACGATTATTATTAAATCCCTGATTTTTAAGAGATAATGAAGTCTGGATTTAAACGATTCTGAGCTCATGCTATGTTTAGTGTTATATATACTGTAATTTGTGTATAATAATTATAAGGAATATAACTGTTATATATATTTTAAATATGATAAAAAGAATGGTATCCTGGGTTTTCGGGATTTCTTCTCATAATCATCATAAATTTTATTATTTTTTAAGGTTCCGTACGTCCAAATAAAAAAACGGAACCGTTATAGGATCACTGGTGTGTCCGTCTGTCCGACCATTCCCCCCCCCCTTCCCATCTTCAAAACTAATGAACCTAAAATTTCGAAATAAATACAGAAATTAGTTTTCTACTTATAGATTATAGGAAAACCTATAAGAAGTCCATGATATTAAAATAACATGATATTAAAATAAATCACTCAACATTGTGCGGATAGGTAACATCGCACGGAACCCTCTTCACGCGAGTTCAACTCGCACTCGTCCCGTTTTTTTTTTTTTCGAAGCCCTTGTAAAAGTAGAAATCATTATTCCTTAAAATAATTAAATTTGTGTTAATTAAGTGTTTCTTTGAAATCTATTTAACGAATAAAAAAAATACATTTTTATTCAAACTCAAACCGATTATTACGGCATTACGGCATGTCTAGTTTTTTATGAGATAAAACAGCAGACAAGATAACCGTCATCGTCTATTTAAGCACAGTGTATCACTAAGACTGATTGGAAAGTTGATGATATGAATGGATTATACTATGTAGGGAATACTACTATTTCAAGATAGCTATCCGCACCTGACTTCCTCGGACCCCGATAAATATTAATATAAATTCAAATATTTAATATTTGAATTAAACAATTAGTCGAATTGGGCCACCAGTTCTCGAGTTTTAAACTTGGCAACACATTTAGCGATTCATTTTGTTTATACAAACACCTAGATATGTAAACTAGATTATTACCTAATAATTTATTAAAGTAGGTCTGAATTTTTAAGAAAAATAATAAAATTTCTTATTGGAATCATTTTTCACGTACTTCGTCACATGCAACTAATTTTTAAAAGAGTGAAAAAAAAATACCAAAGCAATTTACTCGTTATAATAATTGTATATTATTGTAATTGCCGGTCAAAAGTTATTGATTGTCAACTAGGAACTTTGGATGGGAAAAAGAAAAATGAGGTTTTTTTTACGTTTTTTCGAGCAATTTTTCAATTCAGATGACCTTACGATTAAGTGTGTCTAAACTTTTATTAATTAGAATTTGTCTCGGCTAATTCATTTACAGATTTAGTGTGCTTTTTAATCTCATTCAATTTGTTTTTGAAAATCATTCATTGAAATAGATCTAATGATAAATTCTCAGATAAATTTCAAAAGTATACCAGTTAAACTTTATTGATTCTCAAATAAATTTGCACATCACTAGATCATGTAGTGATATTCAAATTTTTTTATTAATGTATGTATAATGTAAAAATACCATTATGTAAATCAACCATTCTCTCTTATACCTATCATTCTTTTTCTAGCTTATACCTATCATTTCGCTATAATCAAACAAAAAATAAACTTACAAGCCATTAAAAATCTTAACGAGTATAGTTTTATAAAGGCATAACAAATAGGCTTTGCCAAGAAGATTGCTAGCCTGAGCAAATTAAAGCAATTAAAGGTTTTCTTTAAAAAAAAAAAAAAATTCCAATGGTAACTAATGATTCAATGGTTATTATATTTAAGAAAAAAGAACACCTTAAATTGGTACTTTAAAAAAAAATACTACAATAGAAGCTCTTTTTTTTTGAACCGACTATTACAAGTAATCCTCTGAATTACCTTACCTCTGAATATATTTCTTGAAGAAAGACATAGAAGAACACTAGTTGGATATGAGACATTAAAATGTTATGAAAATAATCAAGGAAGCATTCGATAAACTGTGCACCTTCATAGCCATCCTCATGAAAGATCTGGTGGTCTTCTATGAGGACAGTACCTACATGTGCATTTGTGTTTCGGTGCGTAAGTAAGGAATGTCAGAGCCCGTTCAACCTTTTCGTTAACTACAATTGATTTTACTTGTATAACATTAGCTAAATTCGTTCATGCAGGCTTTTTAATGAAATGTTGTTAGATACAGATGTCGACCTGTTCCACAGCTCTATAGTTAAAACTAGAAATATTTTAACCGAAAAATTCTTTCAGTAAACTATAAATTCCATTCATTTGAGTGTATCTTGCCTACTGTGAATGCTAGTTGTAAATTGTAATCACTCTTTCATGCAATAAGTGGAAATTTTTTATTTGGTGCTTCTATTAGAATTATTACTATGTAATATTAGTAGCTGTAAATAGGGGATCGAACAGTAATCAGATTAAAATCTAAAATGTACTTAGAAAGAAAATATATAATTTTTTACGATTATTTATCGAATAATAATTTAATATAATTCATTTAAATATTTTTAAATGAAGAAATAAAATTTTATTATTTACAATATTTTTAATCTATACTGAAACACCAATCACAGTGCGTGACGTCATTTGTGGGCAATCATTGTCTTATGCCAATGCAGCTGTTTTGTTATGATATGACCACAAATGACGTTACGCGCTCTCAGATGAACTATCGTGGCGTTTTGGCGGCATTTTCAAACAAACAATATTAAAACATGATTTTGAGTACCTAAAAGGCTATAAATAAATAAAATAGTATTTTTTATGGGAATAAATATCCATGAAGATTAATTTAAAACACTTTCTGAAAATTTGTCCGATCCCCTATTTCCCTAAAATAAAATATATAAATAAATATTAAGTGCTGTGTTTTTATATTCTTTCAATAAGAATTATTCTTTATGTATGTATAATATTTGTTACTCTTTCACATAAAAACTATTGAACGAATTGGATGAAATTAGGCACACATTTAGGATACTTTTTATCCTGGAAAAATTTATATTCCCGAGGAATCGTCTAAAAATATAAAACATTCGACGCCACCTTCATCACAACGATAAAGATGTCAGATGTTATTATTCAACGCAGACGAAGTCGCGCTAGTATATAATAAAAGCACTTAAATATTCTGTTTTATGTTGACAATTTCCCATGATTATTTTTCGATTTCATTACTGTCTCAATTTCTTTTCACATGGTTTCGTGTCCCGTGTCACCTTAATGATAATTTACTTTTGATTTTTAATATTTTCGACTGGCCACATCACGTTAGAAGTTAACTTACATGTGTATGTTTTTAAATTTCAGATGCGGCGGTGACGCGATGTCAGTCGCGCCGGCGGTGAAGCGCGAATTGGACCTGGAGAGCGGTGGCGGCAGCCCTGGCCGCAAGAGACGCAAGCAGGCGGCGCCTACACGGGCCCAACCGCAGCATCTCGCGCCTCCACCGCTCGACCTGCACGCAAAGATGGCCGACATCTACAAGAGCGCACTCGCATTCGGCGAACTGGCTCTGCCGACCTTCGATCCCCTCGCTGCCTTCAGACTCTTGCCACGGCACGAACCGCCCCGAATCTTCAACCCTGAGGCGTATTGCGACTTGTGCTGCAAGGAATTCTGCAACAAATATTTCCTCAAAACGCATCGAGCAAACAAGCACGGTATCTACGATGGCACAGAACTACAACCAGCGCCGCCACCAACCTTGCAACCCTCGCCGCCCAGGCGAGCCTCCGACGAGGACTCCGGAGGCACGCCGCGGCGACTGTCCCCGGATTCGGCGAGAAGA